>VZRR01003157.1:658333-896995 GCA_013398015.1 Oreocharis arfaki
CCCCCACCCCAGTTACACCATAATTTTATTCTGTGCTGCATTTAGACTTACTAGGAGAGGATTCTCAATATTGCTCCGTAATTCACAGTGTACTGATCAGTGCCGTGTTCCTCATTGCTTCTCCAGGATTTGATTTTAAATACAAACCCACCATAGATGGAATTGTTCTGTTAGTATTTCACCTTTTGAATTGTCTGTTGTCATTTTGTTATTTTGTAATTTTTATTTATATATATTAGAAGTACACATATATCTATTTGAAGTTTTTTTTTACCTATTTGCAAAAGCAATAGTAAACTCTTGCCTTAAAATTAAGTGCACACTTTTATCCTTGTGAAATTTGTAAGATTTATCTGTTTGCTTAAGTTCAACGTGGGTTAAGTGTTTTCTTGCTGTGCAGCTTGGGGGTATGTATCATTTGGTTAATAGTACACTGAATTTGTGTTTCATTCCAATTCAAAGATATTTTGAAGTGGAATATGAAAAATTTTGCACTTCACAACTTTTCCATTTGCATCATGTGCATCAATATAAACTTGAATAACAAGTTGTGCCATCAGTAATTGAATGAAATCAATCTTGGGAGATTTCACTTTCTCTTACTATGTTTGGCTTGATTTTACAAGCTTTGTGCAAAACCCTATTTTTACTCTATAAATTGTAGTGTGGAGAATTTGTCTAGCCCACATTGGTTGGAATGGCGTGCTCTGCAAATCACCACTGAATCATCATATCTGGGATAAGAAAACGTGTTAGAATATGGGTCACAGGCCTGGTTTAGGGCTGTGCTAATCCAGAGCTCTATAGTAATACAGAACCAGAGCACTTGTTACTGCCTCTTGGCCGGCTAGGGCTGGGCAGCTCTGCAGTCTGAATGAGGGCACTGTGGTGCTGTGCTCAGACATCACTGGCCACTTGGAGCCAGGATTTCTTCCTTTTCCCCTGAGCAGTGAGATGCTGCATTGAATGACTTTAAACACAGGGATTTTGATGTCACCCTGCAAGGATGGCATCACTAAACACCACTAAAACTGGGGAGAGGAAGGTAGGTTGGAACATAGCTTAATCTCAGTTCCACAACCCATCATACTGAATCTGAGCTCTGCCATATTACCCCCTAACACAGGCTGCCTCCAAGTCAGCTGGGTTTCTATTTCATTCCCCCGAGTACAATTAGGAAGTGTGTGCTCCAAATTTTGAACTGGGCAAATTTATACTGGGTAAATGCTTTGCATCTTTGTTGCTGCAGTGCTTTGGTTTGGGGTGCAGAGGCTTGATAGAGTTCTGATCTGTTAGGTACACCAAAATAGGATTTACTGTCTCGTTGAATGATGACTTCAGAACAGAATTAGTACTTCAGTAAGAAATGCTAATAATGAACAGTGAGTGATGGCCTTTGGAGTGCAGTGCAACATTGGCATAGGTTGCCCAGAGAGGTGGCAGATGCCCCATCTCTGGAAATATTCAAAGCCGGGTTGGATGGGGCCCTGAGCAACCTGTTGAAGATGTCCCTGCTCATTGCAGGGGGGTTGGACTAATTTTAGTATGTGATGTACATTAATTGGTGCAGGCTGTAGCAAGAGGTGGAAGGGCCAAGTATTATTGTTAACTAATTTTTTTTTCTGGCAAATTTGTCCTGAGCAAATGCAAGCCTTTCTTCCTTAAATGATTTCAAAGGAGCCAGAGGGAGTGTTTGCTCCCTTGAAGTTTGTGTACTTGCTGGGGTACTTGGCGGGATCATTGCTCTGGAAAGCTAAGTAGGTGTCTATTTTTTGCAGGATAAGAAGGGGCGTATTTGAGATACTGTTGAAGTGGAATAGATAGCTGTGTTACTTGAAGTGGGAGCTGATAACGTGTGATTTCAGGACACTTGAAGCCCTCTTCTCCAAAAGAGGAAGGTTAATAAAAACTGTGCTCTGAGTTTACTTCCTGAAATTTCTGTTTTGGGGTGGTAAATCCATCACTCATTACGAATTAGTTTATTAAGAAAGATTGAAAGAATGCAGGCTTCAGAAAAATACAAACTTCAGTCTGTACTGCAGTAAATGGGGTCAGGGAAAACTGTCTGGGACTGTTTGCTAGAGATACTGAGCTCTCCTGTTGCTGTCCAGCTCCAGCAATGGTGGGCTCATGTGCCCTTCCTGCAGAAACAGGCTAAATCTGTGCCTGATTAACTGCTGAAAACTTCTTCTGAGGCAGAGATGAGTTGACAGTGACATGGACAATCCCAGCCTTCCTCTCCCCACCCCAAACTCCAAGCCCAGCCGATTTGTTTTCCACACAGCTGTTACGATGCTGTGTATTTTTAAAATACACCCACCTTGGCACTGATTATCTGTGGGGAAGATATTGAGACTTCAAAGGAATTTAGGGTGGGCCACACGTGAGCACCTGTGGGAAGAAATGCACCTTTGTACCTCACAAAATAATACAAATATTCATTCCTACCTACTAATAACCACCTCCCGCTCTTTATTTAAAGTCAGGCTAAGAGTAGAAGATTCAATCTTCAAGGAAAGGCACTTCCCAGGTATTTGAGCAAAGAGTCCTGCAGTCCGGGCGGTGAAAACTGACACTGCTTCTTACCTTCTATCAAAGCCGTGTTGAAATGTAGGGCCTGTTATTGTATATTTATTCAGGCATCAATCACAATCAAGCCTCCTGCTAGTTCATCTGTGAGGGCATTGTAATCCTATTTTTATCAGTTCCTTCCTGTACAACAGACAGTTAAAATAGCATGAGTAGGGGTCACAAATATCTTAATGGGTTCGGTTCCCAGAGATATCGGTGACCAGAGGAAGAGTTTTGCTGAAATTTCTTCCTGAGCTGATAAGGTGGATAAACAGGGCTGAGGTGCAGAGTGAGGGCACGTTCTGGGAAGTGCAGCCTTGGATGGCACCGCAGAGGAGCTGCACAAAGGTTAGGCAGACAGCATTACTTAGAGAAAAAGCTCAGGAGCAGATGGAAATTAATGCTACTGTTTGGAAAAGAGTTTTTTCTTTTCACTGGGTGGGCTGGGTCAAGTCTAAGTGATTTTTGTGATTAGTTTTACTCCTAGTTTTGCTATTTTACTTGTTAAAAGTCTACAAGCAATTATTTATTTGAACAAAGTTGAGTGTCAGTAATTGGCAACATTTCATGTTTGTAAACTTGGGACAGTATGCTGCTGACTCTTATTTAAGTAACAGTGTAAAAATGTAATACATTAATATTTTTGCACTTCTTTTTGTATATACACTTAAATATTTTCTTTTTTATAAAGTGATGAATTATGCTTTTTAATCTCTTTTTTTCATGAATTCCAGCTGTCTTTTTATGCAAAGTATTGGAATTAATTTACAAATGAACACAGAGAATGGTTTAAAATGCATTCTCTCACCAGAATGAAACTAGCTTAGGACTTCTAAATGCAAAAGGAAAAAGTTCATTACAGCAAATTTTATCGTATAAGACAAAATATTACCTTTGTCTCAGTGTTTTAAACTAATCTATTGTTCCTGGTCAAGCTAGTCTTTCAGGATTACAGAGATAATGGACGTAGTGTTTTGTACTTTGTTTTTAGTCATAAACTGCGGGTGGTACTTTACCTTTTTTGATTCCCGGGTTTTTTTGGGATTTTTCTTTTTCATTTTAATCAAGCATTAGTATGTACTACTTACTTACATGGACTGAAATAAAAAATAAGTTACCTTCTAGAAAAGCAGAAATGAATCCTGTAAAAATTTTTCCTGCAAACTGTAATTCTGAGAGTTTATTCAGAGACTTCTTTCAGTTAAGTGGCTTGATTTTAACTTTAGGAACAAGTAAATATTGCTTATTCTTTGGATATTAATGATTTTGTTACATTATTGTAAGTGTAGTCTTCATGTGGGTGGTTACATCTTTAGGGTAAATGTTGAAAATAATTAACTGTCCAAAACAGTACTAATGTACTTTATACAAACTAGAATTTGTTACGTAAAAAACTCAAAATAAAAATCCACGTTAATTAAATCAGCAATGTAAGTTTGTCTCACTACCACCATTTGTTTTTTGAATCTTAATTTCTGCTGCGAGTCTGGGAAGAGAAGCCACATGTCAAGCTACCCTTCTACTTACTGTAGAGTCTTTTTCCCCCCTATTGTACTTGGGGTGGCAGCTGCTTGTGACACTTGGGTTTATGTTTAGCTACACAACGTGAGAAGGTTGCACCAACATCGTGCTGAAGATTTGGAACAGCGCTCCACCTTATTTTTTCATTTTAGTTGTTAATTATTCTAACCATGTATTCCAAAATGTCCCTTTCCATGGAAACTTATTTAAAATAATTTGTGCAAGAAAGCAAGCAATCAGTAAAGTCTAAAATATTTTTGGAGACTGAATGCCTCTTGCAAGCCATAAAAGAGTAGAGGCGTCAGCATTCTTCCATTGTGAATAGTGAAAACTAGCAACAAGTAATAGTGAGCCATCTCACTCACTGCAAACAAGCCCTGCATACACAGCAAGCTACACTTCAGTATTCCTCTTCTTCTGGAGCTCTGTGATGCTTTCTAGCACACAGCTAGTGCAAACAGAGATTAACCCCATGGACTTGTGTCCAGGGGCAACTTCTGGAAAGCTGCAGTGCTCTTGACACTCAGAGGGAGCTCCTGGACATGGATGGTGCTGGTGCTGATGAATTCAGTCCATGGGGGCTGATAGCAAGCAGGCACTGCAGTTCAGTCTTCCCCAGGGATTTCTCACAAATTTTCTTCTTTGTCTCTTTTATTTCTGTGATGGAGGGTCCCTGTGTTTTTCAGCCTACCTTAAGCTGCACCAGAGGACATCTAGGCTGGTGGGGGAGGGGTGGCTGTAACCTGCCTTCCTTGGAGGAGACCTTCTTTCCAGAGCGTTTCCCTTAAGTTATTTCAAACCGGGACAGCTGGATATTAGGAAGAATTTCTTCACTGAAAGAGTAATTGGGCACTGGAATGGGCTGCCCAGGGAGAGTCACCATCCCTGGAGGTGTTGGAGAAAAGGCTGGATGTGGCACTCAGTGCCATGGTCTGGTTGACAAGGTGGTGTTTGGTCATAGCTTGGACTTGGTGAGCTCAATGGTCTGTTCCAACCTAGTTAATTCTGTGATTCTGTCACAGGCACTGGCCTTTCATACAGAAGCATCATGCTGAATTGTGCATTGAAAACCTTAGATAATCAGAATTTTGTAGCAGCTGACCTTACAACATGGGCAATTAAATCTTTCTGTCTGAGGTTAGTTCAAGAAGAAATTCTGCCCATTTTACAGTAATCTGGATTTTTTTCGTGTTGCTGTTCTTAACTATCCTTTCAAGAAGTATTAATCACTTCTGGAGGTGTGGTGAGTAAGTTAATTTAAAAGTTGGTCTGACTTTTTTTTCCTCTTCAAGTGACAAGAAGGTGAGTATCAGCGTGAGCAAAGATGCTATTCTAGTTGGAATAAATAGTGGGGGTGGAGGGGGTTGTGACTTTCATATCGCAGCTTTCACTTTGGTCCTAATAATATTTCGCTTTCTTCTCACCTCACTCTGGTGGTTATATTTCAGGTGAATTCATTTTTACTTCAGCCAAAGCTGACAAGAAAGGGCAAACTTTGCGAAGGAACAGAAACTGCTCATTTTGATATTTTGTCCCAGCAACTAGATTTTTTTCATTAGCGTGGTGATTCCTTGAAACAGCTGCCATCAAGGTAGCAGAGCAGCACAGGGAGCTCCCCGAGCTCTGAGCACAAGATCTGTGTTGTGCTGCTGCTCCGTGGCTCCTGGCCAGACACACTGCATCTGGGGAGCTGTGCAGCGTGGAACGGCTGATGTTAAAACTCGAAGTAAAGTTTGTACACTGTGATTTCTACACTTGATTTCTCGAATATGCAACGAGGTTGCTGAAAGTAGGCAGATGAGTCCATCCTGCAAATTGTGGTGTGAAAAATTTCACTTATTACAAGCAGCTCCCCTGAATGAGTGTCAGTAATTGTGTGTTTGTGGAAAACATGATCTTGAGTCTCTTCCCGCTCCCTTGCTGTGTTTTCACCATCCATATCTACTCTTTTACATTTATTCTATGGGGATTTTATGTAAATGATCGGTAACATGCCACTAATCCTTAGTGTAAAATTTTACTAGCTCTAAAGAAGGTGTTGCTTTGTAAGCAAAGTGGGGTCCAGAGCTTATTTCCGTCTTTCCATTGACTTCCGCGAGCATTTTTCTAGTCTTTCTGATTCCACCTTTATGGATTTCCAATATTTTAGTATCATTGTCATTAATGAAATGTGTTTTGCAATAACTCTGCAGTAAATGTCTTGCCAATATTCACCTCAATTAAATCTTGATCCACTTTAGTCGTTGGGCAGACCTCTCCTCATTTCAGTGGGAGATGAAGTCTCAGTCTCTGTAAATGACTGTCAGATCTGGGGTGAGAAGACAGAGGAGCGTTGTTCCCCCCCAAGATAAACAGGGACTCTGTTTTGATGCATTTTGCAGTGAAGCAGAAGTTACTGAATAAACCTTGCCTTGTGTGCCTGGTGTTCTCCAGCTAAAGAAAGCCATTGTGCTTGTAAGGGTCTTGGTAAACACACGCTTAAAGGTTAAATGGTAGATTATAAAACATGGAGAATGGCAATGTGTATTTACCCACGTGCACAGCATACGTAGCTCTTGTAAGAAAGCACACTGACCCAGGAGGCTCTGGGCAAGGGAATTGATTGCAGTAGCTGTGCAATATTGATACTGCAAAGAGAGGTGTGTCTGGGTCTGAACGGGACTGGACTAACAGGCTGCAGTGATTTTCACTCTGGCAGTGCCAAAGGAGACCGTTCTGGCTGTGAAGTAGTGTCTGATTTTGGTATCATGCTATAAAACATGGCACTTATTATAAATAAATGTACTGTTCATCATAATGAACTATCAAATAATTACCCTATGTGAACTGCTTTTCATAATTTAGTATCTTTAAATATGCTAAAAAGTATATCTGCTCCCATGAATAGTGTGAGCAGAAGCCCCTGATAATTAAGTCACTTTCTCTTTGGGAAGAATAGAATTATCATCTAAAATATTTATAGGAAATATTTCAATGACCGTACCAAGTTCACTTTGAAATCACCATTTCCTATAGCTTGAGTTCAACAGCAGTTAAAATATCTTTGCATAACACTAGAAGAAGTTAAAAGTGTTGCTGGTCTCTATTTTATCATAAGTTCTATTGTCAAGGATGAAATTCCCCAAAGTACGAAATAGAGAAGACGGGGAAAGGAAAGCAAAAAAGAGACACTAGATTTTTGAATAAAGAAAATGTCTAATTAGTAGAGTTTGGGATTGAAATGTAGAAAAGTTGAGATGAAAACTAAGATGACAAGAAGTTCTGGTGCTGAGCTACAAAATTGGGCAAGAATTCACTAAATGTGTTTTCCAGCCCTAGATAACTTTCTGACTGTGGTCCTCTGAGTCTCATCCAAAGCTCATTGAAGCCAATAGGATTTTCCCACTGATCTCAGTAGACTTTAAATCATGTGTTCGATCCTGAAGTTCTTAGGCAACAGATGAGAAAAATTTAAGTACTGTACTTGGAATTCTGCCTGACTCAGGACTGGAGATTTACATTATGAAATACAGCATGCAGGCTCAACCATGTCTCCATCTTGATGCCAGCTTGGGCATTTAAATAGCTTAGAAAAATATATTGAAGTCTTCAGGCCTGTAAGAATTTGAAAAAGGCTTTTTCTTTATGCCTGGAAAGGGTCCTTCATTGCAGCTATAGTCTGAAAAGTAGTGTGAATGCTGTGTTTTCCACAGCAGAGATGTTTTTCAGTATTTCAATGTATTATTTTAAGAACTTCCTTACACTGAGCAGGTTATCAGTTCACTATGTAGATGAAAAATAAAAGATTAGGGATGAAAGTCAGCTCCCTCTGAAATCAGTAGCATTTGCTCCTCAGTTCTGTAAAGACAGGATGTAATTTCAAAAGTTAGTTTAGAAGACAAATTCTTCCCAATAAAGGCATGGGCAATAAAGTTTCATACTAGAGGACTTAATGAATAGAGGACCCTTTTAATTATGACTGCTTTTTAGCCATACAGTTACTTGTTGCAGATGTAAACATAACCATTTGAAACAGTATGTGAAATTCCTCTGAATTTCTTAAAAATTATCTAAACTTTCAATAAATAATTTTAATTCTAAAAAGAAATTGGTTTTCAAATTTTGCTTGTGTTTGTGATGCAGCCCAATACAATCATGCTTTAGGGTGAGGCAGATGGGAAGGGTAAGGGAAGCATCTAATCCACACGCCACCTTTATAATAAACCTATTTATAATGTGGGTTGAAGAAGAGAGCTTTTTAAGTTAAATTGTGTGGACTTGAAAGCATCAATGCTGAATATTTTATGTGAAGCTTGTCAAGGGCCCTTACTAAAATAGCTTAAAAGCAGTATCACAGTTGCCTTCTTACAAGCATTGCACACAAGAAACATGCTGAAGGGTTTTCAATATTGCCAGAAGTTGATATATATATTTTTTTAGGTGTCAGATTTTATAAGCTGTATATATACGTGCATGCTCATGTGAACAAACACCTATCTCACCACATTTTTGCACAAGCGTTATTTTATGTAACGTACGATGTCCCTTAAGGTACAGTAAATTTTTGGCTTTGGGGTTGGAGGCTTGATTTTTTTTTTTATTTTTTATTTAAAAGTTACAAGGTGAGACTAAGCAAGAGTTCCTCAGCTCCCTATTTGCATTGAAGGAGGCTGAAAGCAGCACCTGCAATCCATCCCAGCTGCTTTACACATTAGCCTGTGAACTAATTATACCCTAATTATTGCAAAAGGGCTTGTCTCTCTCCATTGCCCATAATGGAGCCTTGTACCAAACATTTGACTTCTGAATGGCAGAATTTAGCTCCAGTATTAATAGACTTGCCTGCAGTGTAGCTAATGGAAACAGGTCATATTTGCTCCTGATGCATTGTAAGAAATAAAGCTACCTCTGTAAGAGTATCATGGTGGTGGTTTAAGCACTGCAAAGTGTTGAACACCGTGGAAAACTCATTGCTGATGACAGCCAGCCATTGCTTGTATTTTAAACACTTTGCTAATTCATCTGGCCAAATACAAGTTGCAATTAAGCAACTAGGCAGAGACAGGACAGTAAATACTGCTCTCTCTTTCATAAATGCATATTTGCAGGCAGAAGTTGAGCTGCTCTAACAATTTGATGAACGAAGTTTGGTAGAGCTTGTATGCTTTGATATGCAAGTGTGTCAAACTACTTCAACATGCCAAATCACCATGCTGGTTTCATTGCCTGGTTGCAATTGCATAGCATGTAATGTAGCCTCTTATCTATATTTGTGTATAGGTAGATATGAAAAATATACACACTGTGTTGCATATATGTGTGTTTCTGCATGCATGCGTGGAAGTACTGGCCTTGTACATGTTGAGGCTGTTCTAGTTTTTTGTATGGTTTTTAAAGAGTGCTTCATTCATTCCTCATGAGTGAGAACTTTCTGAGGAAGTTTTTTTAACCACTGGAGTATTGTGTAAACTGAAGTCACCATCCCAGCAGTCTTCCCTTCGCCGTTTTTTCTCTCAGCTGTAGCAAGGGAATGCTTAGCTAGGGAAATGGCTCTGGCTATGAGCGTCCTGGGGGCAGGTGTAATCTCCTGCACCCCTGGAAGAGAAAGGTTTCAGATGGATCCCACTATGCTCTGAAAATATATCCCCTAAATATGGTATAACTCATTTGTATCATCTCAGTCATGGAAAATTCTGGCCCTCTGGGGTCTTGGTTTTGTACTTTTAAAGAGAAGAGTTGTATAGGTTAACTTCTTCAGGGGAATGTAGCCAAAATACGGTGCAGAACTTGATTTTTACCCTACCTTCTACTAAAAAGTTTGTTTCCTGATGCTTATAAAAGTGATCATGGTGACCTCTGGGTTTTATTGTGCTAGTTGAAATGATTTCTTCTGATGATAAAGGCAGGAGAAGGCTGAGCAACAGCTTGTATTAGAGAATGTGGAAGGCAGCAGAGCCTTACAAAGAGGGTACCATGCAAAGTTTTAAAGTGGATGTTGCTAATAGAAATGCACCTTTTCATATCTTCTGTGCTCTCAGAAGCAAAGCAATATCAAAGAGCAGGACAGCAAGAGATGACTTATTGAAAAATAAATCATGGGTGAAATTTCGAGCGCTGACTTCAGTGAGAGCAGCATTTCACACAGCCTGATCCCAGCACGGGGTGTTCCTGGGTGGAAGTCGCTGCATACAAATGCCCCCTGCTCCATTCTAGCAGCACACAGAAGGAGTCACTGCAGGGTGTGGCAGCTCTGCCTGTCTCTCTGAGGTGAGGCAAACAGGAGTGTTAGCGTGAGCACTGACTCAAATGGGAGAGAGTAAGCAATATCCAGGTGTTAATTGCTAATATAACCCCATCTATTTCTCTTCCGCTGGTTGTCAGGTCTATGACATGAGCAAGCCTAAATAAAGGAGTTGCCTTTTAGAGGCAGAAGAATGTTATTTCACTGCAGCAGGAAAAAGGGATTTAGCAAAGAGAAACCTTAGGTCACAGTTTGGTCTTGAAGTTGTCCTTAGAACAATTCATTGTAGTGGATAGAAATATGTGAGTTATGGCAGTGAGAAATGTTACTGTGGTCTCCTCCCCACTGTCACTGAAGGGATGTCTGAAATCTCTGTGAGCATGAGGCATCATCTCTTACAAAAATGTTTTCTGAAGGATGCTTATTTTTTCCCACTACCATCTAAGCCTCAGTCTATTAATCCACATAAAATATGTATTATGGCCACATGACTTAATCTTCTGTATCCCAGGGTGTTTATTGCTGTCAGTGTGTTATAACTTGTGGTAATAAAGTAAAAAATACTTGAAAGATTTGACCCTTAGTGATGTTTTTTAATAATGTGAGTATGTATATACATACATACAAAGTTTTCTTAACTCATGCACTGTATTTCAACCTGTGTGAAGTCACATTACAGGGCTTCCCCCTGTTACCATCAATACCTGGGAGTGGGCCGGGAGCCAGGGGCAAAAGTGAATTTTCACATTTGCCAGGCATGGTTCATTGGAGAAAGCAGCTCCGTTGCTTTCTTGTGCCTTTGCTCATCTGTCATTGTGGCAATGCATAGTGACATTTCAAACTGCTAGCATGGAAATAAGATAAAAAGTGTTTGGGACAACTGGGAAATTTCATTTAGACAGAATGTCAGACCCTAGTCTCCAGTGAAAATACTGTAGGTTTACCATGTCCAGCTTTGCGATATCGTTTGATGTGAAATTAAATCAGAGGCCGGCCATGAACAGGAAAGTATTTGAGCCTGTTCAGTTTTAGTTTGTTGTACAGTTCTGGTACTCCTGATCTCTGTACCTTCCAAGAGTAAGTTACAGTGGATAACCATTTATAGACGTGTTTTGAAAGCATGATTCCCACAGAAATGTCTTTTAATTCCTTGCCTTGCCTTGAAGTTTGAAAAGTTTGTTAAATCTCCAAAAACCTTATTGTGGCCCTCATTGTTCTTGTGGATGGAGTTAATGCCGGCTCACAGTGCTGTTGCTTTGCACAGTAACCTAACACTGATATTTCAGGACAAATAGGCACCAGCGTGGCTCCTGAATGGGTGAGTTACATGTATTCATAAGCTGTTCCATTCATTTCTCTGACATGGAAAAAAGGGTAGGGCTGCTTTCATCCGGCTGCCAACCCTTTTATCTATAAAGAATCAAATTTCAGGAAACCTTTCTGCCTAGGTCAGAATTTCAAAGGGTCCTGTAATATTTTAAAAGTTTAACATCTTCATTCCAGAATTTTAAAGAGAACGTTTCTTTTCCCACTGAGAAGGCAAAACAAAGCAGCCCCCCAAAACAAAAGAGAAACCAATGAAAAAACCTAAAGCAAAATACAGGTTTGGAGACGTGGGGCTTAGTAAAAATGTATTTAGTGTTCACTTCCTACTATTCAGAACAGCGCATTGTTAGAGCTGATGCAGTGTTTATACACATTGTGGTTATGGCTGTAGTCAGGGCTATTGTTGAAGGATGTTATACAGACATTTATCATGGTATGTCAGTAAACCCATTGTAAAAATGTCCTAGTAGTTAAATGAGGCTTAGATTTAATGAGGCTGTAAGAAAGGACCATTTTTTAATCATACTGTAAATAAGGTTCCTGTAGCAATGTCATTGGGATTAACGTGCAGGTTTTCTTTTGTTTCAAAATAAGAGCAATATCTCCCTGAAGTTAGGCAGGCATTTTAGGAATACACTCTTGCAAAGCCTTTGAAGCAGGAGATTTGTGGTCATACTTTGACTGCACAATGTTTGTGGATGAAACATTGTAATTTTGACATTACAAAAAAATGCAGACCTCTTCTCCAACAAGCTAATAGTAAAATATTAGGTAATAAAATCCTAACACTAGCAGAATACTGTGGTGATGGCTAAGTAATACACTGTCAACAACAGAAAACCCTCTTCAGTACTCTTTTAAAAGATACTCAACATAGTCCCAAATTTTTGTACTATTCCTTTTGCTAATAGTCAACTAACTTTAATGTTTTTAACGCCACTGCTACTGAGAAATATAAAAAGGCAGCTCATAACCATTAAGATTTTACGTATCAACATTTGTTTTTCTTGTAGGTATGAGAGCAGCCATCTAAACCTCTAAAAGGTAGTTATTTTAACTGCATTTTAGCTTTCTGCATATTTTTCAATCTAATGTATTTTCTGTGAAGTATAGGGGGTGTGCCTTATGTTTAAATTAAAAAATATGAAAGTGTAAGGGAAAATATAATTTTAACCATTCAAAAAGGCATTGTCAACAGCAGAAGATTAGGATGGGAGGAGTGTCTTCATTCTTCTTCATATATTTCTTTTACAGCAGGAGTGCGTTGTTCTCTTTAAAGCTGTAGTTTGATGGTAAAGCTGTGAGCTTTGCTGTCAGAGATGCAGTTCCTGCCCTGAACAACCAGTCCTGAACCCAGTGCTATCATTCTCCAGTCCCATATTTGGCTTGCTTGAAAATTTGAACCTCATAAAACCAAATAACCAAAAAGATCTTCTAGTTTCTGTAGATGAGGGTGTTGTCAGTGATCTCATCTCAGGCTCATTAGTACCACCAGAAGAGAGCAGTGCCTGTGGCAGGGAGGAACAGGGGAGGCTTAGGAGAGAAGCAGGAGGTTTTCCAAGTTGTTTTGCTAACAAAGAAAAATACCTTTCTGCCAGCGTCTCTCGGTAGCTTCTGTAGATGGAATGGTGCTTGTCCACTTGCAAGGGACAGCTGTTCCCAGCAGAGAAGGGAGGGCCACCCCGGGCTCCTGCCTCTCCCACAGCCTGCTGAGAGCTCTGGGATGGAGCACGGCAGCCCGGGAGGCTGAGTCACCCCAGTCAGAGGCACAGAACTTGGTTCTGAATTATTTAATTCCAATTCTGGTGCTACTGGCTTTAAGAGGAAGACCCAGACAATGGAGAAAAAAAAAAGATAATTCAAGATGAGGATATTTGGATCCATGGCAGCAGCCAAAACCACGATAGCTTTCCTTTTCCACCAAGAAGAATTTTGACTCAGCTGGGAACTTGCATGCCCTGTTAGTGTCCGAGGTTTCCGTTTGGCAATGTATTTCCTTTCAGCTGCTTAAACCTTTTTGGGGGCATTGCTAGGGCTGTAATTCCAAATGCTTTATCCTACAAGAGTAGATTCCTGCAGCTCTCTATTTAGAAGGCTGTTTAATGTTAGCTCTCTATTCATTTGGAAATAATGGTGTTGGGGGGAAAAAAAAAATTAAAATGCCTTCACAAAGTAGTTAATTATAAAGCCTACCATGGCCTGAAGTATAAAATACATTGCAGACTGAGAAATCGTGTAGGGGTGCATTACTAAAATAATTAATTTAAAATTTTACATATATCACCCACACAGCAAATGCCTTGGCTGCTGCTAAAATGAGTCCAGTGCCCTTCAAAAACTGAGCATCTCTTATATCTCCCACTCACTCCCTTTTAGATATCCTTGTTTTCTTCTTTACTCTGGGCATGCATTTTGTGTTAAGAACATCAATTTTGGAGAAAGGCTTTGGGCAAGAAATTAAATCCTCTCTGTGTTTATTTTAGCATTATCACTGTGTTTTGTGGGGCCAGGGTTGAACTCATTGAGTGCCCGATCTGGCACAGGCAAGAGGTGCACTGGCCTGACTCCTGCCAGTGCTGTACTTCCTTCATCTGGTGCATCCTGCATGGATTTGGCTCAGGTAGTGTCAGCTCTTGTGCTTCTCTTGGACCATTTACAATCCTGACAACTCTCAGAGAGTATCAGAGATGTCTCTCAGAGGGTATCAGTGGTGTGCTGGCCTTGCACCACCATGGCCTCCCATCAAGGCAATCCTTTAAGTTCAGCACTCGTGCCAAATTTAGGATTTTTTCTGTGGCACTGTGCTTGCCTAGTAGGCAAGCCAGACAGGCATTAAATATTGCAAAGCCTCACCTCTAAGTGCAGGAAAATAGCTGGTGAGTTTTGGTATCTGAGAGCGAGGGGTTGTTGGGTTTGGGGATTTTTTTTAAAATTTACTTTTGAAGAAACGAGAACGTGTCCTGTGCAGGCTCAGGTTCTGTGTTCATGCCCAAGCCCTAGCTGTGCTCAGTAGCTGTCATCAGTATGTGGCTATTCCTGCCTCTTGTCAGTCTGATTTCTGGTTGGTGCAGGTTCTTGACATCCAGTGCTTTATCAAACATAGGCTGCTTGGCACCTATTACTACTGATCTCAGCATTGCTAATAAACAGCAACATCAAGGCCATATTTTCTGGTTCCTGTCAGACCACTGCTTTCCTGGGTGAAATAGAAGTCCCATTAACATGCTCCTCCTCATCGGCTCTGACAGTTTGATTAATTAGGCCCCCTCTTTAGATGACCTCTGCACTGACATGACAAGGAGGTGAATATAAAATGAATAGTTTGCCCACATAATGGCCTACTGCAAGTTTCAGATTTTTATCAGATCAGGCTGAAGTCCGGGGCCTGTATTAAAAGCTGCAGTGTACAGCAATATATGGCTGTGGGTTATGAACCACAGACTTTACAGCATGCTTAAAGAATTAAAACCAAACCAATTCTAGCCATCCAGATATATTGACTTCTTCTCTAAGAATTAATCTTTCCTTTACTCTCTTGGCCATACAATACAAATCTAATTCATTTACATTATCAAATAAAATGACCTTTTGTTTTCAAAGGATTTTTTATTGCCAGAAAATACAGTATGTTAACCCTGTGGTTATTCAGCCTCCCATAAAATACTAATGTAAAGCCATTATTCTAGTGCCACTCCATTTAAATGTCAGTCTGCCTTTCTATTAGAAACCACCAGTTCATAGGCTGGTAACTCATCAGTAAAAAATTTACTTCAGCTGAGAACTTGTAATATGAGCTCACAACTTTTCTTTGAATGCATCTTTTTCAAGAATATGAGTATATAATATCCCAAGGGGAGAATATGTAATTGTGAAACTGCAGCATGGCTGGAGCACCTCTCCTATGGAGACAGGCTGAGAGAGTTGAGGCTGCTCACCCTGGAGAAGAGAAGGCTCCAGGGCGATCTTCCAGCTTTCCAGTGCCCAGCGTGGCCACAAGAGAGCTGGAGAGGGACTTGTACGTGGCCGTGTAGTGACAGAACAAGGGAGAGTGCTTCAAACGACAGAAGGTAGGTTTGAATTCAATATAGGGAGGAAATTCTTTAATCTGAGGGTGGTGAGGCCCTGGCACAGGTTGCCCAGAGAAGCTGTGGGTGCCCCATCCCTGGAAGTGTTCAAGGCCAGGCTGGATGGGGCTCTGAGCAACCTGGTCCTGTGGAAGGTGTCCCTGCCCATGGCAGAGAGGTGGAACTAGGTGGATTTTAAGGTCTCTTCCAACCCAAACCATTCTACGGTTCTGTGGTTTGTAGCACCAGAAACAGCAGCTGTTGCCCACTGCATGGTGCCTCAGACTGGAGCTGCTGCTTTGTGGTTGCAGGAAGAGCAGTTTCATCAGCCTTTTGCAATGGCAATCCACTCGGATCCACATGGCAATCCGTTATGAGGCAACGCAGGCTTTTTGTAAAATCTGCCGTTTTGACTGGTGGTCACTGAGAAAGACATCTTCCCTACATCATTGTTCTGCTGTTTGCTTCCACTTAATTATATTCCATTAACACACTCTTGAGACAAATTAGGTGTTGAATGTTTCCCCAGAGAGATGTGGGGGTCAAATCGTCTCTCCCTCAAGGTGAGAACTGGGACAAGTATGAATAATATTTTGTTGATCAAGTGATGTAACTGACACAGATGGAGAAGTTCTGATACGTTGGTATCTAATCATTCTATTATTAGAAATATTATGCTATTATTATTAGATTTTTCTCCAGAAGAGTCAAATTAATTCTCCTTCAGTCTGTGGTAATCTGCATCTCCCATAAACCTCATTGAAAGGACAACATGAAAGTGGGGGAGCTTAAAATGAAGTGTTGTGTAAATGACCCAGTTGTAATCAGAGTTCCTTGTTTAATCTTGAAGGCAACAAAAACAAGTGACCCATTGCTTAAACAGATCCTTTTCAATTAAAATAATGCTCTGTTTACCTCTGTGGTGCTGAATGCTCTCTCCAGTCTCTTAAGCTGCTTCTTTTTTCATGACCCTTATGTTTTTCCCTCAATCTATTCTGTCATTTTTTTCCCTTTGTGTTCATCTGTTGATCAAGTAACTGCATTACTTTAATTGATTTGCTGAATTTGCTCATACATAAGACATGTCCTCCAGGTAGTAACCTGAAAATGTTTGCTCACATTACTTTGGCCATGTTTGAGTGCTGCAGCACTTGGAGTTCTCATTGGTTTGGGAGTGCATTGTGCTGTTTTTGCAAGTTGTTTTTCAGTTTCCCTGATACAAGCAGAGCAGCAGGGAATTAATGTGTTTATATATATATACACACACACAAGTACACATCTTGTATGCGCCAGGTATGCATCAGGTATAGAATTTTCTGTTTGTGTGAACTTTGCTTGCATCCAAGTCTCCTGAGCCTTCCTGAGCTGAGAAGGAGGTGCGATATGCATTTTGAGATCCATGATCTTCCCTTTCCCCAGATGACTTTACAGAAAAAGTTTCTTGGTAGACAGAATTTGGCAAATAAGGTAGCAGTGGTTTTCGATTAAGACTGGACAGGAGCTGGTAACTTTCTGTTCCTGCA
This sequence comes from Oreocharis arfaki, assembly GCA_013398015.1. Lineage (NCBI taxonomy): Eukaryota > Metazoa > Chordata > Aves > Passeriformes > Paramythiidae > Oreocharis > Oreocharis arfaki. The sequence goes on from VZRR01003157.1 coordinate 675,559, forward strand.
GGCTCCAAAGTTGGATCACGGTTTTCAGCAAAGGTGAAAGTTCGAGTATGCCAGATGTTAAATTTCTGCACGAAGCAAGGAATGTAATAAGTGAAGAGAATGAACCAAATCTGCATAGCTGTTCAATAAATGACACTTCCTAAATCTTATAATTAAACAGTAAACCAGTATTATGGCTTAAGATCCAGCCATGCTATTTTATACTGCACCTATATGCCAACTAAGTATGTATCATGATGCTGGAAACTCAGTTTTCATCTGGTTTGTGAGGGTAAGCAACTTTACATCCAGCTTCAAGAATAAGCTGATACAGAAGGTAGCACAGACTTCAGACAAACAAGAAATGCTGAGTATGCTGTGACCTAATTATAACTGTTTCAATTCTTTTCTGTAAATATTCAGAAGATTACTTTACAAGTTCCTACAATTAAATATTGTGGGCTGTGCGTGTCTGGAAGACTTAATACATGTGAGCCTTGTTTGGTTTTCCTACCAGGCATTCTGGAAAGTTTCAGTTTCTTATTGAGGAATGCTAGCCAGCATTTTGAGCAAAACATAAATAAAAATAGTGGCGGTATTTATAGATAAACAGCACCATCTGGCAATAAGCAATCTCAGTGTCTTATTTTAAGTCATCGGAGTAGTTAAGAATAATTTACTTATTGGTAAAGACTAATAGTGAAAGTCATGGAGGGCAGAATTCTGTGTCTGCCATCTGATTCACTTTATGCAAGTTACTTAAACATATATTCTGGCAAATTCATTCTTGGGTTAGCCAACCTAGTTCTTCACAGTACCTCTGTTAACACTGCTCTGTGTAGACTGTTCTGAGCCTAAATTATTTATTACTTGTAAAGCACTAGAAAGAGTTTTTGAAAGCCTTCAGGTTCCTGTGATTGTGATTTAGGTTTGTGCTTAGTGTGTTCCTTTGGGTTGGTTTTGGTTTAATTGTTTTTCAGAAACAACAAACTGGTTTGGTAACTCTGGAAATTAGAACAGGAAAAGCATTGGCGACTAAGACATCCAGAACATAAAGGCACAAAGACTCAAACCCTCTTCTTCTTGATGTTATGTGGCAGAGCACATAGCACATAGTGTGTTATATGGAAAGGTCTAAAGCAATGCAAGAACAAGAGCAGAATTTGTCTCTTATTGAAGTGCACTCTTTGAGAGACTCAGAATCTTTTGAGGTGTGTGCTAACCATAGTTTTACTGTGAGGGCTTGGGTTCTGGTGATGGATGGCATTCTTAAGGTGGCTCTTAGCAGAGGTGGTATTTCATAGGTATTCCTGAAGCATAAAACTGCAAGTCTCTTATTTTCAGAGGATTATCTTTAGAGGACAGCAGAGTGAGTGACTTCTTTTCAGGTAGCCCTGCTACTGCTGTTACTCCATTATCTGAGGCTGGGGTTTGTGCTGTGGCCTGTGGAAGCAGTGACATCACCTAGCACCTGTTCCTGATTTTTTAGTCAGGATTCAAATGGATAGGGCTTGCAAGAGCTGGAACTGGTGCATGAACCAACTTTACGAAGTTCAACAAGGGCGAGTGCTGGATTCTGCACCTGGGACGGGTGTACAACACCTGGTTGTGTGTATGGACTGGGGAACAAGAGGCTGGAGAGCAGTGCCGTGGAAAGTGACCTTCAGGTCCTGGTCCGTGGCAAGATGGATGTGGGTCAGCAGTGCCCTGGCAGCCAGGAGGGCCAGCGCTGTCCTGGGGGCATCAGGCACAGCATTGCCCGCTGGACAAGGGAGGGGATTGTCCCGCTCTGCTCTGATCTGGGGCAGCCTCACCTCGAGTGCTGGGGCAGTTTTGGGTGCCACAATATAAGAAAGGCATGAAGCCATTAGAGAGCGTCCAAAGGAGGCCACAAGGAAGGTGAAGAGCCTTGAGGGGAAGCCGTGTGAGGAGCAGCTGAGGGCACTTGGTCTGTTCAGCCTGGAGGAGAGGAGACTGCAGTCGGACCTCATTGTGGTCTTCAACATCCTCATGAGGGGAAGAGGAGGGTCAGGCACTGATCCCTGGTCTGTGGTAGCCAGTGATAGGACCCGAGGGAATGACCTGAAGTTGTGTCAGCGGAGGTTTAGGTTGCATATCAGGAAAAGGTTCTTCACGCAGTGGGAGACTGGGCACTGTGACAGCTCCCCAGGGAAGTAGTCACAGCACCAAGCCTGGCAGAGTTCAGGAAGCATTTGGACAATGCTCTCAGACACATGATGGTATTCTTGGGGTGTTCTGCACCAGGCCAGAAGCTGGACTTTGATGATCCTTGTGAGTCCATTCCAACTCAGGATATTGTGTCACTGATGATGGGTCCGTTGGGGGTGGTGGCCCCTCTGAGCACCAATGAACTGGTACGTTTGTTTGGTGGCTCTTAGGGAGTCCCTGGCCAAAATTCACCCTCGGGGTAAAACACACCTTTCCCATAGGTGTTATTAAATGTTACATATATTAGGAGCAGTACAGGCTGCAGATATATAAACATATATAAGGTTGCTGAAACACTGCATAAAAATATGTATCTGGAATTCCTCTTGTCTGTGGCATTAATTAATGAACAAGCTATCCCATCTGCTGACCCTCACAGCCTTTTGGAGGAACTACAAAGACTTTATCAATGCTAAAGAATTCTGTTTTAAGGAGCATTCCAAATAATCAAATATCTAGAGGCTGTTTCTTAGGAGCAAGAACCAATTTCACTAATAGGGCAGGTTGACATTGCTACTTTGGAGTGTTTTATTTTTTATACTAACTTATATCTGGCGACATTTCTTTCATAATTCACTGAAATGTAGCTTATTTGCTTTAAAGGCAGACATGGTTCTGTTAATATTTTCCAAATGTTGCTTTTACAAATATATAAAATATTCAACAGAAACTACTGGATGTAATTAGACCTGTTCAGATTTTGCTTTTTTACATGTCAAACACACAGACTACCCCAGTGGACTGAAAATATGCACTATTAAGTGTGTATTGAGGGTGAGGTCTCTACTTTTTTTTTTTTTGCTCTGCTTTAATGTGTGTTGTCATCACAGAAGCTAGTAAAAGCCTCTCCCAGACTGACCTGAGGTGGAAGCTTTGTCAATTTACATTTCCTGCACAGATAATAAGAGGAATGTAGAAAATTAATTTAAGATGTGGTACAACTAGCATGTTATGATCACGCTTACTACAAGAAATCAAGCATCCAAGCATTATTCTTTAACATGAACAGTTGTTGAGCAAAATTGAATCGATATTTCAGACAGCTGCTCTTTTTTTTCGTTTTGTTTCCTCTTTCCCCTGGCATGTCCCTTGGAACAGACATTCGATTAATGTTGTGGTGAGCTTCAGGACCAGAGAGCTCCTTCCTTTAGACAGATATTTTAAGATTCTCTGTGTTTTTACAGAAGACCACAAAATTTTACCATAACAGCTTGAGTCAGTTAAGTTCTTTCCAATACTGCAGCATCCTTTGACACTTCAAGGGCGCATGTACACCCTACACAGGGATGCAGTATGGGAATGAAGGGGTAAATGTGCTCACTCTAGAATGAGAAGCAGTTCTACAAGTCAGTCCAGGATGGTACCCCATAGGTCTGAGCTGCTGCCACAGTGTAACACCACTGCCATGTGGTGAAACACAGTTTACTTAATGTATGGATCCGTTTGAGGCTGGTCCTAACCTAAACCAGGTCTATCCTTCAAGCCATCCCCAACTATACGCAGCACAGAAATATGTAAGGTCTTATATTTGCTTCTATTAGTAGGCCTTTGTAATTCTGTTCTTTTTAAAAGTAGAATGAAATTAGCCCTTGAGTCAAGTTAGAATTATTTTCATATTTTTGGCATATTAAAATATCTCCCAGATCTCATTAAGTAAAGCCCTAAATAAAATAATTGCAATACAGTTAGGGATTGGAAAGCCTCAGAAGGTTTGGAAGAAATTTCCTCTTTGATGAGCAATTCAGATACTTAAAGGTTGTCTGGATCATAAATTTGAGAAATTCGTCTACTCCCTTCTCCTTTCCAGTATCCACTGTCTTCCTGGTGGTGTCCACTTCATTGTGTGTTCTTTACCACTGTCCTCTGGGAGCCCTGTGCTCTGTGTCCTGCTGTCCTCACTGTCTTGTGATCCTGTGTAACATTACTGGTGTTTCAACCTCCTACCTGTCTTCTCCTTTGCTCTCAAGTTTCTTAAACCTTGGTGTATTTTAATGTGTTTCTTTACTCAATTTTTTTTGGTTTTCTTTTTATTAAAACACATCTTCCCCACAGATGAATTTTCCTAAATACTATCTGTGGTGGTGTGCTATTGCTAACACAAAACATGTGAACTGAATGGATAATCCTCTGCCAAAAAGGATCACTAACCATTCCAGACACGGGGTAGAGGTGGTGTGGACCATCAGAGAAGAGAAATTAGTGGAAGGTATCCACAGTGATAGCAGGCTTTAGATTTGGAAACCAGAGCTCAGTTACTTGTCAGTAACAGCTGGGGCAGCCTGGAGGCAGCAAGGGCAGAGATGTGCAGACACTGAGAGAGGAAAGATGCAGGAGGGAATTCTTTTCATGTACCATTTTCCAGCTGTATGGATGGCTAAAGCTGCCCTTGCTCCTGTCCTGTTCCTGTTTTATGTGATAATCTGGTCCAGATCAGCACATCCATGGAACATGACATATGGCAGCAGTAAAGGTCCTGGATTTTTCTTTCCGTTCATAGCTCTCACAGATCCAGGCATGAATCTCTATCTGACAGGAGTTTAAACTAAAACCTGCACTGACCAGTTTGTATAGTCTGAGGTAGAAATTGAGAATGACTTGGTGCAAGGAGTATGCCAGGTCACACTGGCTGGTGAGGTGACTGCAGCTTCTTATTGTGAAGGACTGCTTCCTAGGGAAAAGGCACTGCATGGGCTCTTTCCCTCCAAACACGGTTGGAAGATCGGGGGTTGTACTTCTCAAATGCTTTGTCATTTAGATAACCACATTTAGAGGTTATAGACTGTAAGTTAGAAGAGAGAGGGAAAAAAAAAAGGGAAAACAAAACCAGTCAAAACAACCAGCAGCTGTTGAGGTGTCAGGTTTTTCTAACATTGTGAAAATAGCAGAACTATGTTTTAGAGACTTCTCGACTTAAGTGCGGGTTGGTAATAAGGAGGTACATATAGTAACATAGCTAGCATAATTGCAGTACTGATAATTCACTTTTGTGAGAGCTTCAGCTGTTTAAAGACGCTGGGTAAGCAAAATCTCAGGGAACCAGGTTCCATGATGCTTCTTTCGGTTCTGTATTATTATTCTCCCTTTCTAAATGGGACGCTGAGACACAGCAGGTAAGTGCTAGTGGGAATGACATTCAGCTCGAGCCCCCAGGCTGTGCCTCTTACTGATGTCACAACACTGCATATAATGAGCACATTTAGGAAACAATTTAGCCTTTACCATTTCCTGGTAGTTGTTACATTATGAAAAAGCATTTGAATCTTCACTATAAAAAGGAGCTTAACCAAAAAAGTACTTTTGTGGCACCGAAGGCAAGTTTCAAAGCTTTTACAGAAGCTCATGTAAAATGTGCTTCCTCAATCCATTGTGCCCCTGCCCTGTGCAGTCTTTTGTCTCGCTGATTACCCAGGCTCTCCTCCCTGCCCTTGTCCCTGTTTGTGTATTCCCGGTGGGCTCCATGCATGGGGTGAGTGCCATAGGGCACGTGTGCGCGGCTGGCCCTGGCGAACTCCTGTGTGCCTTCGGGGCCACCGAGGGCACTGAGAGCCTCTCCTTCTCCCTGCACAAAGGGCACTGTTTGCGGCTGTTTTGTCTCTCTGTGCTCTGGTTTCTGCTGCTCCACTGCGAGGCCACAGCTTTCGCACAGGACTGGAACAGACGCTTTGGGGATTTGTGTTTGTAGGACAGTCCCGCACTAAGCAAGTCTGGGAGTGCACATCCGTGTCCTGTCCCACCATTTTGTTCTACCTCTGGAACTGTCTCCCTCCCTCGTCAGCCAGGTCTGTGTGTTCAGTTTGAATGCTGATAAAAATAGAGAGCATTTCGCTATTGTTATTGGTTGTATGGAAGTGCTTCCCACTGGGGTGCCTTTTAGACGCTCCCTCAGCTGTTATCCTGTGGAAGGAGACAGACTGAGATTTTTGCCTCCTGTGCACTTTACTCATTGGATTAAGGATAAAATTGAAGCTTTCCTAAAAGACTGGGTAGCCTTAAAAATGAATGAATACTTGGGATTAAAGACCTATGAGATAATTTATTTTTTCTAATCCTGTTTAGAAGTAACTTTTGAAATAAATGGATTTACTGGTGGAGTTAAGAGGAAAATCTGAATCTAGAAGGTCTCATTGTACATTTACCTTTTGAGCTGTTGAACTCAGAGGATCAGGTAATTAAATTTATGAGTCAGAGTAGAGATGAAAGTAGGTTGTAGGAGTTACCATCCTTTAAAAGTGTTAAAGTTCCAGAAGGAGCTGACATTTCTGTGTTAAGTGGATGAATTTGGCCATGGCTTTGTGTCTCCTTTTCTCATGTGATAGTGTTGCTTCTGAGGTGGATGCGCTGAGGAACAGTTGTGAGTTTTTGTGTCATGACATGACGCTCCATCACTGTGCTTTTGTTGTCGTTGGTTTGGGTTTGTTTTGGGTTTTTTGAACATAGTAGTAAGATAATAAAGCCATACAGTGCTTACTTGGGAGAAGGAAGATCCGATCACCTGCTGAAGCTGCAGCTCTCTGCTGTTAAAAGCAGATGGATTTCTGTGTCCTGTCTGGGGGTTCTCCCAATGCACCTGTAAAAGGAAGATGAGTCTTGTTGGGAGGCTTAACATGCCCTCCTTCCTGGCATTATGTCAAGTAATGTCTGCATCTCTTGCTGCACAAGGTGTGAAGATAATTTGCAGCCTCCTGCATAAGCATTTTTTTAATTGCAGAAAATATAGCTTCCAAAATGCCAGGTGGAGGGGGATCTGTGGGGATTCCTGTGTAGAAATGAAGAACTGAGGAGAGTAGGGATGAGCCAGGTGTCTGCCTTTCGTGAGGATATTCCCTGTGTCACATCTGGTGCCAGCATAGCTGCTCTCCCTACGTGATAAGGAAGCTTTGCAGTCAGGCGAGGGCTGAGCTGTCAGGTGAGCCGGGGATCGGGAATTGCTGTGACGGTTTGATGGCATGTGAGGGATGCTGTGAAGTGTGGCGTGGCTCTGACGAGCAGAGGCTCAATTAGGTTCTCCTGCACACGGGCTGACACTCCAGCCATCGGGTATGAGGACGTGTTCTGGTCCATCAAACATAAAATGACAAAATCATTTGTAATCTCTTATTACCAGTCCCTGTGGGTTTTCCATCTATGCTTCCCTTGAGGCATTATTCAACAGCCAATAGCTTTCTGCTGTTGCCAGCTATACTTAAAAATGAAGTTTTAGGAATTAACTGAAATCTTTTACTTAGAGATCCATAGGAAAAAGAATTAGGTCAGATCTGAAATGTTGCTACTAATGACTAAGTAGCCTTTATTAATTATTTGCACTTGATTGCAATTGACCGTGGCTATATGGGCTTTTACCCTTCGGATTCTTTCTCCCACCCCATGGGAGGTAATGAGCAAAGGGCTGTGTGGTGCTTGGTTGCCAACTGGGGTAAAACCATGACAGTGCAGCCAAAGTTCATTATCTACATTTCATCCCAGGTAGGAAGTTGTTTCTCACAGTATGTGATGAGCTTGAAAATATGTTGCAGAAGGCACCTAACTCTGTGCACAGTTTTTTTCTTCTAAGTTATTTAGAAGTTGAGAGTGACTATTTAACTCTTATGTATGCGAAAAAAGGCACTAACAGGAGTAAAATATCCCTCTCTGATACCCCTTGATAGGACGCTACCTACCTACAGAGCAGGCTTTGTGTGTCCTGCAGGTATTTAAAGTTTACTGGGATAACCAGCTGTTCACTGCCCGCTCAAGGGATTCACAGCACATCAACCCCATCTCGTCTTCACTGCAGCACAGCAAACGTCAGGTCACCTTCCTTGTGATCTCACCTAAGCCTGAGCCCGTGCCACACAGCTGTTTGGCTTCTTGCTGGTGTTCTGAACACTTGCTTGGCTTTCTGGCAAGGCTTGAACCCCCTCCAAAAGGCAGGCATTCTCAGTTTGCCTGGCCAGGGTGCAGGGAATACGCACTTTAATGTTTGAAGTGCCTGAAGCCTAAATCTGTAATCCAGGTGTTCTTCCAGTCATGCCTGCTCTTCTCTTTGATTTATCCATTTTGTATGAAAATCTTTAGTATATTAAATAAATACTTGACCATCTTTTTTTGTGCACATGCTGCATAATGAGGAAGGTTTCTCAAAAGTTTTCTTGCAAGTGGATTCCCATGTGGCGCCTGTTAGTCACAGCTAATTACAGAGGTTGGTGAATGAGGAATATATCCGAGCTCAGGTCCCTCTCTTCCTCTTTCCACAGTGCTTCAGAAGAAAATTTAAAAAAAATCCTGCAGACAAATCCAGGTTTTTCTGTGGTCATAGTCTCCGAAGAGCTCCAGAGAAATCACAGATGTGGTTTCATGTTTCAGGTTTAACTATGTTGTAATAACTACAGACTTATCTGCAGGAGAAATGCAAGTGGGGAAAGAATCATTAATTGACAGTGAAAAGCTTGACCCAAGCTCTGTGTTTGTTTGTTTGTTTTAAGCAGCTGAATGTTTACCCAAAAGATATTTTAACTTCTGACTGCAGCCTTGAAGGTTACAATAACCTTGATAGGTTAAAACCTAGGAATGTTACAGGAAAGGAAATTTAGATACATGTTTCAGGAAGGCCCATCCTAGAAAAGCCGAAATTCTTGTGGTTTAGTTAAAGCCAAGACACAACCTTCAGTTCTAATTCAGCTGCTGACAAGCCTCCAGTGCGGTGCACCGACCTTACTTTACAACACAGGAAGGTTTTTAGGTGCTTCAGTGGGTGCAAAGTAAGGCAGCTGTGAGAGATAAAACTTCTTGGCTGGGCACATGAGGAACCCAGAGCTCACATAAAATGTTTGACTGCGTCTAATTTTTCTATCTTTTGTTAGTGTTCATTCAAGAAGTCTGCTGGCTTGAATGAGTTCCTGTGTGTGTGTAGTAGAAGTATTATCCAGCAGGACTACATGGGATATGTCTATTATTTGTTACAAAGGCACCAGTGACCTTCCTGCCCCTATATTAGCAGCGCCTGCTGTTTTTCCATACTGCCGATTGTCAGGAATGCAGATCATCCATATAACTGGGTATAATCCTCGTTGGTCAAATTATTGTCTCAGGAAAACAAAATGCATTAATTATAAAAAAATAAAAATTAGAAATATAATCTCAGCAGGACATTCCCACCAAAATGCATATTTGAGGCTGGAAAAATGAATAATTTAGTGGGCAGAGGAGGCAGATTACATAGTGAAATTACATAGGACCATAATGGTCTCTGTTTTTAACAGGTATGGGGTTTTTTAAGGTTGGTTTGTGGTTGTTTTTTGCCTCCAGTTTTTGTTTTCTGTTTTCAGAACTGCAGTACACAGAAGACTTCAGGAGTAGCTTGAACTTTCAGAAATATGACTAGGACTAGGACAGGAGTATCCTACCTAGAAAACAAAGTCTGAAACTGTTGCCTGAGCTTTAGGAAACACACACATGGATGAAAACTCTTAAAATTAGTACAATACTAAGAGCTGTATAAAGGATTATTAGTAACAAATGTAAATATTCCAGTGTTTCTTCAGAACAGTTGCTTTGGGTACTTATTTGATAAGGAAAGGCTTTATCATGATATATCTGTATCAAAATTATGTATGTTATATGTTGAAAAAGTTATCTGCTGAAAAAAGTACTCCTGGAAAGTGTACTTGCCATTGCTACAGACTTGGGTTGGTGGATAAACCATGTCCCAGAACAGCACTACACCATGGTAGAGAACACTGAGGGTATCAGTTTTCCTTACGAAATGCTAAATGAATTTTAAATTATAAAATCTCTTTTAAAAGTCATTGTGAGGCTAAACATTGTGTGGGGGAGATCTCTAGGAGGCTCAGGAGTTCAAAACTAAGTTGGGTGTTCTGGTATTAAAAGTGCTAAAAGGAGCAAGTTTGGGTTCAGTGGAATGCCGTAGCACTGATGGTGCCACATTATGCGTCTTGTTGAACTGTTACTGCTGCCCTGTGCTGGGAGAAATTGATTTTTGCCTCCAAAATTTTTTTTGGTTGTTTTGGTAGTTAGCATAGGGAAAGATATCCCCAAACTCTGATAAAAAGCTTTAGATTCAGACTTCTTTATTTTAACGTTTTTTCCTTTCTAGTGAGTAAATGCCCCCAGGGTTGAATACTCTTGAAGTACAAAAATAACATCAGACATTAATCTAAATTCAAATGTATACTTTAACATATGTATGTATTTGAATCAACGTGTTTTAGAGGCATCCCCTTCAAAAAGACTGTCTGCAAGTAATCTCTGAAGCACAGAAATTGTTTTAATTCAGAAAAAAATTGGAGAAGGGAAGAGATTTTTATTTTACAGTGATGCAGTTTGTCTTGTTTTCCCCAAAGGACACCATGGTTTAATGGATGGGGCTTTAATCTACCCAGAGGTCAGTCTTTGCTAGACAAGTGGAACCTTATTCCTGAGGGAATTGATATACTAATGACACATGGACCTCCTCTTGGTAAGTGAAACAAAAGTTCTGTGTGATTTTTTTGCGTAAGAATTTTACTTCCAAAATAAGCAAAATTAATAATGCTGTAAGATATACTGTAATTGCACCCAAATTCAAAACCATAGATTAAAAACCTTTTTGAAAGAAGTGGAAAATTATGATTAGGCTTAGCTGATCTGTTGAGTTTCCATAAAAAAACTTGAATTTTTTATTAAATTCAAGCTAGGGAAGATCAGATACCTGACTCTGACTCCATAACCATTATAGTTTGACATTTCATTTAAGAATAGTATTCATCTGACAACCAGTTTCCAATCCCATATGATTTTTTAGAGATTGACTAAAACTTTTGAAACCTTTTCTCACTACAGTGTCATGTTATTTTAAGGTTTGAGAGTAGCAGTCAAGAGTTTGGAACTGTGTAGTCACACATTCTCCTTCATAATGTCCTTGTAAACTTAGAATAGTTTTAAAGGTATTAATTGGCTTATAAAAAATTTGCAAAGGAATAAAATTATGTTCTTAGATAATTGTTCCTTACTTGATCTAATGACAGGTGAGCACCAGCCTATGAATGCATAATTTGTTTCTTCATTAGGTAGCTAAAGTTTCTCATTTAGCTGAATTTTGCTTGTCTTGTCAATATGAGTCATTCGCTGATCTCTGATTTAACTCTTTAGATCTAAACTAAGTTCTGATAGTCTCAGAAAGACCCCAGGATACTCATTCAGCAGAGGCAGGAGTACTCAGTTTTGTCATATCTGAAGTCATTAAAGCCCACACTAAAACCACTTGGAAAGTCCCACTATCCTTTCTCCATCCTGTGCGCCCACAAGGTAGCATATTATTTACTGCATTTCTTTAAGACACATGTGGCAAGCAGTCTGGGGCTGCATTTTAGGTATTTCAGTTGGATTTACAACAGTTGAGCCTTTTATAAATACGACTTATGAGGATGAGGAAGTGTGGCAGTCTCTTCATTACCCTTACTGTGAGAAGAGTGATTTTGTCAGGGTTTTAGTAAGCTCTTGCAATCCAAGGGGTCAGATCACACAATCACGGGAAGTCACTGAATCACAGTCACGCACTATATTCATGGTAGTGAATACAGTAAAATCATCTCAGAATTGCCTGGTGCCATCATAAACCAGTGCTTTAAGTGCTTCCAGGCTGGCTCAGTGTTCTCACAGAGCTCCTTGGTGACCGAGGAGTCAGGAACTAATGCATGCTTCTGTTTTTTACCACAATTAAGTTAAGAGTCAGCAATCTAAGCAAAGCTAAGATTTGGAAAAGCTAAGGAAAAAAAAGTCCAGAAAGTTTTTGACCAATGTACTTACTGCTCCTTTTATATTCTGGTTAGCTTTTTAATACTACTTAGAGAATGTTGTAAGATGATCAGCAAATTCCCTTTAACCTTCCTGGAGCTTCCAGCGTGCTGCTGTGTTAAAGCAGTGACACAGCATTCCCTGACAGCGGAGCCACCGGAAATTGCAAACCAAGGCCTTGAACAGCACTCTCTTAATCACTTAATTTTCCCAAAGAAGCAAAAAAAGCCCCGCAAGTGTGTTTATAATGTTTCATGGGTGCTGTTTCAAATGGTTTGTTCATCCATCTGCTCTGAATTGGGTTCATACAGAAATACTGTGACGCTGCAGACACTAATGAGTGCTTTAATTGAATAAGCGTGCTGAAATTTTATGTCTGAAAGAGATAATGAAGTTCAATTTCAAAAGGTTGGCACTGTATCTTAACTACAGACACAGATTAGGTGTCAGTACTGTGCCTGAAATGAGGGGCTCTAGGTCTCGGCCTGCAGGATCGTATTGACAAAATACTGCTTTTTAAATAGATATTTACCTGTTTGCTTATTAATATTAAGTAAATATTGAGGGAGGTAGAGCTGTAACTGGACTCTTTCATCACTCAAAAATTTAGCCAAGTTCATGTCCCAGCATGTCTTTACTACCTGGAATTAGCTTAGCATGGGCTGTAATTACGCTAAAATCAGTAGAATGGTCCTTCAGTTGGACGTGGCTCCTGATTTCCCTTTTACTCCTCCTCGTTCACCTTGCCCTGCTGATCCTTTTCTGTGCTAGTCCAGGTGGCAGACTCCTGCAAGGACTGGTGTCAGGTTTTGTACATTTTTCTGTGTTATCTGTAGAACCAAGTGTCAATGTAGTCAATTAGCACTGGCTTGTTGGAAGCTGTTTTGCTGCATTGCTTGAGGTTGGTGTCGAGGGCTCAGAAGTAACCTGATGCTTGCAGACCATGGTCCTCTGGAAGTTCTGGGAGTCTGTATTTTGAATCTTTGAGGTGGCAGCTGTATTGAGTCATAGCTCAGCTCATCTTCCTGTGCTGTTTCATTTCTGGAGTAACCACATAGCTGGCTTGGGAAGTTGACTGCTCTAAGAGCCGGGGAAAAGGAAGAAAAATCTGCAGCAGTGCCAGGAATAAATGTCCCGGGTTTCAAGGTGGAAGATGAATTTAAACCTGTAGTTTAAAAAAACAAATCACATACAGAAAAATATTAATGCAGATGGAGGGAGGAAATCTTAAGGAAGAAAAAGTGACAGTGAAACATTTCTTAAAAGCCATTGTGTGCTTTAATGGAGAGGTTATGACTAGAGATAATGTAATAAACCCCGTGTGAATTATGACTTCCTGAAAGACTACGTGAAACCTTACCTGAATAGAGAAAATTAATAGTATTGATTGCATTTTGCCTTCAGGTTTTCGAGACTGGGTTCCAAAGGAGCTGCAGAGAGTGGGTTGTGTGGAGCTGTTGAACACAGTGCAGAGGCGAGTAAGGCCCAAACTCCATGTCTTTGGTGGGATTCATGAAGGTAAGGAGCAGTGCTATTCCCTGCTTCGTCTCAGATTTCAAGAAGCACATTTTGATGTGTATTGCAAAGGATAATGGCATATTGGATTAAAGCAGGGAGGGAGTTCAGGGAAGTGGTTGCATGCGCAGCACTTTGTAAATTTATTCCAGAATTAAAACAGACTGTTTCAGGAATGTGTGGCTACATTTAGCCACCTACATCTTTCACTGTACAAAGGTTGTTCTATACAGGTTATTTGAAAGCAATTCAAATTTTGACAAACTTGGTTAGAGAAACAGATGAGATTCCCCACACTTGCAAGCCAAAATGAAAATTATCCCCTTTACTCCAAGTACAGGAGCTAAGAAAGGTGCTAGAGAAAAAAAGAAAATGCGAAGACAACTTGCTGTCTCTGCTCACCTCCCTCAGGGTATAAGGAGAAGCAGAAAGGAGGGCATCTTGAGTCAGGCACCAGGAGGAGACATTGCCAGAACTCACAGTGCATACATTTCTAAAAGCACCCTGTAATGCAGTCTGTGCTCTGTGTGTTACCCTCCAGGAGTCTCATGTTTTAGAAGAGATATTCCCCCTCTATCAGTGCCAGGACAGGCAGAGTGTGAAGCTTCAGAAACAATGAGCTCAGTTTGTGGCAGTGGAAGAGACTGAGAGATTAAATACATTCTGGAGATACTTAAATATTTAATACGATTTTATAGCTTTCATGTGGCTGAGAGACAAACACTAAGAGTTCTGCCTGAGAGAGGCTTCGTGACCCTAGAACTCAAAATTACACATTAAATGTTTTATATTCTCCCCCCTGGAGGTTTCTCCATTGTCTCTAACTAGGTTCTCCATGGGCCTAAAGATTTTGAGGACTTCATAAAGGAAAAATAAAAAAAGGACAGCCTTCTGTACTAGTGGTGTTGGTTTTTCTGAAGCCCTTGTGGCTTCATACAATGATTTCCATGCCTGGCATCTGTAAATAAAGAGTTTATACTGGGAATACTGACATGACCTTCTGCATAAAGGCATAAATAACAGTCCTTTAATGCACCCAGGAAAAGATTAGGTATTTTGCACAAATATAGGTCCTTGCATATTAAAAGTAAATGAATATAGCAAGACTTCCAGCTAAAATGTGTAAATTGTCTACAGCCTTTGTAGGCACTTAGGTGGTGAAACTTCTGGTTGTAATAGTGCTAAGGGTGGGAGAGGAGGGTGTCTGAATGTACAAGACCATTATTATGAGAAAGCACCAAGGATCCATGTGCAGCACCCTACATTTAAATCTCCTAAGAAAGGAGGCAGCACATACTAAAAGTGAACATTCAAATAAATTCTTATAACAATACCAACAAAAAGTTAAAATCCTTTCAGTACTTACACCGAAGACATAAGAATGGCTTGTTTCAATACAGGAAGAAGTAGCAAAGTATTAAGAGCATTATCTTACAGTGCAATTAATTTTTATCCAACTCCAGCAGAGATGAATATGTGGCACATTCTCTTGAACCAACAGAGGCTGTACCCATATTTTGGTGATGCAGGTTTTTCCCCTGGTTGATAAGCAAAACAAGCACAAACAAGGTTTTTCCCACCATGAGATGATCTAAATCAAAATTGCCAGTCTAAATAAATAAAGTAACACAGGTGGACAGTGCAGCAATTCTGAAGTGATTATTCTTTCTGATAGGCACTGTGGGTAGCTGTATTTATCTTAGCTTTCAGACAGCAGTGATCTGTACTGTATCATAATGGTTTAAAAGAAAAACATTTTTCCTCTGTGGGTTTGCAATGGGAAGCTCTCTTCATCCATGAAACTGGGTTTTTTTTTCAATTTTTTTAAAGTACATTTGGGGCCAAATACTTCCTAGATGTTTTCAAGCTTCTTTGTTAGCTTTTTCTGGATGTCAGCTGAAAACACACACACTTTTATAACAATTTTTTTTATATAAAAATTTTTATTATATATAAAAATTAAATAATGGAGTCATAGAATTGTTTGGGTTGGAAGGGACCTTAAGGACCATCTCATTACAAACCCTCTGCCATAGGCAGGGACATCTTCCACTAGACCAGGTTCCTCCAAGCCCTGTCCAGCCTAGCTTTGAACACTTCATGGATGGGGCAGACTCAACTTCTCTGGGCAGCCTGAGTATGTGCATGTGTATATTTTTAACCTGCTGATGACTGCCTGAGGTCTCAGAAGCCAGTGTGAACACCAGCTTGGCAGTGCTAGGACGAGGAACTGGGTGATAAGGGCTAGCACGGGAGACATGAACAGAGCTCAGGTCATTGCCCAGAGAGGGGGTGTTTAGGATAAACCAAAGTTGCTTCTGAATGGTCTTTTTCTTCTGACAGACATGACAGGCATGCAAACTATAACTCACTAATTAAGTAATTAAAAAAAGAACATGTGTGGTTTGTGTTTCTGCCACACCCAGTTACGACAGAGGATTTTCCACGGGGGGGAAAAGGTTTGTACTTAAACCAAAAGCCCCCGTTCTTAGTTCAAACATAGTACACTGTATTTTTTTCAGTCAAGCCTTTGTGGCAGCTCTCAAGGGCTGGTATCACTTTGAGGGGGTTAATTTGGTTTAATGGCAAAGCACAGATCCCCCCGCAGCGCTGGGGTGCGGCTGCATGGAAGGGCAGCTCCGTGTGCCCCTGGCAGCTCCGTGTGCCCCTGGCAGTGAGCATGTCCCATTGTCCCCACAGGTTATGGCATCATGACCGACGGCTACACCACCTACATCAACGCCTCCACGTGTACAGTCAGCTTCCAGCCCACCAACCCTCCCATCATATTTGACCTTCCAACCCCTCAAGGATCCTGAAGCACTACTGCACATTTGGAACTGGGGAAGGTCTATAAACTGCCATTTTCTAGTTACGAAACTTACATTCAGTTACGTGTTTATTTCAAAATAGGGGCTAGGGGGGACTTTGGGGGAACTATGGGGATTTTTGTTTTGGGGTGGGGTTTGGGGTGTTTTTTTTTTTTAATTTGTAAATTGCTGGTGCAAAAGAAACAAGAAGAAAAGTTAGAGGTTGTGCTTTTTGGAAATGCGGCATTCATTTTAAATTGATAAAGCATTGTGAATTTGTAAAATGAATTTTGTTTTTCAATAAATTTGCCATTGTAAATTGTTATAGTGTTCTCAAAAGGACAGCCAAGCTTTCTTTTAATAAGTGAGAGACCTTATTTTAATATTATATTATAAGCTAAAAAATAGGCAGCATTTAAAAACACCCAAATTTGCACAACTTATGTTATTGTCGGGGTTTTTTTAAGTGTCTTCTTTTTCCCTAGGTTTAAATGTTAGCTTTTTATCTCCATTTATATCAATTTTTTAGTGGCACAAACAATGTTTTGGGGTCCATTTACCTCTTGATATGTGTGCATGTACTTAAACTTGTTTCTATCCATGGTAGAATGCAGCAAGGGGAGAAGAGACTTCTCAGTTGTTTGTCTCTACCTGCTTTATAAAGACTGATCTAGATAGCCACAGCCTGTGTGTGATATCTCCCTTCTATTGTTTCTTTTTTAAATTATTTTAGCTTTAAAAGACTGGGGGTGAAAGCTGCAAAGAGCAGGTATTTCATGCAGTAAAAAAAAAAAAATTGTAAATGCGGACTCCTTTTAAATATGAATTTATATATATATGTATTTTTTGTGCATTATAACTAAGCTAGGATTTAATATTGCCAGTATAGCATCTGCAAAATTATGCTGTACAGCACATCTAAATTATGAAGGATGTGACACATTTTTCTGAGTGCTCAAGGCCTTCAAGAGCCCGAGTTAAATCTTTGTTGTAGTTCAGGCATGTATAGAGTCAAATGGATACAATCAAGCCTAAATAAAATAAGGCTTAGTTGTCCTTTATATTTAAATATTCTTCTTGTCTTTTTTATTTTCTTTTTCTTATTTTGCACTGTGTGTAAATGCAATCTCACTAGCACAAAATATTGTTGCAGATAGTTATTTCTGTTCCACCACTGTAAATGCTATTGAGCTTTGTTCTGTTTTATGTTACCTTGTTAATGGAATTTAGAAAAGCAGTTGTTTCTTTAAATTTATTGTGATATTATATCTAGCGGCCTTTATATGCAAATAAAATTGCAAGTTTTTTAAATATATGGTTCAAGGGAATTTTGTGGTTTTTTGTGGCATGAACAAATTTTGGGGAGTGATGATAAGGGTAAGTAAAAAGTTTTTATTTCTTAATAAATTTGTATTGCGGATCATTCATCTGATGTCAGTTGGGTCAATAAAGCACTCAGAGTTTCCCTTCTGTTTCTCTGCCATCCATCTCTCCATTCCTTTCAGACAGAAGGGGTTTTGTCTTTGGGTGTTGTAGTTCAGTGTGACCAAATTTGTGCCGATAAGCCTCGTAGGACACTGTTCCAAATGACATGAGGAAGAAATGATTAGGCAGTAACCTTTGTACTTCCTCACTTGGTCATTAGCACCGAGCTGCAGGTGTCTTATGCTCATCCACTCTGGGTTAAAAAATTAATAGTCAATAGGTGAAATACATCACTTTTTATGTGGATCTCTTGTCAGTTTTGTGGCTACAGCGGGATCCACCACGGGCAGAGGAATCGCAGGGGAATGTGGTTCCGTGAATGCCAGTGGAATGACAAACACTGCAGGGGCTGCTGGTGTTGCTGCATGCACTTATATAAATCATAACAGAGTCTTGTTCCAAAACAGAAAGTGTGGCTGCAAAAATCTGGTTTCAAACATGAGAAAATAAGGCACAGTTTTCATGAATCTGCATCCGTGGTAACATCACCAAGACCTGGAGAGAGACAGACTATCCCCATTTATCTTAGCAGGTTGTTAACTTTTGACATTATTTTGATACAAAATTTATGGACAAACAAATCCAAGAGTACAACTTAGGCCACTGTCTGTATTTTGATGCAACGTGCATGACACATATCTGTGGAGTTGGCTGAAATCTTCAGATTCATAAGGCTGCTATGCTAAAGTCTTTTTTAGGGAAGAAGCTGCTGTACCTCTTAAATCTGGTTCTTGTTCTGTATGTGGAATTTCTTGTCAGGTTTCCTTATAAAATAGATAGGTGCTTTCACTCTTTAATATCTGCCCTGCTTTGATAACCAGTGCTGGTTATTTTATCAATTGAGCCAAAAGAAGAAAGGTCACCAAATATTAGTCCTTTTGGATGTAGATGCAGGATCTGTCTTGTGCGCTTTTTTCAGCTAGCAGTGAGAAGACTAGGAAATTGGTTTTGACAGCCACAGCTGTTTACTGGCAAAGAACTTTTGAGATGGCCATACTTCCTTGGAGAAAGCAATTCTTGGAGCACACAGAAATCATGTATGTAGCACACCTTAGATTATTCTGTTTCACTGATTTTTGCTTGTTGTCACTGCATAAGGAGGAAGTACCCACAGCCTCAGATGCTTTGTAGTGCCATGAACTTTCAGATGAGCAGAAAATAGCCACTATATCTGTGTTGCTTTCCAGCCGTTTGGAGGACCTGGCATCTCTTCACTAGCTACAGCAGGTATAGTCCATGGTGCCAGTCTGTCATGTCTCTGCCTCTTAACAAAAACTGGGTTATTCCAAAAGCAAAAATTCCTAGCCAACAGCTCTGTTCCAGGATTTGAGCAGACTTCTGGCAGCAAAATGAGTGGATGGTAGTGGAAGTTCATCCAGGAGTCTGCCTTGGGTAAGACTGGTAGTGAGAAAAGACCAGAAGCAATGCCGTGAAGAAGCAACCTCTGCAATAAACTCTAAACTGGAACCTGTAGCCACAGATGTCCTGAAGGTGTGAATCTTGGTTTCGGCTCTTTGCCATGTGGCTTTTTGGCTGTATGGTGCAGCAGGTGTGTTACTGAGTGGTTCTACAAGGGCCTGGATTTTTAACAACAGGCTAAGGCTTCTTCCTTCCGTTTAGACACATCAAGGATTGTCACTTCTTTGTCATCAGCTGGTGTTGGTGCTAAATGCAGCTGTAAATTTACAGAAGTAAGTCTTCAGAGGTGCTGTCTAACCCTGGGTTTTCTCTTGGTGTTTTTTCTCTCTCAGGCTCTGTCAGCTTCACCTTGCTGGTGGTTCAGCACTGAGCTTTCTCTCCTCCATGCCCCAGGGTATTTTAAATTTTATTCCCTCAGTTTTCTTTTGTCCTTTCAAAAATTGATCTAGTTTTCTTCTTCTGAGGAAGCTCTCATTTTGGCTACCAGCAATTACAAAAAGGCTGGGAAAATATTAGCGGTTTCGCTTTTGTTCTTCTTTTTCTCCTTAGAGATTTTGAAATGTATAGGTGTCTGTGCTGTCACAGGCAGGTAATTTTCCTTTGCTGGATGTCAGCCATATCTGACAATCAGGGTAACTGGGACACAGTATGGTGTGAAGAAGGTTGATTTCACAGGGAGGCAAAAGTGTGTGATGAATCTGCTTCTTTTCAAGGCTCTTTCACTACTAAAAGTAGCTCGATACATGTATGCAGAATAAACCTTGGGTAATAAGTCTTTCTTTGGGGTCTGGTCCAAGCCCACTGAACTCACCAGGAGTCTTTCTATTGACTTCAACTGGCTCTGGATCAGACACATGGCATCTCTCTGGATTGTGTTTCTGTCTGTTATTCATCCTTCAAGCTGGAAGAGATAGTCCTTGGTTAACATGCAAGAACCTCTTGGCAGGAAGAGGGACCTACCTATTGTAAGTGCTGAATCCTTCCAAGTGATTGATTAACAGCAGTGTAGTCGATTAACCTTTCCTCTTGTGAGAGCAGCTTCCATCTCGTCATCTCGATAAGGCTGAAAGCAGTCAAGGCCTTTAGCAGGGGAGGGCTGGGGAACAGGATGCTCCCCAGAGGTGATTGGTTCCCAATTCTCTCTGCATAGTGAATTTAGTGAATTCAGCAGACCTTGGGGTCAAGCATTTATTAGGCTAAGAGACTGTCAAATCAATCTGGTCTACTCCAGGCAAGTTCTACCAGGAGAATGGGTTTTGCCAAGCCTCTGTCTAAGAAATAGATTGATGACTGACTCCCGGTTGAAGCTGCCTTTCTCTTTTCCATTTTCCGTGAATCAGAGTTTTCCCCCTCACTGACACCAATATTTTCTCCTTAGACAAATTTTATTAAGGAAACTCTTGGAAGCTATCTGTAATTTAAGTCACAGGGAGAGTTCCAAACTCTGTAGTCCTTCCATTCTGTATTGTATTGACCCTAGGGCCTTCTTTGAGACCTCGCTTTTTGACAATATGTATTTGAATTATGTTTCTGGAATTTTCTTTTCACCCCTTCTCTCCCTTGCCTCCCCCCCNCTTGTTATTCTCTAGCAGTTATAGGCAGGCAGGGATTCTGATTTTTCTCTGCTTAACGTCGAAGCTTCCTACTGGAAAGAGAAATGCATTGTAAAAGCACGTGTATTTTCTTTCCTTTATACTAATCCTAACTTCCTTGCAGATTCCTCATTTGCAGTAGCCAGGCTGCTGTGCACGATCATCAGCTAATTTACCTTAGCTACCCAAACAAAACCGTGTTATAATCAGGCTTGATCATAAGGATGTCAGCTGCCAGAGGACACCCTCTGCACCCCTGTGGGCGGCTTCTAGCTGTCAGAGTTCTGCCTAACCTGCAGAAATGCAAGGAAAGGGACTCTAACACAAGAGTGCAGCCGAAGTGCAGCACAGAGGACTAAAGTCAGGTTTCAACATTTTCGTCTTCAGTTCCTGCCAGCCTAATCAAGAGAAAATGCAAGAGAAGTCTGAGTGAGCTTAGTGCTCTAAATCGGTTTTCAGTCATCCATATTGATTTGTTTCTTCCCCATCTAGTTATCACTTTCCGTGCCTCCACCTCTGGCAGGAGCCAGCCAGTGTTGTAATGATTCTATTAGGATGTGGCTATAAGGATACATCTCATTTTCTTTTAGCTCTTGTTTTCCTCAGGCTCAATTTACTTTTTGTTGATTGTAGAATAGAATCAGAGGAGTCCTCCATTTCTGCTGGGCAGCATTTCTCTGCAATTCTTACTGCACTGTTCAGTCACTTATTTTGTGGAGGTTTACATTAGTGAAAGGGGGTATGACAAAAACCTGTACCTTAGTTCAGGATAACTGAATGAACAGCCTACACTATTCTGAATGAACATCTCTTCCTCAAGTAGTGGGTATTACTTCTCTAGGTAAATGTCAGTGGTACAGTAGGAGTTGTCATCTTTATGACCTGAGGAGTTGGGACTGCAAAAGTCCAAGGAGTTTAGATAAACAGCAACGTATTCCAAAAAATGGACTAGAAAGCGTAGACTTAAAAGTATGAAATAAAAGACTTAGTCTTCCTCAAATTGCATTGAGTTGTATTTCTGTATTACCATTACTGTTGAAGGGGCTCTGAAGTGTCAGTCTGTTGCCAAGGGCCCTCAGTTACTAAAGGAACAGCACCACAAATACAGGGGTTTTGCATGCAGTGCTCAAGCTTTTTCAACTGTTTGTGAAAACAGTTGAAACTCCTCCTTTCACTGTTGTGTGTGGACTTCAGCAAAATATTTTCTCTTTTCTGGTGAGTTACTGCAATTGGAGAAAGAATGTAAATTTTCTTTTCTTATGAGCTCTGTCATAGATTCTTTAAGAGGTCTGAAGCAGGTACAAAATCTGCATTATTGTGAGATATAAACTGCAGCTCTGTCAGTAACACGGCATTGGTATTGGATTTGTGTTGGGAGGCATCTAGAGAATTTTGGAGACAGCATGTTTGAGCATCCTATTGACACCACAAGGCTCAAGCCCAACTCTGGCTGGGAGAGGGGCAGTTCCTAAGAGGAGCTAAATTGTATTGATTAAGGTCTCCTAATCAACAGAACAACTTCTTGCACAAAGTGCTATTGAATTTTCTGCAGACTTGAAACTACAAAATACATAGGCTTATTCATAATCAATTATACTCGATGTAAAACTTTGAAATCCAAGAGCTGTATCAGTTTAAAATGAAATTCAGGTGGTTTATTTTTATTTGTGATTTGTGTTTCTATTATCAGATTGAGGCCAGATTTTCAGATGTTTAGGTTGCCAGTAGCATGTTACTCTTGAACACCCCATTACTTGTAGCTGGAAGTACGTTAAAAGAATTCCAGTTTTGTGGCGTGTCTTATAAAAAAAAAATCTTACCTATTGTTCTAAGATTTTTCTGGAGATACTGTAGGTACCAGTCAGACTTAAGCACAGTGGGTACTCACACATAAAATTTACTCTTCTTAGTATAATGCCCTACAGCAAAGTGTCAGCTATGTAAATAAAAGCTGGAGCTCTCAGCTACACTCCAGGAACACAAAAACTTTCCTGACGAGGTGTTCCTTGTCCAGCACAGTCAGTGTCCCTTTACTGTGAAGCCTGAGTCCAACAAGGATCAGGGAACGCACAAAGCCAATAACTGCTCTTTTTACTGTTAGAGCAGCTATGGGACAAAAATCAAGTTGATCAGCTACAGTTACACCGGCGGCCTGTAGGCAAACTAAGGATGCAATCCTTATTTTCTGATCTGCCTTTTTGCTGCTGTTCAGTTCCTCACAACTCTTTATCTAGAAAGATCATACCATGAGAACAAACCAGCTTTCTAATCCTAACTTGGAGAAACAAAATAATGCAAAAGCCCGCAAAAGATTTCACATTAAAACTATCATTTGAACCAATGATAATAGATAACAGAAAGGACATTTGAGAGACAAACTGGATTTCCAGGCCAAAATACACAGGCTATAGTTTTGGCAAATGTTAGACAAACAGTATTTTATGACTTGTTTACTATAATCTTCCTTCATGAGGGTGTGTGCCAAAATGCCAGGGCAGGAACAATTCCAAGGCCATCCCACCCCAGACTTTTCTTTTGTTTGGAGAGGGGAGGTGGAGTGCTGGAGGGGTTTTTTTTCGTGTATGTGAAGTAGTTCCCAAGGCACTATTCCTTAGTAGGAAGTGCTCTTTGTTGAAATGTTAATCCCGGTTTACTTTGGTTCAGACCAGCCAGTTGGACTTGTACATGTCGCACAGTAAATTTTTTTCTGAAACTGCATTTTGATAGATTTTGTTCTCGGCTTAAAGCCAAGCTCGAACAATGGGGGCAGGTACACGGCATGGTTGCACTGATGATTTAGAGTTTGCTGGCTTTTATATGGAACAAGAGGAAAGCTGGTCTGGTGTCAGCAGTCATTACCTTCTGTCTGTGATGTGCTTTCCCGACACAGTGGCACTTGAGAGGCTGCTTTGTAACCACGTTACTATGAAAACAGACTTTTCCAAGGAACAAATTATCTATCTGGAGTGCAGTAACCATATGCAGACAACCCCAGCTGTAGCTCTGGCTTCCACTACTATCATTTACAGACCTGAATATTTGTATAAATGCCAATTAAGCTGTGGTAGCACTATTTGTCACAGAAAGCTTGGCCATATAATAAAAATACCTCGCTTTCTGTTGCCAGACAATGTGAAGAGGACTTCTGCTGCAGTAAATCAGCCTTGCATGATTACAGAATTGTAGGTCGTAGTTTCACCATTTCTGGGGATCCGATTTAGTGAAGTTGGTGATACTGCTTGTGTGTCAGGGGTGCAGGGCTGGCTGCTCTGAAACCACCTATGAAACAGCGAGACCTGACAAGTTGTAGGAAGAGTACTTCTATTGGACAGAACAATCCTAAAGCCCAAGAATAGGGCAATGGAAGAAATATTGGAAATGCGTCCAGTAGGTAACACAAAGTTTACTCCCTCCTTTCAAGCCTACTTTCAAACAAGAATATCTTGCCTGAAGTAAGTTTGACCCTCAGCAATTACAGCACTGGTTTTAGAAATTACTGTGAAGCACAATGCATGTGCCTATGAATCATCTGAATCATCCTGCATATTGACTTGTATGTTTAGTTCCTGAAATAGCTGTGTAAACTTCCCTGGGCTCTAAAAATCAGTTGGTATCTATGCTGTTGTGTATTTGTTACTCTGCACATAGGCTGACACCGTGCTGATGACTTGATGCACATGTGCAGTACGGAGTGCCTGATGCCATCCAGCTCAGCTGGCTGCTTTTCCTTTGAGACAAGATAGTAGCTCTTCATAGCAAATGAAGCCTCTCTAATCTTCAGCCATTGTCCATTTACACATGAGTAAATAGGTTAAACTGTTCAGAAAATGGTAGAATCATATGAGGAGTAATACAAAGTGGCAGTAGCAAAACTGAAAAGCAGCCCATTGTATTTTGTTCTGGGTTGTACCTGCCAGTGTACTGAAGACTAAGCACAGTTTTGGGTAATGACCAAATTAATGGGTAAGGGGAAGCATGGTTGTTCAGAGAAGTTCACTCTTTTTCCTCTTACCTCCTCCTGAGGACACAAGTGCTCTCAGGATGGCCCTCCTGAGCTCGGTGCAGCCATTCACTGCCTTCCTGCAAGGACCCTGCCCCAGTGACAATGACCAAAAGGAGGTAAAATATGCCCAGTGCACTAGAATCGTGTCTCTGCATATGAGTGCAGAGAGTTTCATTACATTCGTTTTCATTTTCCTGCCTACTTCTTTGTGGTCTGGCTGGCCCAGTATCCTTCCAATCACCCAGCACATTTCCTCCTCTGAGGTTTGCTGCTGCTGCTGCTGGGAAACTCCACAAGTTCCCCCTGCCAGCACCCAGCACCCCACGGGATTTCCCTCCAGCAGTGGGCATGTGTCCCTGAAATGGGCAGGAAAGAGAACAAGCAGTAGCAATATATTTTAGTGTGTTTGCATGCACAGCAGCACAGCTTTCCTCTAGGATACAAATAAAGAATACAAGTATTACAGGAATGGTTACCTGAGCTAGGCAGTTTCCCGAGGCCTTCATCATACCTTACCCTCTAGATAGTTGCTATGATCCCATAATGATCACTGGATGTTATTTTTTCATTTGGGTAGTTTGTCCAATGTAATTCAGCCCTTATGGAGTTACAGCTCATCCCTATTGTGATAGGTCACCATATGCTTCACATCTGGTCCTACAAAAGAAGCCATATTACACATATGATGACAGCTGTTTTAGGGGACAGCCTTCAGAGACTGATAACTGTGACTAGCAGTCTCGACAATTTAGCAGTTTCATTAATCAGCATTAAAATCTCATTTTACTATTACAAGCATAATTACTACTAATCCAAATCATGACTAAAATAAGCAAATTCATGAGTTTTGTTATTTAGCAAGCTGATACAGACTTTTTTTTTCTAAAATGTAGGCATTTAATAAAAAGCCAAAAGCAAGTCCACCACTGTGTCTCATCAAAAATTATTGGACCAAACTGACCTCATCAGTGATGATAGAGAAGAAGTGTATTTAATCAGAAAACAAGCAAAGGATGTAGACTCCCTATATATATATTTCAGAATTCAGATCTTTCATTTGTCACAGGAGAATGTGCTGCTTTAGAATTGCCTGGAATATCTGAGTATTTGCTGTAAGGTGAATATTTCAGTTTACAATTGGGATCTGACTCTGGCTTTTCTTGGTGAGGGCGAGGGAAAGAAAAAGAAGACAGTTTCCAGACAACTGTATGCAGGGAAATTATGTCTCCTCTTGCCTCACACAGCACATCCTGGAACCCACTGGTATTTAAAGTTTGAAACACTTATATTCTATATGTTTGCTATAGGGGATTGAAACTTGATGCAAATTCTTTTCTTGAAATACTTGAAGTCTTCTTAAGACATAGAACACAGGAGCCTGGATTACTCGCTGACTGCCGTGTACAATTCCATGGGTGTGTTTATGGCTCTTCTCCAATGTCCTGACAGCCTTTTTCTAACATACCATCCACTAAAACATGAACAAGGGGAGGCTATGCCACGGGGACAGGTACATTCTAACTTTCAATAGTTATATTGTGAGACAGCTGCCTGCAGGAAGTCAGCCTAGAAAACTGAGAAAAATGTCTTTAAAAAGAGCCAGAGAGAAATTATTTGGTTCTCTTCTTCATTACTCATCAAATCAAAATCCATCCTGTCTATGCCACTGCCATGTGAGCTAGAAAAGGGAAACTGCATTCTCTTCAAATAAAACACTTTCTTCTTCCCTGTTGAAAGAAGAGTGACTTTCTAACAGATTTACTGAAAATTTGCACCCCAGATGCAGTGTAGCTGCAAGGTACATGCTCCTCTTTAAACTTTGGCAGCATCAGGGCTAATTTGCAGTGGTTTGTTATAACAGGAAATGCTCTAGAAGTGCTCTGGAATTGCAGACGTGCCTCTGCTCTGTGTATGTCCTGTGGGCACCTCTTTGAGAACAAACAGTTCCTACAGCACTGGCAGCTGAAATTTCTCCTTTTCCTGCTGAGGGGCAGAGAGTTGTTCCATTCTTTCAACACAAGGGTGACTAAATGCATTTTTGATGAAGGGCTTTTAGGTACTATTTATTGCCAGGTACGATGAACCCATTTTAAATGAGCTATGTTACAGCTACAAAGCAAGGAAAGACATTTATCCCAGGCACTGCAATTAAACTTGGTTTTCTCTAAATCCCAGCTTTAAATAAGGTAGCTATTGGGGTAAATGAGCAGGGATGCTAGCCTGGAGCTATCCCATGAGGTTCCCTTAAAGGCCACCTGCTGTGTTTCCTGGCTGACTCCCTGCCGTGTCAGACACTGGAGCAGGAGGCACTGGGAATCCCTTGAAAACTGTCGCTTTTTCCAGCTGCCAAGAACTATGGTGCTCATCAAGGAAAATGCGGGCGATGTACTGGATTCCTCACATGAGCAGGTCTCCAGAGTTGAAATTTATTTTAAGCTTTGCTTATTTTTAGACAGCTTCTTGCTGTTGTTGTCAAACCTATGCTAAAGCAATTACTGTCTGTGAGGGTCACCTGGAGTTCAGTATCACCAAAAAACATGGAGCAGGGCAGTGAATGGCATGAACTGCTCAGCAGAGGGGCTGACACAGACTCTCTCCCTTAAAGAAATAGAGCAGCTCCCTTCTTGCCTCCCTGCCTCCTTTCTTCATTCTTTTTTTCGAATGAGAAGCAGGTCTAAGCCCTTTTCTTGGATTGCATCAAGCCATGCTGCCAAAACCCCCTCCCTTGCTCCAACTCCCCCCACCAAATGCAAACCCTGACATAGACTGGGGGGCAGCTCCAGCCTCCCTTTGCCTGGCCCCTCAGGGGTATTGAACAAGCCAAGGCATCATTAGGTTTCAGAGCAATCCACCGAGACAAGATCTGTTTTGACACACAGTCTAAAAGGGATGAACCGAGATGTGACAAAGAGCAAATGAAAGCCAAAGCAAGAAGTAAACATGGCCATCTAAGGGAACTCCTCAAATGTGCTTTTCCCCCTTGATCAGCTGCTCCTTCCCTGTCCAGCCGAAGTGGTGGGCATGGAATTGGGCTGTGTGTCACTGCTGTGTGAGAGCGAGCCCTGCCACAGGGAGCCCTTGCTGCCTCCCTGCAGCTTCATTTCCATTTTCACGTTTTCTAACTTTTCTTCAGTAACATAATTTTTACATTTAGATGACTTAAGAGACTGATTTTTCTACTCAGTCCCTTGGCTGGAGAATTACCGTGTAATGCAAGGCAGCTGTTCCTGCATCTGAACGCTCTATACCAAGAACTTGCATACAGAGAGAAACAGAAACCTGCACTGGGGAGGAGTGGGACAGACGCAGCAGGGATCCCGGGCTGGCTGCTCAAAGGAACAAGGTCCATTTTATGAGTCTGTATCAGAGCTCTATCGCCCTCCTCTCCACCACAGGAGGACTCCCCAGTCCAAGTAAGTGCTACATTCCTGGTGAGAAAGCCAAGAATTTGCTTTTCTCCCTGCCATAAAAAAGCAGCATTCATGTGGGGCAGTCCCAAAATGTATTCTATTTTTACAG
This sequence comes from Oreocharis arfaki, assembly GCA_013398015.1. Taxonomy (NCBI): domain Eukaryota; kingdom Metazoa; phylum Chordata; class Aves; order Passeriformes; family Paramythiidae; genus Oreocharis; species Oreocharis arfaki. The sequence continues at coordinate 703,881 of VZRR01003157.1, forward strand.
TTATGTTCCAGAGAAAACTAGGATGGATGTAGCTGTTGTTCAAGGGGGAAAAAGAGTAAAAAAAAAAAAAAAAATCGAATTGCCTTCTGTCCTTAATTACCTGATGCCCTTTTCACTTTTTGAGGGCTGAGGAGTTATACTGCTCTATTTATAGCAGCTGCAAGTGGAGGGCTATTTCACACATGTATTTTTATACCTGTGTATAAATACAACACACCTTGTTTTCACTTTTATGTGTGTGTTTGTGTGTATACACACCATAGATGAAAATCCACTGATGTTTTGTGCGCCGACAAACATCCTCAGGTGTTAGGACAGCTGGGTTTTTGGGATACCCATAAACACACACATGGACTTTGAGGACTCTTTCTATTCTACCCAGCCATGAGGGTTTTTAATAGCAGAACTCAAGAAGTTGCAAGAGATTTATTTTCAGCCTCTCTGTCACTCATGAAAATATCTGCTCACAGATAAACCTGTTTATTAACTCAGAGGGGTGATTATAGGCAATCCTCAGGACAGGCCTCTCAGACAATACAAAAATGCTGCAATTTTCATCACAAATGGATTTTATAAGTCCTGTGCAACTGCAAATGGTCCTGTACCCAGGAAAGCCAAAGGTTCTGCTGGTAACCTCCAAACTGCAGGTGAGCTGCTGGTGTTGGTCAGGCAGGTGGGTTTTATTTGGTAACTGAGAACAGAACCAAAATCAGAAGTTTGATACCACTTTTGGTGGAAATATAATACATTTCGTTCTCTGATCATTATTCTCATATTCGATAATGAGAAGTAAGTGTATCAGGTAAACACAGCAGGATTAAAATAATTCCCTGATGGAGAGACGGAGGCCTTCAGGACAGGGCTGAGCTTTATTGTCTGTGAGGGTGCTGTCAGCATAAATAATTATCATGAACTTCAACTTCAAGCAATCAAACTTCATTGTATTGAAGGGGCCCCATTATATGCTCAGATTATTCTTAATTTGATCTAGTGCAGTTAGTTCCTGAGGGAAGGAGAGACTGCAAAAATCAATACGGCATCGCTAAGAAGCCAGGGTGTCCTGGTCATGTCTGCCAGAGGAGCTGGAACCGCCTCAGGAGGGAGGTTGTCCCATCCCGCCGAGACACCAGGGCCACAGAGTTGGTGAGATGGTCAGGAGCCCTGGAATCTTGAACCAGACAAGGAGTTTCAAAGACAACTGAGCTGAGGGAAACTAGACTCAAAACTGTTTCTCCTAAAGCTTGGCTGAGCTGCTATTCAGCTCCTCTCTTGGGTTTCATCGTTCCCCAGCCCTTACCCAGCCAGGTTGATGATGGTGTCTGGATGCTTTTCCAGCACTCAGTACTCAGTGCAGCTGGGGTGCTCGCTGCTGCCTCAGCTCTGACTTCTTCTGTCTTCAGAGACACACAGAGAGTGGTGCAGGTTTCAGTGCACCTTCTGTTTATAGTTGTTCAAGAAAAAATACACTGCTGCTTTCAATTTTCTGATTTTTATGTCTCCACTCACACTTCCTTCAGAGGAGATAATGAAATGCTGGACATTAAATGGGAAAGATCCTGGATTTGTGGGCAAAGCTGAGAACAGAAATCTAACCCAGCAGTCTGAGCTTTAATATTGATAACATTTAGACCTGGTTAACTCTACTGCCGGGACCTGCCCTGTCATGGTTTAACCCCAGCCAGCAACTGAGCCCAGACAGCCAGCCCCTCCCTCCCTCCTTCCACGCTGGGGTAGGGGAGAGAATGAGAAGGGTAAAGGTGACAAAAATCCTGGGTTGAGATAAAGACAGTTTAGTAGGGAAAGCAAAAACCATACACGCAAGCAACACAAAGCAAGGTGTTCGTTCCCCATCTCCCACAGGCAGGCAGGCACTCAGCCATCCCCAGGATAGTAGGGCTCCATCACATGTAAGGGTTACATGGGAAGGCAAACACCATCCATCCCCTTCCCTCCTTCTTCCCCCAGCTCTAGATGTGAGTATGATGTCATATGGTCTGGAATATCCCTTGGGTCAGCTGAGGTCAGCTGTCCTGTCTGTGTCGTCTCCCAGCTCCTTCTGCACCCCAATCTAATTGCTGTGGGGGTGGGGTGAGACAGAAAAGGCCTTGACTCCGTGCAAGTGCTGCTCAGCAGGAAGGAAAACATCCCTGTATTATCAACAAAACACCGCCTCGTACCAGCTACCATGGAGAAAATTAACTCTATCCCAGCCAAAACCAGCACATGTATTAACACCTCCTCCGTAAATCAGCCCATTTCACCATGAGCTTCTGTTACACTTCTTGTAGCAACCATTGTTGGAGAGCACAGAAAAGCTGAAACAATTGGCACAAATTTTTGTTAGAACTACTTTTATGTCTCATGATTTAAAAATCACCTAGTCACTTTGTAGTTATTCTATTAATCAACGCTCATATGAAATATTTCTAAATAAAAGAAAAGTTTTTGGTCAGCAGGTTATTTTTTTTCCCTCATATTTTGATCACAGGACTGTGATAACTTAAAAAAATAACTTTAAAAGCACCCTGAAAAATAAATAAGGGCAAGGCCATTTATAAAGTAAAATGTGTTTACATTTGAAAGCTCTCTATTCCTCCCCATTTACAAGTGTGGGTCTTGCATGTGTGCATTGAGCTTTGTGGGTCCAATTGTTTTGCCAAAAGGAGAATATGAGATGCTTCTTCTGAGATCTGCCTCCGATAATTAAATGTGTTTTATGTCAGAAATGCTGCAAAGGACACAAATAAAGGTTTTACAAACAGATTTCATGGGTTTTCCCTTTCTAATTTCTTTCCCTTTCTAATATTGGGAAACTTGACCTAATTCAGAGCAGGAATAACATGCCCTACTCTTTCAAGTGGGCTTCAGTGGACAAAGAAGCCTTGCTCCAATCCTTGGAGGTAAAGAAAGCAGGCTTTCATATCCTGTTAGCCTTTCCCCCATAGCAGGTTCAGAGTGCATGCTTAAATCTGCAAAGAGAGTGTGCCCAGCTTTCCCTGGCCTTTTCAAAATAAACCAACAAAACTTTCAGCTTGCTGGTCCCACACAGCCACCTTTTTGTGCGGCAGGAGGTTGCTTGTGACTGACTGACATGGCAGGTGCTGCAGGAGCCAAGACAATTCTGCGTTTCAGCTGATTGTTGTCACTACCAAAGCCTATTATCTAGGGTAATAAAGTTTAAGATTAAGGGGATTCTGCATGTTTGTGCTGTTCTCCACAAAGCTTATCTTCTAATAGGCCAGCTGCTTTATTACGCTTCGCCCACCCCTTCTCATTGTGTAGGGAAGCCACATGCGCGAATGGGAAGGCGCTGAGGCGGGCCGTGGCCACCAGCTGGGGATATCATATCTCCCCAGCCTCCAGCTGGGAGTATTCACTTACCAGCCATTGCCAGCTGGGAGCGTCGCATCTTCCACCTTGCCCAGCAAAGCACATCGTGTTAACGTCAGGATTCTGCGAGACCGTAACCCAGCCGTGTTCCCACTCCACTTCCTCCTGACTTAGGTGCTCCATATGCAATGCTCTGGCTTTGCTGGCCGTGGTGTACATGGCCTAGGGATGCAAGTGTTCGGCTGGAGCCACTTCCTCATTCTGCTCTCTAGCATTTGCCCTTGGGTGCTGGTTTTGGCTGGGGTTAACTTTGTCCCTCGTGGCTGCCATGGACTGCTTTGGACTCATGCTGGAAGTGGAGTCAATAACGTAGGGATGTTTAGCTCATGCTGAGCAGGGCTTACACAGAACCAAGGCCTTTTCTACTCTCATCCCACCAGCAAAGGGCTCAGGGGGCACAAGATGTTGGGAGGGGTCAGAGCCAGGACAGCTGACCCCAACTTACCCAAGGGATATCCCAGGCCATATGGCCTCATGCTCAGCATATAAAGCTGGCAAAGAAGAAGGAGAGGGGAGATTCAGTGGCAGCATTTGTCTTCCCAAGATACCAGTATGGGAGCTGGACCCCGGCTTTCCTGGGGATGGCTGAGCACTTGCCTGCCCATGGGAACTGGGGAGTGAATTCCTTGTTTGGTGTTGCTTGCATGTGTGGCTTTTGCTTTCCCTATTAAACTGTCTTTACCTCAACCCAGGAGTTTTCTCACTTTCACCTTTCCCATTCTCTCCCCCATCCCTCCAGGGGGCATTGTGAGTGGCTGCATGGGGCTTCGTTGCCAGCTGGGGTTAAACCTCGACACCTTGGAAAAAATGTTAGACATCTGTAGCAGAAAGTACTCAAATGAAACTGCCTAACATTCATCACAGAGAATTTATTAATGTCTTCCTCTCACATTTCAAACCTTGCATTCACTGAAGGCCACAACATTCAGATATCGTTGCCACATATCTTACACAAACAGGGACTCAACTAACCTGAGGTCAGGGGAGTGGGGGAGCATGGAGATGCTGTCACCATATCCTCCTCACGTTTTTTTTTTCCTCTGGATGTATCCTAGATGCATTTTAATAAGTAGAAGCTGTCAGTATAACATCTTGCCTTCCTCACGTCGTATGTGGGAACATTAAAATAACATTAACATTCCATTTTTCATCCAAAGATCTTGGAGTGTTTCGAGGGACAGAAGCAGACTGGAGGAACAAGCCAATGGGAACCTGACAAAATTCTACAAAGACAAACACAAGTCCTGCACTGCAGAGGGACTTCCCTGTGGCACAGCACTGGGAAGCAGCCATGCTGGGAGAAAGCAGTGGGAGAGGCAGTGAGCTGAACAGCAGTGTCATAGCAGCTGAGGTGGCCAAGAGCATCAGGGCTCTGTTGGAGCAAGCACAGCTCAAAGAGGAGGTGATCAGACCCCTGTCCTTAGCATCTGTCAGGCTACATCACAATCAATATTGTGAGATCTGGGGTCCCCCATGTAAGGAGGGAGAAGAAACTATGAACTGCAGAAACTATTTTGCCTGACTTCTGCATGACCACCCAATTCTGCAATAGGAGTGTCCTTAATAGCCCCTCTGCAATGGGGGGAGTACAATAGCATGTCAACCCCAAAATCCCCCAAAGGCTCTTAGGATCAGGTCTTGCCATATTTTATAGCTTCAAAATAAAGACTAGAGCTGGCAATTTTCATCTTTGAGGGTGTCATTATCCTTATTAGCAGGTAACACTACCCCTAATCGAGAAACTGAGTAGTCTTTGTGACTCACATAGCAAAGCCAGAATAAACTGTCTTAAGGTTTGAGAACAGCTTCAAATACCACTTATTTCCCTCCCTGATTCAGACACTTCAAATTGGCTCAAGAAAGCAAGCACATCAAAGATCAATATACTTCAGGGAACGTGTGGGAGGAAGGGAAGAAGAGCAATGGTGAGATGATTCCCATATCATTCTGAGGCATATTAATATATCCTTGGCCACAAAACACAGATCACAGGTGAGCTAAACTCCAGAATAATGGTTTTGCTGCAAGATGCGTAATACTTGTATGAGCTGGGAGCCCTGCAGGTATCTTTAATGGGTACCAAACATTTATTGGAAAAACAGGAAGAAAGAGTGATAATTTAGGACCAAAGCAGTTGGCATAGGCTCAGTATATAATGTAACAAATGCAGGCAATAGCGTGCATCACTCTGCACAGTTCAGAGCCATCAACTGTAAAGACCAGGTAAGAATTAACCAAATTTCAGCAAAAAAACTAGAAGAATACCAAAGAAGATATTATCCTCCAATAATTCATTTTTTTGGGAAAAGTCTGACTGTTGTGACCAGGGCTTGAGACCAGGGCACAGAGTGCACGCTCGCTGTAGAGCCACAGTTCACACTTCTGTAAGCGGCTTTATCATAAGGCAACAGCACTTAATTTTGCTCTTAATAAAAAATGTCAGGAGATTAAGACCAAGCTGAAGATTTCTACTGCCATCCTGGGATTTAGAGGTTATGCTGAAATCATTAATACAACCACTATTTGAACTCTTTTGATCACCAAGTATTAAATTCATCCGTAAGTACATAAATCCTAGGAAGCAGGAAAGCAGAGCTACCCAGCATTGCTGGTCCTTATTCATCTGCTTTCCTCATCATTGCCAGTGGTTGTAACGTCCCTCAATCATCTCCTGAGCTGCATAAAGAACCAATACAGCAGTCCCTCCCCATAAAAAGCTCTCCTAAATTATCTTAGAAGATCCATTTTTTTATTTCAGACTCTCAGAGCATCCATTAAAATCCTAGGTGGCTTTGTTGCCTCCCTGGGGCTCCTGTCCATGATTTGTGCTACCCCAGAGAAGCAGGCTTGGCCCTGCCCCCTGCTCTTTCTAGCAAGCAGGTATTTCTCAAAGCAAAGAGCCTAGATGCATTTGCAGCACCCCCAGTTGTGACAGCCCAGCTGAGGCAGTGCAGTTTGCTGGAAGAGGGTGAGACACATTTCATGGGTCAATATAGGAATGTACCTTCCCTGGGGAGTTCAGGGATGTTATACGTTCCGGCATGGAACATCTGGCTGTGTATGAGGGGCAGCTATGGCATGAAAAGCTGCATTCATCTTCCCTGAACTCATGAGCAAGAGCAGAGGACTGCTTCAAACACATGGCAGGGCAGCACCCACTTTACTCAGGAGAATGTCAGTCCTTTTTATGCTGATTTTTCTGCTGTTTTAGTCTTTTCTGTGAAGAGTTTATTCTGTATTTTATTATGATGCTGTTGAGTCCATGGCTGAGTACACATCCCCTGGCAAACCTGTTCTGTCGTGCACATGCCTGGTTGTAGGTCCAGCAACCTTCTCCCTGTGCTGTGGTGATAAAGAAGAAAGCCTTTTTTTTTTTTTTTNAGTGACTACTATAAAACCTGCACTCTAAAGCCAGGAGACCTCAAACCATTTATTAAAACAAAATCCGCATTGCAAATGGATGAGTCAGCACAGTAGTCAGGGAACTCTAATAGCAATTTCTTGTTGTTGTCTTAACAAATATTTCTAAGTTAGACAAAGGATTATGCTAATAAGCCTGCTGAGCTGACACTGCCTTTCCACAGCCTTTTAAGACAATGGCCACGTTTTCTTCTAAAAGCAACTCTCTCATTAACAGGAAGACTCCAGAACACACGGGTTCTCACAGAGAAACAATTCCTCTAATTAAATACAATTTAATTAATAAATTAAAATAAATATATAAAATAAAATAAAATAATAAATTAATTAATAGATTTAATACAATCTATTTGATTTCAAGGAGTATTTGAATAAAACCGTCACCCAAAAATATTAGGGCATTGTTTCATAGTCTGTCTTTTCACATCCTCTTCTACCTTCAAAATGAAGATTCGTATGAAACCTCTACTTGCTCTTGCAGCAAACAGTTGTTTTGTTTGTCAGGTTTTTTTAAGTGCCCCTCACTGCAACACTGACAGCTCAGGTGAGATTACAGGATCTCTTGGGAGGTGAAATGGCCTTAGTAATGCTTTAGACTTTCATTACTCAGCCGGGATGTGGAGTCTATCAATTACACCTACATTGACATGCTGGTGAATTAATTGGTGCGTTTGACAAGGACAGCTATTACCCCGTGTTGTTCTGACAGCTGGGTTTGATATCAGGAATTTGTCAAGCTTCCCCTTCACATGAGCTGCTTCAGGAACAGTTGAATAGATCAGGTGAGGACATTGCAAGATTTTTTTTCCCCCCACTATACAATCTCAACATCTGGTGATAACTTAAACCCTAAATAAAATGGTGGACATTCATAACATCAATAAGCAAGCAGCAATGCCAGACCTATGCCATAAACAATCTCCTGACTGGGCTGACAAAGCATTCAAGGAGTCAGAAAATGAATTCATTATCATCAGAAAAGTTAGCACCTTTCAGTAATGACTTTCTTTGTGTCCTTCAAGTGCCAATGATACTTATTGGGTGGGAGTATTTCAAGTTTGTCTGAGTTTGGGCACTGGCATTTACGAAACTCTTGATCACTTAAACTTCACCTCGCTTAAGATCAGGGACAAGTTTGAGTTACAGTTGGATGTAAATAGTTCTGGGCATGGAACACTGAGCTGGGAAACTGTGCTGCTCACTGGCTACCTCACTGCTATTTTGTGATACTTTCTAGAGTCTCTAACTTTCTTTCCCATGGCTGCTCTCAAGACCTTTTTCCAGCCTTTTAAGAGCAGATTAGAAAATGATGTAGTATTCTATAGGAAACAACATGCAGGCATGCTCCTCCCCAGAGCTGGCAGAGATTCACTGGCCTTACAGTCTCATAGTCCCCTTCCTCTAGAGGGAAATACCTGATCTGGTCCCCAGTTTAGCAAGAGATCGTCCCTTTCTCAGTGAAGACCATGACGTGGTTCTGTCCCCTCTGCTCCCCTCTGCTGGGCACAGAGAGGGAGAAATGCCTTTGCAGCCTCCGAGCCTGACAGGAGGGCAATGAAAATGGACTCATCCTCACAGCCCAAAGCAGCTCAGAAGCAAATCCCAAGACACAAGACTCTATTAGCTCTAGAATTTAGCACCAGTCAGGCTTAGAAGTTAGTTTATAAACAATTAGGATACACTAAAGCTGTTAGAAAGTCAAGACTTACAACACCAGAAAAGAAAGACGTCCCAAACTTCCTAATTGCCCAGCTCCACAAACAAGTACCAGCTACTTGGCTTTCCCAAGCCCACGTGGTAAATCACATGTGTACTGGGGAGAGACACGCTTTGGGGCAGCCCTTTAGCCACAAAGCAAGTCTCTTTTTCCTTAAATAGAATGACATTATTTTTTTAAATCTGGAGGACAGGTTATCAGCATCCATTACTCTAAGAATGTCAACATAGACCGACCTTCAGTGGGGCTCTGAAAGAGATTGAATCCACGGCGAGATGGGTCTGGCTGGCTGGTGGCAGCGTGAGAGCAGAGTCCAAGCCTGACATCTGGTTCCTCTGGGCAACTCTCTGGGCAAGCAAAGCATTGGTCTCCATGTAGGTGATTGTCATAAGTCCTTTATCCTACAGCTGTGGTTCCACTCCCTGAGAAAACACAGGAAAGAGGAAATGCTACCCTTCACCCATCAGCCCTGGGTTAACTGTGGGCCTTGAGACCATACTATCTTTAGTTCCGGAAATTACTGGTCTTTTAAAGACACAATAATGCAGCCAGGTTTTCATTTATACCTTACCAGTTTTGCTAGGAAGTGGTACACAGTAGAAGTCCAAACACCCAAAGCTCAGTGAAAAGATACAGAGGAAACACTACTATGGTGCTTTTGACTTTTGAGGGGAAAGAGCTGTGACCAGCTCATTTATTTTCTTCTACCAGGTCATATGTTTTCGGCCACCAAAAATCATTTTATCCAGCACATGGACATGTGGTTACCACCAAACTCCTTTAGCAGGTAGCCCAAGAAAAGTAAAGTTAAAAAGATCTTTTACAACACATTCAAAAAGCTAGCAGAAAACAATCTGGAGCCTCAGATTCTTGTGGGAAACATTTGCCCTGTGGTAGTCAGTTGTTCTACTTTCATGACCAGGGGCTGCTCACCTGGACAAGGGTTTCCAGGGCTGGAAAAAACGCTATGATGCCTGCCTGCCTTGGCCTCAGACCACAAAAAATGGATCCCTGGATTCTTGTTCTGCCTTTCATCTGAAATGAAGTCCCCTAAGTTGGGGGAAGAATGCAAGGGGAGCAACTTTCTTATTGCTTCTACATCTGGCTGCAAAGCTGGTAAGTGATAAATTACAAAAAACTGGAAATGTGCAATGGACAAAATGTGTCCCAGTCTTTGCAGGTCTGGTGATATCACCTCTGATTTAAGGGGAGGTTTTAAACAGATGATTCGATCAGCAAGCAGAGAAAGTTGCAAAAATTAAATGCAGTTTTATGGCAAAACATTCCTAGTTTTGAGGCACTACACTGAATTATGCAGCAGTGCATCAAACTAACTTTCAAGTCAAAGTGACCTTTGGTCGAAGTATATTGAAATAATCTTACTTTATAAAATATTGGTTAGGGGAAAAACCCCCAGCACCTGGCATACATAGATTTTGCCATTTCAGAAACTTGTCTTACTAAATGAAAAAATACAGCCTTGTAGGTGTTCATTAGCAGCAGAGGTAGCATGGGGATCCATACATATAGCTAGTGTGATCAAACTGAAGTGTTAAATTACCTAAGCAAGAACTGCAGTGGTAGATTTCTCTCAGAAAAAAAAGGATGGTCAAGTAGACATAGGCAGTAAGATTACCTTTAAAATGTTTCACTGTAGACCTAAAATAGCTACCCAGCTTTGAAAGAAAAAAAGAGAAGGGGAGGGGGGAAAGAGAGAGAACATAATTTCCAAACCCTTAGCTTATTTTTAATTTATAGTCCTTGGAAAAAAAATAAGTGGATAGCCCAATCATTTATATGCCTGGGCAAAAGCAATACATCTATATAAAAGTACAGTGATATATTTCTGTTGCTAGTTTAATGTGCTGCTCTGTGCCCTGTGTGTTCTGATTCATTGGAGAGCAGCAATCATGTCGACAGGAGCTGTTCTTCAGTTCCCATCAGCGACAACTAAAGGCCAATTCAAGGTTGTGGTGGGGTCATGAATCTAACATAGTCACTGATAGAACAATTTTCCTTCTGCATGGCACTGTCGGTGGGACACAGGGAATATACAGCAAGGACTGCTGCAGGTATGTCTTGTTTCCTCACCCTGCCTCTCCTCTCCCCACCCCCTCCTCTTTTTTTTGTTTTTAATTTTTGGTGATGGTGTGTGCTGTTAACAAGAAGCCTCTGGGGAATACAGAATCAGCACCAAGGAAAATAAGAGGAGAGGAAACTTCTAAGCTTTTAGAAACCCAGCATACTCCTGGCCTCTGTGCAGGGCAACTCAGCAGCATCAGCTCGCTGTGAAAGCTGGATCTACCCTGAGACAACATGGGCTGCATGTCTGAAGACATGTACAGCCTTATGAAGACGAGAGGTGCTGGACCAAACTCCACAGCGATTTCACCTCTGGTCCAGCACCCTTTGAGTTAAATAAAGAGGCATTTTTATCCAGCTGTTAACTGCACCTGAGTTGCTATCCTCCTCTGGTATGAAAATAAGACCTGAATTTTGCCTGACAGTATTATTTTCACACATTGAAGCTTGCAGGTGATCCTTCCAGTGAACTTGGCACAAGTTTTGCCCAAGTTGAAAACGAAAAGCCAATGCCTGCTATTATTTCTTGTATGTATGTCACTGAGAGAGCTGATCTTGAAGCTGGTGAGTGTTATTTCATTCTCATGCCATTACCTGTCACCACAGGGCTGCTCTGGTCTGAGGCACTGGTCTAAAATAACCATCCAGGGCAAGGTCTGTGGTTATACTCAACGCTCTGTGTTTCCCACATCTTGAAAATCCCAGCTCATACCTGCAGTGGATGGGGATAAGTCCAACCTTTTCTTACCATCAAATTTGCCTCCCCTGTGCTTTACTCTCCCTCACACCTGGAGAAAGGCCATGCTGCACAGGTCTCTGAAAAGGCCACAAGTGAACTTGACCTCAAGCTGGTCCTTGAATGGGCTGAGCACGGAACAGCTGGAAGAATGATGACCTTCCCTGTTCACATGGGTGCTGCTCCACAGGGGCATGGGTGGCTGGGCCTGCTCACTGGGTCTTCCCTTTCTGGTGTAAATGCACCAGGCACACTGAGCAGAGATGGGAGAGGGAACTGCAGCCATACAAGGATGCAGGGGGAGCCCCGAGAGGAGATCTGCTCTCTTGAGGGATCTCTCCCGCTTTCTAGGGAATTTCCTTCAAAAATTAGGGGGCTCCCTCCTTGTTTTAAGCAGCTTCAAAGCCAGATGAGACCCAGTCTGCCATTTCCCTTTGATCTCCACGACAAATTAGTTGATAATTTACATGGAAACATCAACAGGACCCATTTTAGTCCCTAAACAGGAGATGGCCTAAGTTTTTCTCTACTGCATTGGCCTTTAAGACTTACCAGAGCATCGGCATTTCCCAACTCTGCATTAGGAAACTGGAACACACCTTGGCTCACACATTGGTGTCAGAGTCCTTGCAAAAGGATCCTCACTGGGGGTGAGTTGTGTGGTGGAGCCAGCACAGCCTCAAGCCCTTTGAGCCCTCAGTACATCAAGCAGTGTTGTAAGTGGTGTTCCAGTGGCTTCCTCAGAGCCAGCACACAGGCTCACAGCCATGTCCCTTGCACAGCTAGCATCAGTGGGGGCTGTGATGCAGGGCCTGGCCCTGAGCACTCTTAAATCCATAGGCAGAGGTGTGTGGGGAGGTCGCCTGCTCCTCTGTCACGGCTGAGTTCATGGGCATCTCCAGCACACCTGCTCACACACACTGACATTGAAACAGACTGTGAAAGAGATAAATTGCCCTTTTTTCAGTGTTGGTGATTCTTCGACAACACACAGAGCACATTTGGCTGGGTGTAGCTCGACTTGTGAAGCTTTAGAGAACTTTCTCAATCCCAGACATGAACCTTCTCAGGCAGAGGCGTGTTGGCAAAGCAAAGCCTGAAAAGTGGCAGTGGTTCTGTCTGTATGGTGGGGTAAAATATAAGGCTTCAGGGGCCAGTCTTGTTCAACAGTTGCCATCTGTAAATACTAAAATCACAGCATTTCTGAGAAACATGGCAATCAAATTAACAAAACACTCAAATCTAAAATTAACAAGACACTCAAATATACAAAAATACAGCTGTAATTTACAACTCTATTTAATTAAATTTTCTTCCTGCACTTGCAGTCAAAGATATTTTTATATATAGCATAAAGAAAAAAACCAAAAAAGGAGTGGAGATTCATATTTATGAGTAGTAAGGAAGGGCTGGAAATGGAAAGAAGAGGAGTTGTGCAGCATTCCTGCTGACATGCAGGCTTCCCCAAGAGCATCCCACCAAGGCTGTTAGCTCTCACCCACTAACTCTCAGGCCCTGCAGCTGTACACAGCTGTGTCCAAGTATCCGATGTTTTTTTACTATTGTTCATAGTGTTATAGTTTCTCCTGATCAAACTCACTGCAGATAAGATCTCAGCATGTGCTGAGCTCAGAAGCAGAAGCATGTGTCATTATTCTCTTCCATGTGTGCACGGGTCTGTCCCACCACAGGGGGAGAAAATGGAGAGTATAAAACCTACCAAACCCCAGTCTTTAGCTCTTCTTTGGGCAGAATGTTTTACCATATTGATTTCATTTGCATTAAAAATGCTTCTCTGGAAATGAAAGACTTGCATCTGTCTCATTATTTTAGATTTGAGCTGGCAACTGAGTTAATATTAAAATGACATATACACAAATCACATTTCCTATGTTACAAATAACGACAGCAAAGCGAATATACCAACATTAATAATTCACCTTTTGAGCTTAGCCCTTCTTTATTTTTCTGAAACTTCCACAAGCAGATTGCCATTTCCTCCAATTTATTCATTATTCAAATTCAGTCAACAGTTTAAAAGAACATGTTTACCTAACAGATAGCTTGCATTTTGCTTCCATTTTCACTGTTCAGTATTTGTTGAAAAGTGTGAGTCACAATCGCGTAATTAAATCACATAATATAATTCCTTTTCCTCAGCTAAATCAAAATGTAATACTTCTGGGGAAAATGTACTGCCAATGTGTCTATAAAAATCAAATTTCTACAAATAGCTTTGTCTATGTCTGAATTTCATCTACATTCATTCTGACTAACAACTCAGCCACTTGGATGTTTAGCAAATGATCATTAAAAAAGGCAGAGCAGCTTTATTTCCTTCCTTTTCTGTAAAGAACGAAGGAAAATACATTTGCTTTCCTTTAGCCATCTTTAGCTTCTTCTGCCACCCAGTCATTCCTTTCCTCCTGGTTCTGCAGGTGCCATTAACAACAACAAAAAAAGCTACTGACAGCAACTGCCTTTTAGATGCCTTTTATTCACTTTTGAGCAGCAGCCTTTGGGGTTTTGCAGATCCATGGTGAAAGTGAAAACCAATAGCAAACTAAAGAAACATCAGGAGCAGAACAATAAATCTTTCACACTTCCTCTCAATTCTTGCTTAGCTTTCATTTTTCTGACCCAAGAAAAACAAGTTTTCCTCCTGTTTTAATTGCTTTTTGTTAATTTCAAATCATATTCCTCATTTATTTGAGGGTTAACCAGACATGAAACCTACACATAGAAGCTTAAAAACGCACCAAGCAGATCTTTGCCACTTCTCCCTATCTGATTTTTAGCTAAGCATTCAGGTAGCCCTTGCACTCAGAAGTCTCTGCTATCATGGTAAGAAGCAATTACTTTCCATGACCACTGGAAAGGCAGCATCCCAACAGCCCTAAGTCCCCACACCAGGTTGCTCAGAGCCCCATCCAGCCTGGCCTTGAACACTTCCAGGGATGGGACACCCACATGCTGTCTGGGCGGCCTGTGCCAGGGCCCCACCACCCTCACAGTAAAACACATCATAATGCTTGTATATGATTCAAACATGTGAGACAACTTAATTCCATGGGGGGATTTCTGCCAACCCAGACTGCGATGCTGCCGAACAAACGTAAAATTTTAACATCCGTTTGCATGTGTACAGCTCTTAGAATGGAGCAAAGGCTTCTCCAAACAAAAACTGAGTTTCCAGGGATCTCTTCTTCTAAATTCATTCTGACTTCAAGTGGCAGCACTCTCTCTGCATTTTTGGAGGAGACAGAATAGATTTAGAAAGTGGCTGCTTATCGATTTATTGTCTTTATGCTGGACATAGGTTTTTATTAAAGAAAGCAGATACTCAATAGTGTTAACTAGTAATGGGAATTGACTTTTCACTAATTGCACAGAACCTGGCATTAATACACTTTAATAGAAAATAGGCTTGAGCACTCTAGATCAATCCAAAAGTTTTGTCTGAGTATACTACAGACAAAGGGCTCCAACAACAACACAGCTAAATAAGACGTTGTATTTATTTGCTTATTATTCCTCCACTTATTGAGAGAGGGAAATACCTCCAGGGAATGAAGGAAATGTTTTACCTCAGCTGCTTTTCCACTTTTTGTTTGCTCCATAGGGCCCAGTACTTCCCGGTCTGCTGTTCTGCCCCTTTTGCCTAGTTTGTAAACAGAGGAGCATTTTTGTCTGCCTCAGGCACAGTGGGATGCAGGCAAATTAAATGTTTTGGAAGTAAGACTGACATGAGAAATAAAACAATTTATCACTTAGACAATATAAATATGTTATGATTACTATAATTATTATTATTATCATCACCATTATTATTATTTGTGTTATTATTGTTGTTATTATTGTTATTACTATTTTTACATTTGTTTAAAATGTTAATGTTACGAAACAAATTCTCTGAATCTTTCATTTCACCGTCTGTCTTCTCATTAGAAGAGCACAAGGGGATTAACAGTACCAGGGGCTGAACCCCCTCCATATTGTCTTGGATGTGTAGCTCCGTGGGGCTCAGCTGGCTCCCAAACCAACACCATGAAATCCCTTCTCTGTGGCCTGGCAGGGGAAAGCCAGTGGGCACAGTCAAAACCACCACATTTTCATCCAAGTGGTTTGGAACATTTACTGAAATAAGGCTTGCTCCCATGATGCAGTTAACAGGTACTTTGCATTGCTTGTCAGCCACCTCCAGAAAAAAATGAAGATAAAAAAACCAGGATCAAGACGCAGTCCCCGTCCCACTGAAACCCCTGTAGGAAATGAGACCATGTGCTCTCACAGCAAATAGTGGTTCCAAGTGGAGCAAATTGGAGTCCCAACCCTTTTTAGGCACTATTACTAGTCCAATAAAGCAGATAATAATAAAGGATGGCTGCTTTATTTCCTGCGCTTAAATAAAACAGATTGGCAAAACCTTACTAATCATTTCTGACACTGAAGCATTATATCAGCAGACAGGCTTCTGAAGAAAGGCAGGATTTTCCAGCAGTTTTTGACTTTTGAAGGATGGGAGTCCATGACTTTACCTGAATAAAATTTGAAGAACCTTCACCTTTATAACCACACATCCCATAGTTACCAGCTACTTTTAGGTCCTCTTTAGCCTTCTCTGAGCCCAGCTGAAGGAAAAAGCCCCACTGCCCAGGGTATTGGCAAGGCACAAGGGCTGACAAAGGGCAGTGCTAATTAATGCTTTGTGCCAGTTAGTAACGTATGCTTGTGTCACAGGAAAGTAATTTTTAATTCCGTGTTCTGTGTGGGTGGCACAGCTGGCACAGCGCGACTTCTCCCGTAGCTGGATTGCCAATGAACGGCCCCTGAGAGGAGCCGGGGTACAGCATCGCTGTGCTGCTCCCCACGAGGTGAAAGCAGCTCTGGAAAAAGAACCCTGCACTTTTGAAAACTTCTGGCTCGCCTCAACACTCCTAATAGGAGGCGACCAAACTGCAGAGGGAAGGCCCCTCCATGGGGGAGCGGACACCCCCAGTTCCCTCTCTAGGCTGCTCCCGATGGCTCCATCTCTGCCATGACTGGGTACAGGAGGACGCAGGAAGGAGGCAGGTCCCTCTGGCGGTGTTTCAGGCCGTTTCACGTCCTTTGCCATTTGAAAGAACAGGGAATGCGCTCCTGCAGGCAGCTGAAGGGCCCCTCGGGATGCAGCACACATGTATTTGTTTCGCTCAGCTGTGGTCCGGGACACGGGGACGAAAAGCCAGAGCCACGTCACCAGTGCCAGGTTGTTTGGGCCCCTGGACCCGCCTATGGCAGCAGGAGGTCACTGCACCTGCTCCGGGCTGAGCCTGCACCCCGGGACTGACGGCTTCGCTCTGCGGCTCATCCACCGCGGCCGATCGCTCCTGCGGGGGAACAGCATCCCCTGGCCCTGGGCACGGCTCTCCCGGGGTGCTGGGATAACGTGCTCAGTGAGAAAAGAGGAGAACACCAGAATCACCTTTTTTCTTCTTTATCTTGTTGCTGATTGTTTATCAAAGCAATGAGAACTCAAACTAAGCTCAGTGCTAAGGAAGTATTACTAGTTTACTGTAATCACTATTTAAAAGTGTGTTATGATGCTGCTTATTAAAAACTACCAATATATTATTAATTAATATCCTATCTTGAGGTGAATTTATACCACTACTAATCAGTGAAAAAGCCACTTATATTTGTCCCCTTTCCCAAAATGGTAGTTTATACTGGAAGAGCTGCTCTACTTGTAGTGCCTGACATGTTGCTTCTGGATACCTGCAGCTTTGCAGAGTAACTTGCCCCACAGGAATGTTTTATGTAGTCAGACAGCCCTTCGAAGTGAAAGGGTAACCATTTCTGATCATAGCCCTGGCTTTGCACTTCTAGTAATTATCCTTTAATTGCATTACCCTATTTGAAATAGAGTTGTAATTGGAAAAAAACAATTTGATGTTCCCTGATGCATACTCTGACATGCATTATTTGCTTTTTATTCAAATATAAATGTTGTCTATAATTCTATCAAAGAAAGGAGAAAAATAAAGCAAAATTGAAATGTCAGTAGCAATTTTGGACATGTGAGAAGCAGCAGTAACTAGTGCTGGATGTGAAAAATAATATTGTGAAACTAGTGGTGTCAGTGGAAAGAAGAGATGTAAAAGGGGAAAGGGCTACAGCTCTGCTCCTCCAGAAGCTGTCTCTGTTGCACCTAGTGGTGTCTAAATACTGAGCTGGGTACCAGCTGTAACTGAGGGACGGATGGGCCTTTAAAATTACATTGAAGCAGAAGATGCAGAAACAGTTTCCAGACTTCCAGCTAACTGCTGAAAAATTACTAAGGCCAATACCAGTCCATGGAGTGCAGGTCCCCTTTCCTCATACCCTCTGGGACACAAAACACACTTAGGCAGAAAAGGGGTTTTACTTCTTCCTTCTTGGGCAGATTCAAACAAATCCAGATCAGCGGCAACTTATAGCAATGCCACTTGCACCTGGTATTTCTGAGTGGGGAGCTCCAACAAGCTTGGCTGGATCAACTGCACATACAGTGCTACAAGCACATGTGTGCACACACACACGTTACAGAGGTCTGAATCAGCCTTGGACCATTTGGAGCACTATGCAGATAAAATTTAAATAAGTTACAGGTACAATGTTAGTGAGTTAGGTTCTGCCACTCTGGAGCAAAAATAGCACCTCAAACTAAGGAGTCAGGATGTGCTCAGAGGGTAAACAAGGAAACCATGTTAGCCCAGTTTGGGTTGGAGGTGCCTGGTTGGGATGGAGTGTGCACCTAGAGCTGGCTGTTGCAGTGCACTCTCACCACAGAAGAAATTGCAGGCATTTTCTGCAGCAACTCCTATTACAGATGTCCTCTGACAGCAGCCCTGCAGCCTCATCTGCTCCACATCAGAGCCAGCTCAATCTTTGCTTCAAAAAGTCAGCATTTCACAGACAAGGAATTAACGCAGGGGAGTCATAAAGCAGAGGTAGTTGGCACAGACTAGGCTAGATAAATTTGGCCTTTCTGGGATTTTTGATAAAAGCAAAACCAAACCCTCAAACCCAATAGGAAGAAAATCACTTGTGAAAAATAAAATTCTGGTTTTGTCTAGAGGTATAATCAACTTTCATTAGCATAAGTTACTGTGCTTTCTACCCAGTTAGTTTATACTGACCATATCCAACAGAAAGCACAAGAAAAGTCATCTGTTCTGCTTCTGCATGTCTGCTGCCCTGTCCCCATCTCCACGCCTCATTCTGAACTCCAAAGGGAAACTTAAGTACTGAAGTTCAGACCCAGGCATTTGGCACGTAACATTTCACAGGGACTTCAGGCTTCTCTGGATTTTTAGGGAACAATCCTGTAAATGTTACCCAGTATTTTATTTTGGGAATCCCACAACAATTTTATTTTAGGTGTACACTGTACACTCTGTAGCTGCTTTCCACAGTGGCTTCCTAGGATCATAAGATCTTGGGCACAATCTCTCCTCCTGTTTCACACATAACCAGTGACGGCGAATGATGTCTTTGTCCAAACAGTTCTGTCAGTCTCCTGACACGTGTCACCTGGGCAGAATGCACCTTCTTGCTTGGCTTGCTCACTCCTCTAAGCAATTTCACTCAAGTCACCAGGACTGCTAGTAGGAGCTCACTACTGAGACACGGAACAGTGCAGCTGAGATTTGGGGCTCCCTCAGTGCTGATATGAGGAGCCTGTACAATTAAAGGAGCCTGCTGGAGGTTAGCCATCCTAAACGAGTGCATTTAACAGAGAAGCATCTCTGATTTTTATTTTCTTAGAGATTGAACTGAAACTCCCAGGAAGCAGCACAAAGATAACAAATGAAAACTAAGACAAAATATAATCACTCTAATGATAATGACCACTAAAAAGAGATGGTTGTTAAGAGAAAAGTTTCAAGAGCACTGAAGTCAACTGTCAAGATCCAGCCCATCTGATTGAAAACTGACAAGCAAGTCAGCTGAGAGAGCACTACCATGTTATAAAACAGAAGGAAAGGAGCAGCTTGGAGGCTTGATGGTGGGGTTTTTGGTTGCTTGTGGGTTTTGTTTTGGGGTTTTTTATGTGTGCTACAAACTTAAAATAGGAAATCGATGAAGTGAGAAGAAAACTCTTTTTCACCTGGATTATAAGGTACTCTAATGCAGGATTAACTAGAAAAAGAAAACTTATGTTACTGAAATTTGGTAAAATCTTATTTTCTACCTTTAAGCACTTCTATTAAAGGGTTTCTCAGACAACTTGTGAGGCCTTAAAAGCTGTGAAAGAAGTAGGATCTTTGAATTCCCAGTGATTTCTCTTCGAGAATTTAAGTTCTGATGGTCCCAGTAAGCAGCTTACGCAGGTTGCACAGCTGGTGCTTGCTGGTGTACATATATTTATATATATATTCTTTTTAATATGTTAACTAATGTTGTCTACTTCATGGTACTCGTTCAGCAGCTAAGACGATCAGTTTAAAAGCAGGTAGAGCTATCAGTTAAAATGCAAGAGCAAATGAAAATTAACAAAGAGAAAATCAGAAGATGATAGAAGATAATTGCTTTTACTTCTGGTTGCAGGCTGGAACTCTGCATGGACCCACTCTCAGGACGCTGTAGTAGGTAATGCTGACATCTGTGGGTGAGATGGGGAACTGAGCTTATGACACAAGTTGTTAATACTGTCCTAACTAGAGCTTAGAAAGGCAAGTCAGTGTGGGATACAGACTTCATCTGCTGCTGAGTACAGGCGAAGGGCTACTGAAGGAAGCTGAGGGAAGAAGAGAAGAATTAGGGCAATTTTCTCACCACTTAGTCATGGTAGGAGAACGAGGGAAACTCCCCTTCTCCAGCTGTCTCTCTTGTCTTTTCCCTTCCCCAGCCCAACACCTTAGGCTAAGCTGCTTCTGGCTCCTGCTGTAGCTGCTCTGGTAAAATGCTGTCCGAGTGCTTCCCTGTTTGTCTGGGAAAGACGACACGTGTGGCTCTGTGCCACTAGCAGAAGCACCACTGTGGATGTCAGAAAGTTTCCCATTTTGCTAATGAGTGCAGGGCCCTGCTACGAGTGGCTTCTTGGCTACCCAATGCTGCATTTCTAAGGCATTGTTCAGGCAGGAGCTCTAAACCAAGGTTTCATAGTGCAATGTAAAATGCAAATGTATCTATAAAAATGTGTTGCTCTCCTCTCAGAGAACTAGAAATCATCGAGGTATTTGGGGATTGGGTGTGAAGCTCTTAAAAAGCCCAAAAAGAAAATCAGTTTCTCCTAAGTGCTAACCTTGTACCTGAGACTGCTGTATTGCAGCCTCATGGATGTGGGTAACACTTCTCTTGTCCTGTGCTCAATTCCTGAATGTGTCAATGAATTCCTCTTTGAGGAATCCCGCAGCTCTGGGGACCCATCTCTTGGAGGTGCACCTTGGAACTCATGGCCAGGTTTGCAGTAAGCTGATGCCCTCTGCTGGGTTATGTGGGACTCGAAACATGTATATTCCCTATTTCAGAGCAGGGATAACAGCACAAAACTCCTTCAAAGAGTGAAGTGGACAGTTTCATGGCAAGTGTTCACATCCCTACAATAGTTTTTAATACGTGCTGGAGGACAGCTGATGATTTGAAATCTAATTGCAGTGAATAAGTAATGAAGTAGTTCTGGTTAAGGCTTCCACATTGGTGAATATCATATGCAACTTGTAATTAGTGATCTTAGAAAATAATAATTTCAATAAACTGTTCCTCTACTATCAGTTGGATTTAAAAGCATGTATAATTTGAAGTTGGATAGAAGTGTCTGAAGGGGCCTTTAAATAAAGTTGCATTCGTGTGGCATTGAGTGGTTAGAAGCCAGTATAAAGGTGAACAAAGCTTTCAGAACATTTGCTGAAGAGTTATTGGGGAAAAAGACATGGATCATGAGGGACAAGCTACTGTATGTCAGCACATCCTATATTCCACTGAGAGGTCAGTTGGAAAATGCTGACACTGCATTTTCTGAGACACAAATATGACCAAAATAAGTAATTCTAATTTTAGGGGCAAACAAATTAAAACTGGAAATTGTACGTTTGTGTTCTGTCATGAGACTGAGAACTCTAAGGCCTTGATGTTGATTGCAGCTAGCTGTAACTGCTTCTGTGACACATCAAGTGACAGATGTCCACCCAAACACTTAACCTCTCTGGAGCTCTGTCACTACAGGATTTCAGTGAGAGCATTTGTGCAGCTGTCGACTGGTCCATTCTGGTTAATATGAGTAACGCCTATGAGAAAAGGCTAAAGGGAACATTAGATCTAAAGTAAGCACAAATTAGTCACCTAAACTTTGTTTCTTTTCCTCTAGAAGCCTTAATTCTGACTTCTGGATTTATAAAATTATAGTTTTTGTGTAGGTCTGTCCACTACCAGCTCTTTCTGATGTCTTGAATGGTAAGAGATTCAAAAGTTAGAAGTTGTCTTATGTTAGTTACTGAATTAATTAATTAAATTAATTTAAAAAAACCCAAAGTCATGCTGTGTCTAAGCATAAGGTTATAACATGATCCCAAAGACAAATGTCTTTTTGTAGCATAATGATGAAAATGTTGATGTAAACCCTCTCTACCTGACTGTGCCATACTGTTGAGTATTTAACAAAAATAATCCCAAGGGATATTTAATTGGTTTTAAACTTTCATCTTCACAAAGGGGCACATCCTATCTTGGGTATGACCACAGGGTTGTGTGGTAATTCTCACAGGGTCCACAGAAGAACCCTCACTGACTTTAGATGTTAAATTCGACCGTGTTCTGATCTTGATGTGAAGTTTGCTCTGTGTGAGAAAGCAGAGGGCTAAGGACTGGCTTGGTTTCTTACAAGAAAACAATTCTGGAGCTTCTGTTCAATAAACTCAAACTGATTCATGGGATATGTATTCTTCATAAACCAGTTATTCTTCAATAACAATTTATTGTCATTGACTTTTGTCTCTTGAATATGTAAACCTTGGCAAGGCATTAATTTTTATACCAATTAATATCAAAAGAAAAGTTTTAATACAGCCACTGGGGTATACCTGCAGTTGGCTTCACTGCATGCATAGCTTAAAGTGGTTATGAATTTTGGATTTTACGGAAAGTAGTTGTTTCCTTTGGCTCTATTAAAATAATTTCCTGTTTAACAGACTTAGTTGTGAGTAATTCTGGCAGATGGGGAAGTACATGTGCTGCTGGGAGTCACATGCACTCACTTTAGATGATGACAAAATAGCTTCTGTGGCGTTTGTCCAAACAGAAAAACCAGAAATTCATGCTAGAAGCATCTTAAATATAGCAAGATGGCAAAGTCTGACCTGTAACAATGTCTTTTAAGAGGAAAATGGTTATGGGGCATGTGGAACTGTATAAATACATGCTATTGAACTTAGTAACACACTAGAGCCTAGGCATGTTAAGGAAACGCAGCTAAATGGAAATGTCCTAAATATGTTAGGAAGACGTGAACAGCTAACACCAGGAAGTAATTTTTTTACCAGAACAAAACCCAAACCCCAAGTGCCCTTAGGGACAGTACCCATGACTTGATGCACGTTTTTAGTCAAACAGCAGTCCTGTGTATTCTGTTAGGAAACAAGTGTTTTATCTGGGAAAATAATCACCTGTTAGTGCATCTGTAAAATGAGAGGCTGAATGTACTAAGTTCACAGATAGTTCTAATAATGGGATGCTCTAGGCAACTTAAGTTACAGGTAGCTACTGAATCCAAAATCTGGCTGTGGACCTGAAGTTTTTAAGTTACACTCATCACACACCTGGAAGCCTGTTAAGTTTATTAACCATGGGTACTGCCGACTCTGTCCCAATTAAAAAAAAGAAATAAACACACATAAATGACACAACTCAACCTCAACCAGCTTTTTTCCTCTCCCTCTCCTGGAAACCACCTGTTTATATTTTCACCTTAAGAGATGAAATAGATCCAAACATGGATCCAGTGCACAAGATTCACTGCTGTGTCAGATGCCACTGGCACAGAACGGAAGCAAGCCATGGAAAACTGCAAAGACTCTGTGGCTCTGCCTAAGACTCACATCACATGGTTCTTGTGATCAATGTGGCTGGAACCCAAGGCCAGTGAGAGATAACCACTGGAAGAAGAGCCAATGCTCAGACCAAAAAAACCCAAAGAGTCTGACTTTCTGTAACAGATTTAATAGAAATGTAGTATCTCAGTGCTTACTCCAGTAGGACCAGCAGATGTCAGCACAACTCAAAGCATAACTTTGGATTTTGGCAATGCAACATTCATGACACTTGCCAGAAAAGAAAAAAATCTGCTGAACAAATAGCAAGATTATACAACTCTACCAAATAAGTCTGCAAGAAGTTAACAGTATTATTGAAAAAATATGACCCAACAAACATGCAGATCTTCCAAGTCACCAAAGAATAGGAAATTTATACAAAACACAATAAAAATATAAAGAATAAAAATGTTACTAAGATTTCATTTATAAAATCTTTTCAATACACCTTGTTATACTGTAAAAGTTTAATATTCTGAGAACAGATAATATATCAACCAAAGATACTTTCAATTCAACTGGGTTTTTTTGGTAACAGTCTAGATAACCTTGGTTTGGAAACAGACACTCAAGTTCATCTCAGCTGCATAAAAACCTTTAAAATCAGTAAAAAGAGAAAAAAAACAGGAAGAGGGATGTTGAAGTACCAGTTCAGACCAATTACAGACTGATAACAGAGCAAATTATTTTAATTTTGTTCTACAGAAACCAACAAAGTAATAAATTATACTTTTAACACAATGCCTTCACAGTTTAATTTCAGTATTTTAAGAGTGAGGCTTGAATACATAACTATAACTTGATCTCCCATCCCAGTAACGGATGAGATCTGAACACCTAAATGCTTTTGACTCCTTTTAAAGTGAACAGGACTGGATTTCTCAGATGTAGCTTCAATATTCTATAGAAGATACAGTATTCACTAGAGATAGCCTTACTAATACTGCATGTAAATTCATTGAGAACTTCCACAGTGTTTCACATCAAAGAGGTTAAAACCCACAAGATCCTGAACTACAGAAGGAGAAATGAGGGATACATGGAGATGGTACACTCTATAAAACAATGTAAGAAACAATAGTGAGTGGCTCAGGATAGACCACATTAGGATTTAGCACCTTTTACGTGAATACAGTCAAAGACTGCTCAGCGAGATCTTACTGGGATGATTAAGAAGCCTGAGTACAATGCAGACTCAAGTGTGAAAAGACAGCAGCATGATTATGTCCATAACCATACTGAAAATGATTGTGAAAGTGAGCACATTCATCATGTGGGTCATCACAAATTCCAATGGCTTCCATTAAACTACTCAATGCTGAATGTGCGGTGTTTAATCAAAGCAAAGACCACAGAGTAAGGATTAAATAACACACACACCCCCTACCCAACATGCTTATTTCTGATGATCTCGCCTCCCTCTATCTCGATCTGCTCGTAGAGCCACTTGCGGTCACAGCGACATTCCGTGCCGCACTTGTTGGAGCCACACTTGGGGCAGGCATAGAAACAGCCCAGGCAATCTTCATCCAGGCAGTCACACAGGTCCATCCCGCTGTAGAGCAGCAGGCCCTGGCTATCGTACACTTTACTCTTGGCTGGTATAACTTGCCTGTACAACGAAAACCAACAGTTATTTTCTATGTTAAAATCCACTTACTTTGATGCCAAGTTGCTAATATTTGTGGAGGGAAGTTTGCTTTCTTCAGGTGTCCAATTTAATACTGTTAACTTCCAAGATATACATACCTTACTGTATTTGAGAACATTTCTCAGTCCTAACTGTATCTCCACTCTGTGCCCAAACTAAGCAGAAGAAACAGAGAGAGAGGAAAGGATGTGTGAGCAGCACATCTAGTGTCTGTTTCTGTCTGGTACAGTTACACTTACGTGGAGAGCAGGAGCAAAACACTAATGCGATATTCCTTGCATATTTTGACAAAGAGAAAATGTCCTTTTGTTTTTTTTTTAATCAGTCACATTAGAAGGCTGTAACTTGTTATCTAGTATTGTCCAACTTGGACATTAACTTTGTTTTTCAAAAGGAAGGTAAGGTCCTAACTTGAACACTTTTGTTTACCAAGTGTAACTGAGTTTACCGAAAGATGATAGTGCCAACATTTTAAGTGTAGCCTACTTGATCTTACTATACTCAAAGTCAGCTTACTATTAGAATTTTAGTTAATGCATGTATTAATAGCTACAGCTATGGTCTGTGTAGTATCGCTGTGCCTCACAAACATCTTTTTGTGTTTGCCTGAAATATGGACTGTAAGCAAACATTTTATCTTCTATTTACCTCAGGGATGAGAGTGGTCTTCAACATCCCTAAAACCAAGAACCCAATCCATGCACACACAAACATCCACATAGATAATGTTATACGCTGACCATCAAGGATATTTTATTTTCAAATGGAAGTTAATGTAAATACAATGATCAAATTACCTGTCTGAACTAAAAGCTGCAATTTTTGTTTGCAGCCTTCTTTTTTCCCTTTTACTGGTCTCTGGAGTGAATTCAGTCTGTCGTCCTGGGTTAGCAAACTGGAGAGACTTTAAAGCCTTAGCTGTACGCCCCTGAAGAAAGAGAAAATGTCACTTAATTATAAATACAAATCTTAATTCTTAAGAAAATATCCAGTCAAGGATATTGTAATAGCCTAGATGAATTCTTGACCTGTAATTCTATGATTTCCCAGGAGAAACATGTCTTAAAATCTTTATGCTGAAGAACTATACCTGCCTCTGAACTCAGCAGCACAAGCTTTATAGTAGCAGTTTTAATCAATACTTTCAAATTACCCTCTTATCAGCCTCCTAATCATACTGACATGTAATTGAAAAATACAGCTGCGGAACAGCTCCTAGACTGCAACTCCTCTTTGCTCAGGGTGCACATGGACAAGCTCTTGCTGTTTTGGTTTCCCATGCTACAGATTCCCTGTGCACAGCCTGAACAATACACCCAGAAAGGTAACAGCCATATTCAAAGCTCAGCACTTGGATCCTCCCACACCAGTTCCCTCACTGCCCCTGACCAAATGCCATGGCCTTCACAGCCCAGACACTACAACAAGAGTACACTTAATGCACCTCAATGCAGGTTCATTCTGTAATGAACTGCAAGAGAAAACACCTTTTTTTCTTTTTTTTTTTTAACCCGAAGAGACATCTTTAGAAGCAACTTTTGCAGTGTTCAGTTTCAAACACAGGAGTTTATTGTTTGCAAGGCTGGAATAACAGCTTAAAATACCAGCAGCAGTCTGGTATTTACATGAATTTATAAGTTCTAAGCCACCCTAGTACACACAATTTTTTCAAAACTTAAAGGTCATATTATTTAATTAGAGAAGAAGATTTTTAAGGCTCTCGAAATAAAGGTTTAAATACAGTAAACTCCTGCATTTTTAAAAGACTACATCCTTTCTTATTTCTATGAGAGAAAAAGTTAATTTCTTTATGTAGTAGCTATATGATATCTAATAGCTTGCAGAGTGTAGAGGAGATGGGAAAACTGATCCATATACATACATCTGGGTCCAGTTTTCTCCTTTGTCGCTCTTCAGGTTCTACATCCACACTTCCATTTATTATCTGCATACATTTGGGACAAAGCTTCCAACCAGGTACAAACTGTCTTCCAAACTTGGCACTTAGAAAAGTTGCATCATCTAAGTCAATCGCTCGCAAGTTTTTCTTTGATACTTTTCTGTGTATGTTAAAGGGATCACAACAGGATTTTTGTAAGTCTTCAAATCTTTCAATGTAAATTTTTGCATGGTGGAAGCAGATTGTGTTGTTCTCTGACAGGGTTATCCCAGTCCTAAGCTGAAGCAGCAGGAGGTCAGACGAAGATACATCTTGTTTAGTCTTGAAGCCAGTGTGACGGGTGTAATAGGTCTTGTGGCATTCATTGGTAGCTTGAAGCTGAACTCCAACTGAACAAGGATCCATTTTACTTTATCAGAACAACTTAATTCATTTATCTTGCCTAAAATGAATTCTTTGAAGCCTTTAGGAGTTTCTGTGAAGATCACCCTAGAGAAAGCATTAAAATCAATCAGATTTGCAATGCAAACTTTTATCCATAAGCCTGACATGCTACATTCAAGTAATTTAAAAAACATGTAAAGAAATTATAGCCTTCTAGTCTAGATAAAACTAAAAAGATACTAAATTTATTCCGGAATTACACCATGCATGTTCTACTCATTTCAGAGGGGGTTTTTTTTTGATAAGTATGTATTCAAAATGTTTAGTAGCATTACTTTCTCGAGAGCAATTTGGGAGCACGTACAAGGTGGATGAATTGCTCACACAGCAGCCTGCTCTGGTCATTGGTTTTCCTGGGGACCTCATCTCTTGGGACAATCCCTGCCAGCCAAGATGAAGAACACCCAGAGAAAGGGACTGCTGATGGCTAAACAATTCACCCATCCTGTTTCCAAGGAATTTCTAAGGGGGAAAAAAAAGCTGCACAAGGTAGGCTGCACAGGCTGGCTGATGTCAGTCAGCAATTCCCACCCAGCAGCACTTTCCTGTACATTCTTCCTACATATATCAGGTGCAGTTAAACACCCTGGATCAACCTGAGCCTTCCAAGAACCACTCAGGGCTATGCACAAGGATTGGTGGTTCCAGATGAGTGCAGTTTTGTGGTCATGTGGCTGTTGTGAGCAGGCCTCTATTGGGCAGTTATTATACAGTTACACACTAATTCAATTACCAAATTAAATTACTAAATACCAAGTGAGCCACTGCAGACTGGTCTCACACACTGGCCAAAGTTTGTTGCTAGTTCAATGCTGGCCCTAATACACAAGAGCCTGAGACCACATTGCACTATTTTCCACTGCAACATAAAAACCAAACTTCTACCAAAAGAAAAGAATCCCTTGCGTCAAATCCTCCAAGAACCCTAATTACAATGAGTGTAGCCTAACTGGGATGCTTATGTTCACCTATACCTTATTCTACAAAGGCAAAACCCAGAAAAATTAAAAAGCAGTGTACTGATTGTGTCTGGGATAGAGTTAAATTCTTCACAGTAGCTGGCAGGGATTGGATTTGGTGTTTTGGATTTGTGACCAAAACAGTGTTGATAACACACTGATGTTTTCACAGGGCTTACACAGCATCACAGCCTTTTCTGCCTCTCACCCTGACAGAGAGGGGCTGTGGCTGCACAAAAAGTTGGGAAGGGAAGGAGCCAGGACAGCTGACCTCAAGTGACCCAAAGGATATTCCAGAACATACGGCCTCATGCTCGGCAGTAAAGTGGAGGCGGGTGGGCAGGGGTTGCTGGGAATGGCTGAGCATTGGTGAGTTGGTGCTGAGCAATTGTTTTCACTTGCACTGCTTGGTTTTTTCTTGGCTTTTACTTTCTGCTCTCTTTTGGTTTTCTTTTCCTTTTTCTTACAATATTTAAAAAAATATCTTATAATTATTAAGCTGTTTTTCTCCCAGCCCACAACTTTATCACTTCTATCACTCTGATCCTCCCCCCAGTGAGGGGGAGCGAGCGAATGGCTGTGTGGTGCTTAGTTGCCAGCTGGGGTTAAACCAAAACACACCTTTATTTGTTCTAACCACTGAACAGGGTAACCTGGCCTTTTAATCAATAAAAGCATCTACCAGCTGTCCAGTGCAAAAGAGTCTGGGATTCTACTTTCAATAAAATAAAATCAAATAACATCATCCACAATCTAATGACATGAAATGTGTACATTTAGCCAATATACAGAAATATGAACACAGTAGTGCAAGAGCTTAAAAGAGAATAGCAAGTCAATAGGATTTTTAGAATTATTTTGAAAAGCCACTGCTTGGAGCACTTTTACAGCAGAAATGCTCTCGACTGCAAAACTTTGGTTTTTCTGAAGCAGATATTTATATCTGAAGCAACCACACATTTCCATATATTAAACTGTATGCACAGTAACTGAAAGGTCTTGCATAGGACATGACATTTTCTAATGATTTAACTGACACAAATATAAATGACATGTGAGGTTCCCCTTGGGCCAGGAAACTTGTCTGAAAGTACAATTTTATATCTGATTTGAGACACAACTGATTATAACTGAACGATCATTTTTAAACAAGTTTTCTCAGCCTACTGTTAGGAATGCTGCAATTTTCACATTTAAATCAAAGTATGAAAAATACAGGCACAAAGAGTCCCAAATGCAGAGGCACTACACACACAATGCTATAAACCTGTGAGAAAACAGCGTGTGTTTCATTCCGAAAACAATGCAAACTCAGTTCTGGTTTTTTGCAAGTGATCTGAAAATACAAAGACTTAAGTATTCTAATACTTAACACCAATTTCTCAGGTCAAAACCTAAATCTTGTATTTTTGGGGCTACACCTAGTCCACTCCTAAGTTGCTAGGCCATCTGAACTCTTCTTCACTCAAATTTCTGTAGTCTACATTAACTGCTGAAATTTCGAGCTTTTCACATCTGCACTGAATAATACACATAAGAAGTAAAAAGTAGATGTCAATGAAATTTTAAAAATTCTTATTTTCAGTGGCTGCTGAGCACTGACTGTGGTTTTACTACACAAAAGTTCCAATGCCTCTGCCTATTTACACACTTTTACTGCAGTACTGACTTTGAGTGATTTTTTAATCTTTTTGAAAACACTACCTCTCAAACTTCACTATCTAAGCAAACCAGCTCTAATGACAATTAATCGTTTTTTATTAGCTGCACAAAGTTTGTGTTTCAAACCAAGGTAACCGGAACTGTGAACGGTCGAAGTCCACTGCAGCTGAGTTAACATTTTAACAGCACTTTAGGCAATACCAAATAACTTTACTCAAAGAAGGCTGTTACAGGCTCTGCACCAAGCCTGCTTCAAGTGCTAACATGCATTTTTGACTGATGCCTGTTGTGGAAGGTGGGGCTTGTGTGTGCACTTGAAACACACTAGGTCAATATACAAGCGATGGTCTAAATTTTCAATATTTGCACATGGATTGTAAGTCGGAACTCCTGGAAGATGCTCTTATTGAGAAATCAAATTTTTCTTCTAAGGAAAAAAAACCCAAATAGTTATTACAATGCTATCCCTGTCAGGTATCTGTTTTGACAGCTGACTATGCTACGTGATATTCCCTATATTAAACAGCAGGAGAGTGCAACAGGTCTGTCACCTCGGTTTGTTCAAATGATAGTACTGCCGACGTAACTTAGGGATCTCATCCACTTAATTCGCAGGAATTCTTGGTGGAAACTCCAGTGCGTTTCTTCTCCTCTCCTCTTGGGAGAAGCACACGGCTGCTTTTCCTGTGAATTTTCTTCGGAGACAGGAAAGCGCTTGAAACCCCAAAACCCAAGGTTTGTATGTGCACCTGTGCAATGGTTAATCAGTGCTCACCGTAACAAACGCCACAGCCCAGAGCTCGATGAGGGGCAGCCCCGCGGAGCACAGAGCGGAGCACAGAGCGGAGCACAGAGCGGAGCACAGAGCGGAGCACAGAGCGGAGCACGCCTGCCGCCCACGCCGCACGGGGCTGGGGGGACACAAGGGAAGGAGGAAACCGCCTCACACGGGCAGCACAGGCCTAAAACTGTCCCAAGGAGAGACAGGCCCGGCCCTTCCGCTGCCGGACGCGTGCCCTCAGGGCGGCCCCTCTACCTCCCCGCGGGCTCTCTCCCGCCGTGCCGGTACCTCCCTGCAGTGTCTGTCTCGCCGTCCCTATCCGTGCGCTCTGTTCCGCCGTGCCGGTCCCTGTCCGTAGGCTCTGTCCCCCCGCGCTACCGGGCGAGCGGTAGCCATCACCGGCCCCTCACCGCAGAGCCGCGGGGCGGCACTTCCGGCCGGGGATCTGAGACGGCGACACCTGGCGGCGCGGAGGGGGCAGCCCCGGCCTGCGGTGTGAGGCGGGCGCTGGCGCTTCCCGCGTGAGCGGCGGGGCCGGGGCCAGGGCCGTGCGAACGCCCCCGGCGGTGGTCGGTGAGC
Source organism: Oreocharis arfaki (assembly GCA_013398015.1). Taxonomy (NCBI): domain Eukaryota; kingdom Metazoa; phylum Chordata; class Aves; order Passeriformes; family Paramythiidae; genus Oreocharis; species Oreocharis arfaki. The sequence goes on from VZRR01003157.1 coordinate 735,252, forward strand.
GGAGGGCTGCGGCCCGCTCCAGGCTCCGCTGGGCTGCAGTGCGGCGGCGGGGCGGCAGAGGGAGTCCGGCAGCGTGCCCTGTGCTGTCCCGGGGGTGCCCTGTGCTGTCCCGGGAATGCCCTGTGTATCCCGGGAATGCCCTGTGCTGTCCCGGGGGTGCTCTGTGCTATCCCGGGAATGCCCTATGCTGTCCCGGGGGTGCTCTGTGCTATCCCGGGGGTACTGTGTGCTATCCCGGGAATGCCGTGTGCTGTTCCGGGAGTGCCCTGTGCTGTGCCGGGAGTGCCCTGTGCTGTCCCGGGAATGCCCTGTGCTGTGCCGGGAGTGCCCTGTGTATCCCGGGAGTGCCCTGTGCTGTCCCGGGAACGCCCTGTGCTATCTCGGGGTACCCTGTGCTGTTCCGGGGGTGCCTTGTGCTATCCCAGGGGTGCCCTGTGCTTCCCCCAGATCCCTCAGACACTATTTTGCACCTCACTCCGGCCCCGAAATCAGCACTATCAAAACTGTTCTTCGTTTTAAATAAAACAAAGCCCTCTCAAATCTGTCGCTTCATTCAGGGGAAAAACCCAACACGGCCTTGTAGTCACCAGAATGTCTCTCAAAAGTCTGTTAGTCTTTTTTTTTTTTGGTTGGTTGGGTTTGGGTTTTTTATTTGGTTGGTGCGGAGTACTCTCTCTCTGCCGAATTCTTGGTTCGGTCGTGGACGGTCAGGACAGACAGTGACGGAGATTTCTATTCTCAGGTTTTAGATCATGATGTTTATTGCAGAAGGTGTGGGGAAAGAGCCCTGCCAGGAGCTGCCGCTTGCAGCTCCAGGCAGGTCGGGGAAGTTAGAGAGCAGGCGAGAGGGGAGAGAGTGTCAGAGTGTGACAGAGTGAGAGAAGAGGAGAGCAGAGCAGAACAGAATGCTCTCAAGGGTGATTACAATACATTAAATCATCTTCTGTGTTGAATATTCTAATTTCCATGAACCAATCTAGAATAAGCTACAAATCCTACAACATTTGCCTACAGCCTATAAGAATCATTACATTAACCTATGGCATTATATTTTAAACTCTAAAAGTTGATCTTCGGACTCTTTGATGAGTTTGCAGGGTCTTCCTTGATCTTTGGACCTGTCTACATGTAGAGGGCATTGTTTAAACAAAGGGGGATTACATATAGCCGGTATACATTGTTTTCTAGTTGTTCAGTGACTGGAGTTGGGTAACTCAAAGCTTGTTTTCATCTCAATCTCAGCATCTTTTGCCAGGTAATCATATTTGCAAGGTTTTCCTATTCTATCTTCCCCAACAGGTTGGCTTTTTGAAATTCTATGTGTTGAAGAGGTGTCTGGGTGGTGTGGTGCTTTAGGGGATACGGTGCCTGTGTTGGCACAATTTTGAATGTCTCTTCCAGCCTTGATGATTCTATGAACATCTTCAGGACAATAATGGATTTTTTCAGGCAGGAGGTATGAAATTCTGACCAGCTTTCATTTGGTTCACATCTAGGTAGTGTCAGTGCACCCTAATTATTCTTGGAGGTTTTAGAACAAAAATGATAACACAGGTGCCATAATAAGTTCCTTAAACTTATAATACCGATCCTGGTTTCAAATTATGATGATGTTAGTGATATCGAAAAGAAAGCCTTAAATTACCTCTTAATACCCATACACAGTTTTTGTTGGTTTAGCTAAATAATTGCTATCTGGCTTCTCCAACATCTCCAGTAGATGTTAATGGTAAGAAATCTGAATCTTAGGGCAAGTACAGAAAGGCGTGGCACGAACCTAAAAAAAGAATTTTAGTGAGCCATAGAAATTGGGGTAACAGAACAGCGAGTTACTCCATTCTTATTCCTTGGGGCTTCACACAGCTGTGCTAACACCTCACACCTCATTCTAAGCAAGATGAGGCAGCAATTTGGGTAATAGAAACTCAGCTTGATTAGTCATAAATATTTGTGTGTAGATCTATGTTCTCTCTTGAGATCTAGTGGTAGTTTTTATGACTCTGCTATATTTTTGCTTTATTTTTATATATTAGGAAATGAAATTCTGAAGCCGACTGAGCACATAGAGTAGAAACATCACAAAAGACCCAAAGCAGCAAAGTGGTTTTTGATTTGGGGGTTTTTTTAAAGTCTGTTATTTACAGTAGCCTTTGTCAGTACTAGGAAAGAGATTAGGGAAAGGGTATTTTCTTGTAGAAATATGACACTGCAATTGCCCTTAGAATACGAGATGGGAAATCAAGACATATTTTCACCTAACTTTTTGAACAAAGTTGAAGAATTTGTGGAATCCTTGTCTGAAAATAGTTAAAAGCCTGTGGAGAAATTATTTTATTCTTGCTTCAGGAGATACCCAGGGTTCTAAAGCATGGGAATATGAAGCTGTAGTATGTGGCAGTAATAGCATGTAGGTTGTGCCATTTGCTGTTTCCCCATGTGACCATTAAACAAAACCATTATAAATGCCATATATATTGCTTAAGTTGTACAGTGGCTCAGTGATGACAGAGAGACTGAGGTGCTATCATTCAAGAAAGCTTCAATAAGGCTGCTTCTGCTGTCGTGTGGCTTAGGATGAGATATGTGGAGCTAATGACGGGGAATAATTCATGAGCAGAAATACTTGAGGTACAGGTCATGACATCAATTTGTGTTACATAAATATCGGAAGAGCAGTGAGGTGTATTCACTTTTTCTGTTACTGTCAATATGTGAGGCTGACTGTATAGGGCTGGTTTCAGGTTATCTGGGAATTAGCTTGTAACAAATCTGCCAGCCATGGATTTGGACTGGTTTTGGTTGATGACATTGGCTTCCGTCTATGTAAATGGAATGGTGCCTTAATAAGGGAGACCTTTGGGGTTTAGAGTAAAAGGGTTCTAGATATGAAGGATGGAGGGCAACAGGAACAGGAGCTAGACTGAGCATGGTAGAAATATTCTCATATATTCTGGTGATACTGGGCAGGAATTTAAATTTGTTTCTCTGCCAATGCAGGTTGACTCCATTTGCCATTTTCGTTCATGAGGGCATCTGTCAAAGTTCCTGCTGCAAAGGAATATATATGTAAAGGTAATTTTTAATGGATTTTGTGTTGAACAGTAGCAAAAGTCCTGCTCTCTCCAGTTTGTGTCAGTGATTCCTGTGTGCCTCATTTCCCTCATGTGTAAAAACTCAATAAACTGTATTGACATACATCATCACTTAAAAATTGCTTTGGTTTTCCGTTGCCCTGATTTGCAGAGTTTAAAGCAGTGACAGATTTGTTGCTGACCTGCAAAAAACATTGGGATAGACTCAGAAGAAAGGTATTTGTAACTGTATTCAATATAGTATAAATTCCAGTTAGCTCACCTCAAATTTCAGGGGTAATCAAGCAAAAAATTTTCATAACTTCATCTATAATTTGAACAGCATTGTTCAGCCTTGTTTTAAGATCTTACACCTTAGCCAAAAAACCTCCCAGAGATTCAGTTCACCGGTATAATATCCAGGTAGTCTGGTCTGGAAATCAGCAAAATACTGGTAAGGGTCAGAGATTTAATTTCTTCTTCAGTCTAAGCAAGTTTGAGGATGCTGTAAATTATTTTTTTATTAAAGTGAAACAGGCTAAGGTGTTCCATTAGTACAGAATCACATCTCATGAAGTATTTCTTTTAAACTTTAGTGCTAAATGAAAATAAAATGTCCATATTATTATATTTGGCATATTTGACAAAAAAATAAAAGAATCTAATTGAGGTTATGTATTTTTGTTACCACGAGGGATCCTACTACTTTTCTTCAGAGTTTTTAGGCAAACATCTCTCTGTCTATTTCCGACAAAGTGTGCTGAAACGCCAAGTAGGCATAGATGTTATCTGTGGTGAGTTTCTCTATGATTTTCTTATAAAATATTGTCATCTACTCTTCCGAAAACATAAAGTCAGAGATATAGAGGGTAATTGTTGCAGGGAAAAAGGCGGAAAAAAGCTGATAGTTTTGGTAGGGAGCATTGAGACATAAATGGAAAAAGAAAAATAAGAAGCCTACCTGAGCTTTTCCTTGTTAAAAGTGTGATGCCAAGTGCTGCATTTTATATGGAAGTCACGAAGTAATGTTACCAACAGAACTGTTTATTTCACACCAAATCTTTGAGTCATCAAAAGTCTGGGTATCACCATAAAACTAATTTTAAAAAATTTTAAAAACTTCCTTGGCATATTTTGTAGCATGCTAATAAGTTTTATTTTGTAAGATATGGATATAAGAGCATGCATGTACTTGCTTAAATTACTTTATGGCCTGGTCGTTCTATTTTTTGATTTTAATTTGGCAATGTTATAAAGATTTCTGATTATTTAAAAAATTTGCATTTAAATTTTGGCACACAACTGTTGAGTATTTGGATTCACATCACGCTTCAGTTTTTGAGGTATCTAGAAATCACAGAAGCTCTATCAGGCTGAAAAAAACCCTAAAATCCCCCTCAACACTTTGATTGTTGCTGTGTCACGAAGAGAGTCCTCTACCTCACTGGCATCTGACCCTGGGATGCCTCTTTGGGAATCTTCTGCCCTTTCCAGGCTGATTTCGTGACAGTCCTTATAAATTTATTGCCTGGAACATTCTGTCTGTCTGCTCAGTGAGATCTTTGTGTTGAGGAGGATTTTGGCTGCTGCTTCCAGTCTGCTCCTCTTGTTTGAGCAACTTCACAGATGATGTAGCATCACCCTGTTGCTATTCTGTGTTCTTTGCTTGGGGCAGAAGAGAACGTGCTCAGAAACTTGGATGTCAGCTGCCCTTTGGAATTGGTGCAGTGACTCTCTGCCAGCTTGTATCTCATTTGGGGTACGAACCCAATGTTTAGGAGGTTTTTTTACCCATCTCTAAAGGTATTGAATTTATTTCTGATTCAAAAAGCAGGGACATTACTAAAAGAAATCTCATTCAGCCTCTTTCTAGTCACTTCCAGAGCACCTAATCCTTGCACAGAGCTAAGACAGCCAATGCTTATTCGCTGGTAACAGGTCAGGATGTTCAAGGAATTTAGGATTTGTCCTTTCCTAAGAAAAGCATCCTCTTCATGCTTGGCTTGATGGAAAATGAAGGTTGTTAATCTGACAATTGGTGAAGAATCAAATAGGAAAAACTACTTTTTTTGCATTGGTGCATGGTGCGTCATCTTTCTGTGTGTTACTTCTTCCCAATGCACCCTGGTGTCCCAGGAAGCAAAGAGCACAGATCATGAATAAATGCTTGTGAGTCGGCTTCTTGTCAGAGTGTAGCTCTGGGTTTATGGATCTTCTATCACTCCAGGAAGCCTTCCATGATTTTTGCCTATTAAATAGTAGGGCTCGATCCGTGGTTACTCTGCATTCCTTTTATGCTGCTTGTCACAGAGGACAAGCTCTAAGGCTATCTGAATTGAACACCAAAGCTGAGGAGAAGAAACAAACAGATCGGCATTTAGGTCAAGAAGTGTCAGTTCCCTAGCTGCCACCAGCTAATGAAAAGCACTCTAGTTAAGTCCTAATTTTGGAAAACCCATCCAGCAAAATAGCTAGCAATGATTATTAGCCACTTTCTGGAAACACTTGTGTATGATATTGTCTGTAAAGGGAGAAAGTTTCCTGTGATATTTTTATTCAAGGAAAACATTTACTCTGTTGACATGGCTATACTGGCCTAACACTGCTCCTATGGGTAGCTGATACATACTATATTTAAAAAGGATATTTTCTAGGGCAAATCACATCTATCTTAACACTCACCAGTTTGTTATCTCATTGAGAAGGCCCTAAGCAATATTACTTTGAGAAGTTGAATGGCTTGCTGAAATCCTGAAGCAGTAGCAAAGTAGGAATAGCACCTCACAAGCCTCAGTGTTTACTTATGGCTTGAGGTCTCCTGTGCAAGGTTTTGTTGTGCAGTTGTGCTGGTGTAATTCACATAGGACACATGTTTTAGACCAGCTCGTGATTTAGTGAGGCCCTACAGCAGGAGGATTTTTGCTTGCTAGGTTTTCTATTCCTAACACATTGGTTCTACCACGCTTCCGCAGTTCCACTCATGGAACAGCAAGTCCTGAAATGTTTGTGACAGGGAATGTCAGAAACTGACTCTTATGTTTGGCTATGGAGTTGCAGACCTTCTTACCAAACATACAGCCTTGGTATTAAAATGGTCACTGCAGCTGGGTGTATGCACAAACCAAAAAAGAAATGTTTCTGTGAGCATAGGTTTTCTTCAGTGCTCTTCTGCTGCAGGGGTGGGGCTCTGCACAAATTTCTGTAACTATTTTTCAGTTCTGCAGTGCTCTGCTCCATGACTCACTGTACATCAAAATTTTCTGTCAACTGTAGCTATGGGAATTACCATGGTTCCTTGAAATCCTTTTAGAAATAAGACAGTTATCCCATGAAACCTTTACTGAAATAAAGTTTATTTATATCTTTTCTATTTTTACATTAGAGAGCAATTTTTTTTTTCTTAAGGCATGGGAGACAGTTACATTGTCCATCAGTTTTATGGCCTTCTGTCACATCACTGACCTAAAACCACAGTGTTTGCCCCTTAATTTCATGCCTCATTATGTATTTGGAGAGAAAATGGTCCATTTTTCTGCAATTGATAGGCCTGTTAGCAGGTACCAGCAACTACTGTGAATAGTCCTAGTCTAAACATAGCAGTTTTTGACTTGCGAAAGCAAATTTAAACCCTTTACATTTTGTATTAGGCTAGGTTTTTTTTAAAAAAGTGTTCAAACAATCAGCTTTGCATGCTTTATCCTCTGTCTGTTGTTGTTTTGAGAGATAAACAGGGAAAGACTCTGACAAATGATGGAAGGAAAGTCAAGTGTTTCCCATCCCCCCTCAAAAACCAGAGTAAAATATGTTTGACCTAAGCCCACTTTGTTGATGTACTTTGCAGTATCAAAGCCAAACCAAGGTTAGTGCTTATTATGCTTGAACTAAGCAGTGTATGAGTCAGTCAGTCTAGAGTTTATCAAGTGTTGTACAGTATATTAGACGTTACAGCACCGGTTTTCTTTATGGAATTTATTGAATCCAAATAACATAAGTGCACACCTCAGCTTCCAGAGGAAATGAATATGGGTTAATACTAGCAGGTGTGGGGACAAAAGAAAGCTATGTCCAAACTGAAAAGTGTGATGAATCCTAAAGACAACCTAGAAAAAGTTTCTTAGCTTTGACATTAATTATAAGCTTTGATTTTTCAAATTAAAAATTTTTACCTTATGCCTTTATTGAAAACTAAAGAATAGGAAAGATGATACCATGCAACATGCAGTTAAAACTTCTTTGTGGAGGCAGTGACATCGTATACTTCATTGAGACTTCTTGTTTCTCTGGGTTTTAGTGTCGTTCCAGTGCCAGAATTGCAGCTGAGGGAAGGGGAATGTCCCGTGTGTCCTCTAAGTGTGTCACCGTGTGCCCACAGTGTTGAGGGAAGGCTCCATGTGTGTATCGAATCCTGGGTTCCCAGCATCAGCTGGAGTCTGCTCCAGGCCCACAGTGTAGGCTCAGTAATGAGTTGCTTTGAGATTCCAGGGTCCTTTTTATACTATATCTGAACACATTCTTCTAGAATATCTTCAAATAGCTTGTTGAGGCAGCTCATGCCATCAGCTGGGTTTACTTATCCATGTCATAACATTCTTCTCTTTCCACTGCCAACTTCAAATGTTCTTTTTAAGTTTTTCCCTGGGTAAGTTGAATCCCAGCTTCACAATAATGATGTGCTATCATTTTATCTGTACTGATTTTCTCCTGTCGGTCTCTGAGGCAGTCACAGCATGTTAGTCTGCTGGTTTGATTCTGACAAAATTCTGCTTTTCCCCAATAATATTTCTGATATAAGCATTCCTTGTCCTCTAAGAAATCTTTGTTGCCATCATATCTCAAAGGTTTTGTTTCTTGTGTCGGTAATGTGAACTTGCTATGATCTATAACCACGCTTACTGGGGAAAAATAAATTATTCACCATTTAAATAAATTTATGTTTGGAAAGTCCATGGTTTTCCTGAACTTCATAGTTAGCAAATTGTTGGGACTTTTTGCTTCTATTTCTTACTTTGTATCAGCTCAGCGTAACTCTCAGAGAATTGAATTGCTTTGTACATTCTTGTCAGTAACAATTTTTTGTTGTCAGGGTCCTGTGTTGATTCTCTGTTTATGTAGGACAATCAATGTTGCTATGTGACTGAGAATAGAATATACTTTTATTTCTTACAGTTGGTAGCAAGATATTTAATCTCTTTTTTTTTGATGGTAGAGACTTTTAAAAAATTCATTGAGATGTTTTTGTAGTTACTGAGCCATCCAGCTTTCTCCATATCTGGTTATGTCAGGAAGTATCACATGTTTTGCATAGCTGATAAAAATGTGCTCAGTGGTGACTCTGAAATCCTAGAGAAATCACAGTTTCCTGACGTCATGGGGTTAATTTTGATTCTGAAATTTTCTTCAAGCAATTCTGAAGTGCAAAAACCAGTTCTGTTATTGGGAGTGATACCATTTTATTGACACTCCAGATTCTCCTTTAGCAGGAACAAAAAGATTCCCATTATCTGCTTGTCCAGCTGATGTCTATTCATCTGGACATCATTTCATGTGTCTGGTTGTAAGACAATGCTAATTGCTTTGAACACATCTCCTGGTACTTTTTTAGTTTTTATTTTCAAAGGAGGAACTGCCTTTTTCTCTTACAATTTTAGTATTTTAATTTTAGTTTAAAAATGTTCATTAATTGTGTAGTGACACATCTTTCAGATATTTGAAATTCATGTTATCTTTTCTGAACGTGTTTAGTTTTGGTTTTATGTCTTTATTACCCTCCAGCTGTAGGAGACAAACATTTGGGCCATTTTATATGCTGAATTCATGTTATTTTAAATACATAAACATACCACTGGAACAATTCCTTAATTGTTCACTTTAATGGACTGTGACCAAAATATTGTTTTCCTTTTGTGTAATTTCCTTTTCTTTTCTGTAATCTCAATGTTTATGGTGGGTTTTATTGCTTTCTTTTCCTTTATTTTGAAGCCTATGCATATTATGTTCATCCAGCCTCTTTGCAGTACGACACTATAATAAGTGGAAGAATTTTAGAAGTCTCTGTGACTCTTACTTTAAATGATAAACATGCAGTCACTAACTATCTATGGATTTTGAAATGTTGAGAAGTCCTTGGAGAAGTCCTTAGTATCTCAAAATTCATTAGCTTTGTATAAGTGTCCGGTTGTCCTATTTTGGCAGCCAGGTGCCACATTTATGGGCTACAATTTGCATGTGTCCATTTCTGCATAAAAAAGTTAGAGCAAACCAAAGAATTTAGTTGTTCTTCTACTGTTGCAAGCAAATGGATATTAGGAAACCTGTCCAGAAAATGGTTCAGCAAATAGATTCTGAGTGACGTAGGCTGAGAAAATTTCTCCCTCAAAGGGCTACTTCATATTTTTAATATTTTATAGTGTCTTAGAAATTCTTGGCTGGATTCGTTACAATATTGTTATGTATTGATCTGACTGGAGAGATATTTTAAATATGTATTTTAACCTGGATCTTCTCAAAATACCGAAACACTTGAAAGATCCTGGTGTGCAGGCTCATCCTAAGGTTAGTGGCTTCTCAAGTAAGGGACATGCAAAAGAACTTTCAGAATTTTCAGTCTCAGGAGAAATGTGCTCATAAATTAATGTTTTGTATATTTAGTAGATTTCTCAGATTTTAAGTGCTTTTTCTTTCACTCTCTGGTGTGGTACAATGCAGTGAAATACACAGAAGCATCTGCTTTGTTGTGGGTTTGTTCCCATGAGGTAACTTGTACTCTGCACAGTGGTACATTCTTCTGCTGAAGGAGGGGAAAGCTAATTTTGTGAAGTGAAATATGGCCACTGTGTACTGTGCTTGGCTCAGGGTGAGTGCTCTGGAGTTAGGTCAGACTCGTATTCAATGGTGTGTTTTCAGTGTGGGTTTGTGCCTTTGCACTGGTAGTTTTTTATTTGTTTGTTTGTCTGTTTGTTTTGTAACAATGGAAAACATCAGAAAATAATGGTGAACATATAAAAAATGTAGAATAAAGATTTTGTGTTTGGGAATGGATTATTTATGATGCCAAGTATGATAGATATTAATTGTTTTGACTTGTCTTTACTCTCCAGACAGTACCATGACTAACAGAAAAGAGGCAATGTGCTATGGTACAGTCATTTGCATGTATAACTATCCAATCCTTTTCAGACTCTTGTCTCCCCAAGCACCAAGTGGTGTCTGAATTATCATTTTCCAAGCAGAAGCACAAGGAGGCTGATGCCTGTACAGCACAACCCTGTGGGAAACGTTTTCAAGCTTTGCAAAATGTTTAGCTCTGAGAAGCTAAAGCAGATGTTAGCGCAGAAAGAATTTATGCCAGAACTTAGTGGGATGAACAGAAGGAGAAAAGGTTCCAGAGGAAAACAAAATGAGAGACTAGGCCGGACTGGGAATAGAAAAAATGGAGGACCATTAAGTCTGACTGAGAACCTAACTTAGAGATGAGCTGAAAATGCGAGTTTGTAAGACTCAAGGATTGGGAAAGAAAGGATTGGAAGAGAAAGATTAAAAGAACAAAAAAGGCAGAAGCAAAACAAATGGAAGTAATGGAGGAGTCTAAAGCTCTGAAGTTACTGCAATTTTTCCCACTTCCATTTAATTTCACTTGATAAGATGATAATGTATGAGAAATCTGGCTTTGATCCTTCTGGCAGTGTAGGTACACTTGTTTCTCAAAATAGGGAAAATAGCAGGAAGTTAATGTGTTTCAACTGAAGGAACCAAATATGAGAAAATCCTGTACAATGGTTGCTTTCTCTTTAGTTTACAAAGTAGGAATTATTTGTCAAGTCAGTGGTGCAGAATACTCTCCTGGTCACCAACTCAGTGTTTTTTTCCTGTGTTTCTGCTCAATTTTATGAACACTGAGAGCTCAGAATATGGACCCATAAGATTTAAAATATTAGGTAAGACCAGTGGTAGTATCAAACTCTGTAAATAGTCATGTTATTTTGTTTAAACAACTACTTTGAGGAAAAAAAAAAGTGGCAAGTGGAGAACAGTTTGGAGATAACTTGCTTGTAGAGACTGTACTAAGAACAAGCTTACCAGCTTTGGTTTGCCTCTCATACTGAAGCAAACAAGTTTAAAATGATATGTAATACTAATGCATGCCCAGAGCTGGAGCGGGGGGAATAAATTACACTGTCATTGTATGAGCAAAAACAGAGACTGAGGCTGTGGATTTTATTGAGCTTTCCACAGAACTTAATGGAATTTGCAAATAAAATTATAGAATACCGTATTCATATTAAAATGTTCCACAATCATTAGCTAAGAAATTATATTTCAAGAGTGTATCCACTCTTATCCCGAAAGATAAGATTTTGGTTATGAAGAAATTAGGATGCGAAGACTCAAGAACAAGGTATGCACTACTAAAACATGGTAATTCAAACAGAGGAGCAATTTCTGACTGTTCATTGTACTGACTGCCTCCATCTCAAATGGTTTCAAAGTGTGCACATCATGCTCTTAGGTAAGGCTCACTTCAAGGATCTATTTACCCTTGAGTAGAAAGGAGTGGCTCTTTGTTGCAGTGAAAAGCAATTGACAGCAGTTGTATAGAAGAATAATTTCTGTAGGAATCTTTGGTTACAGGTGTATTTATTAACACTGAATTATGAATTAACACTGAATTATGATTCAACACTGAATTATGATTCAGTATGCCAAGCTTTTCTTTATCCCCCTCTGGGATAAAGATCTCTGGTCTTCAGGAATAAGGCTCTGGTCTTCTGGTCTAAGGCTCTTTTGGTCTTCAGGAATGTCACTAACGCTCACGAAGGGAAAGGGCCAAGAACACAAGAGAAAATGCTCAAGTGCTCTTGAGGTGCATTATAAAAGACCCATTCCAGAGATGAAAGTGGCGGAAGCACTGATTTGGTCTTTTGTTTGCACAGGCTTACTTCGTCCTTAAAGGAACGAATTAGAGGTGTGTCAGCAGTCACATACTGATGCTCCGTCAGTGTAAGGCGTTGCTTTGCGGTCTTCCAGAGCAGCATGCTTAGTCTTGACTAGAGGCTAACAAATCATCACAATTTCCTCTTTGCTGTGCATGTTTGACACATCTTTTTCCATTCAGCTCTCATCAGCCGTACTCTAAAATTTCCATGCAGTGTCACATTGCAAAACCAAAGCATGAGTGGTTACAAGATGTCTTCTGATTTGAAGCTGAATGCCTAATTTTAAATAAGGTGATGATAGATTTTAAACTGAGCATGTTTAAAATTTGAGAAAATTATTTGGTGTCATCAGACAATTCTGACTAGCATTGCACTGTAGATATACAGATAAATTAATGGGGACTACCATAGTCTTTCTGTAGGAAAAAGAAAGAAAAAGAGAAATTATGGGGTTGAATGGGGGCATAAAAAGGAAGGATCAGGTTAAAATTCTGGTCTACCTGGTGGGGAATATACTGATGATGTATTTAGACATAGTTTGTCTTTTTCAAAAACTTTTACTTCTTCCCTACCAATTGCCCCTTAATATCCTTCTCAGTGTTTTTTACTCCAGCAAATATCTTCTGAACAGCAAGCTCATATTGTATCTTACAGTCCGTGGAAATTCTGCAATCTCTTTATTAAGATTCCCTCACCTCTGTTCAGTTCAGAAAGTCTTTGGAGCTCTTGCTTTTTCACACTATTGTCTCCTATGCTGTTTTTTTACCATCAGTAATGTTTCGATACTCAGAAAGAGACACACCCTAGAAGATCAGCTCTTCTGGTAGAATCAGCATTTCAGTTGTTACAATTATAGCTTGATCCTGAAATAAGATCTGCCTGCAATGAAGTTACTGGGATCTTCTGTAACAAGTAAGCAGTGTAAATGCACTAGTGAATGCTCCAGTTACGCACATTTTCCTAAAAGTTTGCTTCTACAAGCCTATCGGCTGCCCAGAGAAGCATAAAACCAAACGCATTCCCATTAGAGTAGCAGGTGGAGGGCTGTTAATCAACTGAGTTTCTTGTTAAGAAGATAATTGAAAGTCTTCCTCGGCTATGTCTTGACCCAGAGCCCGTTAAAACCAGCAGGTGGCTCTGAGTTAGTTTGCAGGTGGCCTGCAGTATTTCAGTGGAACTAACAGTGAGGCAGAAACTGCCATAGGTATTTGTTTTAACAGGATCTCCCATCACTTAACCTCCAGAAAAGCGGTACAATACATGAGTTAGTTCTTCTAGTGCTTTTTAAAATTGGGAGATAAGAGACATTCCTGAGACTGGGAGTTTTATGTTGATTCCATGACTCTGTGTACCATTGAACAGGACAATGAATAAACAAGTGACAGCTTTGATAGTTCACATAGACTTAGGGACCTGGAAAAGCTCTAGCTGCCTAGATTATCGTGTTACAGTTCATTGTTACAGAGATGTTACAGTTCATTGATCTTTTTCATCTTCTGCCTGCATCCTTCAAGACTGCTTTCCTGCCAGATCCTCTGAGAAGATACTGTCCTAATCATGGTGTGATGCTGCCTTTTCTGAAACAGGCCCCTGAAATTTCACAATGCCATGTTTTTACTGCAGAGCAGTATGCATCAGCTGTACTGGCAATAATTGATGAGAAATTTATCTGATTCTTAGGACAACACCAAATTATGTGGCATTTTTTTCTTTAGCTAACCAGATACTTTTTTTTAATTGCACAGAGAGGCTGAGTCCCCATTTTGGTCCTATGCAAATTTTCACTGTATTTAAATGACACCTTTTTGGGGCCAGTCAGCTTGTGTGGAAAACATTGCTTCAGCTAGAGAATTGTATTTGGTAAGAACTGAATAAGCAGCAGTGGTCAGGATGTAATTGAACTAAGTCTGCAGTGACAGTGAGCCTACAGTTTGGAGTATCCCATACATTGCTCATGTGAAGTTTGTCTCTCTATAAAATACCACCCGTGAAGTGATTTTCTCTGTATTTCTCTGTATTTTCTAAAAGGAAAAATTGTAGTTTTTAATGTTCTGCATTTTTATTGCCTATATATGTTTTTTTCATTTTGCTTCCAAGAACAGAGATAGGGATGCCAGTTTTCTGCGTGCTGGCTGTTTACAGAGGGTTTGCTGAGGGCTGATTCTCCCAGGCTGTAAGCAGGCAAGAGAGGGAGTGTGCCAGTGCCTTGTATTCCTCACCTGGGAATGTAATGTGTAATGCCATCTTGTGGAGCTGTGTTATATTCATCTAGAGGAAAATGAGTAAAAAATTCTGTGGGTTTGGTGGGTGATTTCCTTTTACCTCAGAGGGCAACCTGCACATTTATCTTTAATAAACCACTGAGCTCTAAAGCTTTATCAAGAGGAGTAAATAATTCATGGCTTCAGAATAACACAAAGGTACTTACAGACAGGTTGTGAGGGAGACAATTTAATATTCTTGGCCAACATGTTAAGTATCTCTTTTCATACAACACAATATTCTTCTTATTGCCATCATAGGAAAGGAGAATTTTAAGGGAAGATATGCAAGAGAACCAGAAAGTGCCTTTTTGGATGTGTCAGCTCTTGACTTGACAGAAAATATAGAGGTGCTTGTCTAAAAGATTAACAGGAAGATGATGGGAGCTGTCACTATGGCTTGATTGGAGGCCTCTAAATACTTGATGAAAGGTGATGGGTAGGAAGGATCAGTCATAATGAGCTTTAAAAGTGATGGCAAATACCTTATGGCTAATGCAGTAGAGAAGGGATGGTCAGCAGAAGGTTGCCAAGAGCAAAGATACGGGCAAGCAAGGCTGATTCAGTAGTACTTCCAACAGTTCAAGGAGACTGAATTTCAGGTTTATGTGGGAATTATCGTACTTGGGAAACTTCATATTGATACCTGTGCTTGAAGGTATGCCAAGGATTCTTTGTAGGAGTTGACATTCTTCAGCTGAAAAAGGATGATGCTACTTGGTTTATGTGACACATCACAACTGTTAAGACTGATAGGATTTCAAATATTGAGTTTTTACTTTCTTTGGAAATATTTTGAAACAGTCTGGGGATAAAATCACCAGATAAATCAGTTTAGGTTGCTTGCTAGCATTCTGTGAGCTGAGAAAGAGGTTATATCAACTTGTTAATATCCTAGATTTTTGTACTGTTCCAGACACTTCTGTAAGATTATTTTCTGAATGCTGTATCTGTAAGTGTTGATCCAGAGAGTAATAATACTTCTAGATAATATCTAGGGGAAATAAAAGGAAAACTCCCTCCACTCCAAAATCTCATGAAATTTCAGTCTTTCTGTGTCTTTGACAGGATGAAAAAGATCGGTGGTAGATTCCTAAGGTAAGATCCCTATCTATTGAAATAAAAGGAAATGAACTCCTTACTGCCAGGGTACATTTTACAGTCAAAGAGTACTTCTGTATCATATGAAAGGAGAATCTTGCCATCCCCAATTAAAGAGTTGCTGGCTCCATTTCATCTCTTCTCAATTTCCTGGAAGGGGCATAGCCCAGAGGTGTTCTCAAATTATGATGGAGTTGAATACATACTTAAAAAGATGGGAAGCCCCTCATAAGTGAGTTTTGAACTTTGGTGCAAATAAGTGGTTTAGGTCACTTGAAAGAATCACTCTCAAAGATATTAGCAAAACTAGATTTAATATAAATACGCAAAAACAACAGTGTTAACAAAGTTCAGTGCAAGACTCACTCCATTACTTATTACAGAGATGAGGCACACAAAGGGAAATCTGCTTGGAATCAATTTAGAATGATTTACATGCAGATTGGAAGCACTAAAGGTGTAAGGGTGCAAGAAGGTAAGGGAGACCCTCCCACTGAGTTACAGGGTTCACAGTGGAGCCCTTGCTTTCCAACCTGATGGAGCCTTGGTGAAGCTGAGTCCAAATTCAGCCCCACACTTGGTCAACGATTTATTTCCAAAGGATTTAGCAGCACTTAATCATTGACTAATTTAACATTTGCAAAACAATTCAGTAGGATTTATATGAGCTCAAGCCACTTTCACTGTGGCTCTGAGGTGGCAACATTCTCTTCTATGCTTATTATGCACACAGACGCAAAGGACTATGTACGAGGGTGTACCTGTTAAATTCCCCTAGAGATCAGTGAAATATGTTGGTTGCTTTTGCCTCACTAGGCAAAGAGTTCAGCCTCGAGGAGGAAGGGGTATCAGCCAAAGCCCTGTTGTCACCTTGTGTTGATGGTCCTCTGAGCATCCCAAACCTGAGAACTCCGAGAGGCTTTCCATTCAGAGAGAGAGATGCTGGCACAGCCCACTGTGCTCCATGAAAGCTCAGAGGGCCTCACAGGACTGCTGCTTATGGTTTGCAAGTTGTTTGGCTTTAGTCTTCTCTCAATCCCCATCCTGGCCATAATCCAAGGTGGCAATTATTGGAATTTGCCTCAGAAGTCCGGTTACATTAATATTGTTTCACTCTGGCTATGATTCAGGCAAATAATGTTTCAAGGCTTCAAGGCCTTGTTCAGTTAGACAACAGAAGTTCCTTAGGCAATAGAACTTCCTGGGAACAGACTGATACGCTCAAGGGAGCTTAATTGCCCAGAAACCATTAATCAAGGCTGTGGCCTAAGAAGAATTCCTGAGATTGTTGAGTGGCCTGAAGAAAGGGGAGGGTGGGGGGATGCACCCCCAAAAACCTAAGCATGAGACCTTTGGTTGGCATTAATTCATTGCCAGTCTTAAAGCTACATAGGCAAATGAGAATGGGTTCTTATGCTGAAAAGCCTGTTTGTGGTTTACAGTTTATTTTATAAAAGAATTTAGGAAGGACTGTTCAAATGAAGGAAGTCTTACAAATTAGGTGGAATTTCCAAGCTCAGTTCAGGCAACTGTTACACAGACTGTGGCTTATTCTGGTGAGCAACTGGGAACACAGTAGTGTACTAAAGGGTAAATGAGATTTAGGAAACCTGACTTGTGGAGATTTTAATTTAGATAACTAAAGCTGAGTTCCTCAATGTATTGCTCGCAATGAATTACATGTAATTTGTTTTGGAAACTCAAGTGTTCACCAGAAAAATCTATCTCGCCTTGGTTTCCTAATGAATTTTACTTTAGTAAAAAGTAAAGTACTGCATAAAGGTAGCACATAAAGGATATTCTCATTCAGGCAAAGAAAAACATTATTGGAAATCAAAACATTGAGCTCAATAAATGCTAAAAGCTGACTGAGCTGTAGAGGTGAAAGGGGAAATTGTCTTTTGCTCTACATTGAAAGCAAACTTTGTGACTGTCATTACTCATATGTTCAATTATGAGTTCACAATATCAATTTAATTCTATTTTTTTTGTGATTTTTGATCAAATGGTAGTAAAATAGACTCAGTGTTGTGCTCAGAAGAGGTGGAGAGCCAGCTAAATAAGGATTTAGAAATACCAGTGATAGCATTTTATGGACTTTACTGTACCTTTTTCTGAGCAGGTGGGACTTACTCCTATAACACAGATTTTTCCAAAGAGAACCAGAGTTGTGAGTTGTTCAGAAGATATTTCTGCCATCTTCTTCACTGCAAAATATGGAGCATTTCATAATTATGTGGTATAGTAACTAGCTTTTGGTGTATGTCCTTCAGCTGAGGACTTTTTGAAAAGGACACATGCTGTCGTGCAATTAAGTCCAAGGTATTTTCAAAAACATCCACTTACCATCTTAAGCAGAAGATGACTGATAGCGGTTCCTGGTATTGAACATCACTGCCATTTATCAATTACTGAAAATTTAACTTTCAAACTTAAATGTGGCATTATGTGTTCCCAAAAGTGAGAATGTGTCCGATTAATATTAGAGCAAAACTACTGGATAACTGGATATATTCATACAGATACATTTAATCAGCATTCATACATCTACATTTAATCTTATTTCTGATAAGAGAGGTAACAGCACATATGTGACTTTCTATCTCTGTAGTATTAAATCTTCAGAGAAATTTCAGGGCTGCCTTGATCATTAGTGGTCTGTCTCTTTTCAATTTCCAATTTGACAACAATCTATGTCCTGTCAGCCTCACTGGGTGTCCCTCAGGAATTACTTGCCAGTGGCATGAAACACAGGGAGAGCTTGTCTTCCTGTCTCTGTTGGCTGCCTACTTGAAGAACTGCTACTGGGCTTCTTGATAGGATTTGATCGGGAAGGTTTGGATGTAACCCATCCTGTGCCTGACTGGGCACCACCTCTGTAGAGTGCACAGACCTGGCTAGAGGAGACACCATACTTGTGCTTGGAGGACTTCTAAGAAGAGCCATTTGCTTCAAACTGCCTGGTATTTGTCACAGAACATACTCACAGTGTGTGCTTCCCTAGCGAACTCCATTCTTTGTACTCTTCCTCTTATCTGTCATGGGGTTTTATACACTTGATTAAAAAATGCTATGCATGCAATTTGGAAAAGCAGGCATGATTTAGGTGCTTACCATGTGAAAAGAATGAGAACTGAATAAAAAACTGACCAGAACTGCTCTTCAGAAGACTTTGTGAAGCAGATGGGAGTTGCTAGCAATGTCATGGTCAAGAAGTGCAAGAATTCCTCTCTTTCTGCTAGCCAGAAAGCTACTGCTAGTCAGTAGCCAGAAAATGTGATAAGAAAAGGAAAAGGAAAATGAAAGCAGCTGTTTTATTAAAACTTAGAAATTTAAAATACCCCTTTAAGTATGGTGGGAGTTTTTTGTGTTGTTTTTTTTTGACCAGAAGTCTTAAAGAGAGTTACATAGCGTGAAATCCTGAGCGTTAGTTAAAGGAGTGAAACGGCAGTGAGATCTGCCTTTCTGGTGTTGTAGATTAGTAATATTACCAACTTCATAATGCTTTGAATTGTGTTTTCCTATTGCTTTGCTAGAGTGAGAAGTTGGGAGGTCCTGAAGTCTCCGTTTTCAATTGCCATATCCTTGGGCAGGTCACTTTTCCTATTTTGAAGTCAATGGGTTGTAAGTCAAAAGCAGAGTTACTTGTTTCTTTCATATGACATACTGAGTTATAAAGAGAAGATCCTATTATGTGCTATCAGTATTACCTAGTTAGAGATGTGGCAAATAACCCGAAATAAGATGGCAGAAATTCAGGTAACAGTGACATAAAAGGGAAATTTTCTAATTTGGGATCTGACACTATTCCAGTCTTCAAAGTGTTTGTGAATATTTAATGTCTCAGATATCTACTGGAAGGATGTAGACTGAATTATTTAAGGGCATCACAAGCCCTTGAATACTTAACCCCTGAAGCATTGAAATTCGTATTTAGGGGTTGCTAATTCAGATACAATGTCCATTTCCAGACTTGCTCTTGTGCTATTTTTTTAAAATTTATTTTATTATTAAAGCAAAATTGGTCTACACAGTGCAAGCAAAATTAAATGGATATCCTAATCTTAAAATAAATATTCTAAAATAGTATCATGTTAAATAGATGAAAATAAATATTCTTTGAGTGGTTCTCATGAGTCTATAATACCACTCCAGCCAACATAATTTCCATTAATTACAGTGCTTGTTCTTAGAGGTGATGTCTGAGGCTTGTGTTGGGGTGAACTGAATCTTTGTCAAAGTACTACAGCTTCATTATCTGTATGAATTTATTAGCTGGATATTGGAATTTGACAAGGTAATTTCTACACTCTGCTTAGAGAAATGCTTAATAAAATGACAGTCCATGTGTTATGCTTGTTGAATAACAAACACTGAATAACCAGACTGGGCATAGACAGTGATTTGGTTAAGCTTTACATTGTCCCTGAACTAAGCATCACAGTGTAAAGTGGTTCTGAGTTCCAGACATAATAATCCAAGTATATGATACATCTAGATACTTGTAGATCAAGATCTACTTGTCTTAAAGCTAGATTGTGTAAACAAAGACAGTGAGGTAAAGTTTGTGTCTGTTCACACCCGCGGTGTAAATTAGTCTCCCATCTAAAGCATTAGCTCACTTTAGAATTCTCATCAAGATTAAGATATTTCTCTAAAAGGAGAAATCATATAGGAAAGAAATTTAATTGATTGGGCCAGATCCATTGCTGGGCAGAGCTGTCTTGGGTACTCTTTGGAAGTGGGAGCAGAATTAATTTCAAGCTGTCTGTATTATTTCTCAATCTGGGCACTGGGCTGGCTGAAGTGCATACCCTAATTTGTGTTACCTAGCTGTTGATTCTAAATGCCTATTTGGGGCATAGACCTGATACATAACCCATTCCCTCACTGTGACATAAATTTTGACAGTGTCTGAACCAAAAATTTTCTTTCTAACTTCTAAAGATTCTTCTTCATTATCGTATTATTTTGACTGGGAATTTCCACAGCATTCACAAAAGCATCAAGTCGCCAATATTGTGTAATGAAAGAAGGAGATCATGAAAGATAAGATCATTTTTGAATGAAACTTTAAATGTAAACACATGAAGGAAGAGGAAAACTGGTTAAGTTGTTCAAAGGTTTGTCTACAAGCCAATGGATAATTCTAGATTAATTTATGTCTTGAATATTGTCATTTTAAGAAGGACATATTTTAAGGCTTAGACTCGTATCCCGACTGAATAATACATCTGTCTGTAGTATTATTTAATGTATGTAACTACAGCTGAATGTAATCCAAACATATTGGATCCATAATTTGCCTTGCTTTTTCACACAGAATAATGTTTATATATAACGTCTGTTTCACACAGAATAACGCAATGCAAGAAATATATCTGACCCACCTCCCATATCTTTTCAGTGAATTAAGAGGTCAAATGGTTAATGGCTGTGAAGCATAGGTAGTTAATTCTTTGCCTTCCCCGCCTCCACAGAATGAAACACTGACATTTGATTTCTTGAAAGTATGTCCTTTCTCTAACCCTGCTCCTGTCTCGTTTGCTCTATTCCCCAGACTGCAGCCTTGTGAGCTGCTGTAATGTCTATCAGCATAAGTCACACTGACAGACCAAGGCTCTGATAGCTAATGTTAATAACATAAATTGAAGAGAAACATGAGAGACCCAGAAAAATTTTATAGATCACATTGCCTGAGTGGAGGGGAGCCACTAATCTCAAGGCTGCCATCTCCAAATGAGTTTTTCAGATTAGCTGTTTAGCTCTTTTTTCAGTTTCTTTGGTAGTTTCAACTAAGATGCCAGTTGTATTTTTTAAATGAAAATAAAGCATGTGGCTAAATATTGCACACTGACAAAACTAAAACCTTAAACTAAAACTAAACTAAACCTTGCTGAGTTGGGAGGGTGAAAGAAGAGTGAAGCATGTGAACACCACTCAGAACTGCCTTTCCCCTTGCCATTTAAATAGTCCAAGTTAAGTGCAGCCCCAAGCTGACACGTGCATGCCAGAATGCTGATGTTCCTGTTTTCCACCATTTGTAATTACCTCTGTTTCAGGCTGGATTTGTCTGAGGATTTGTGAATGACTCGTAAGTTCTTATTCATCAGTTGGGTCAATCCAGGGAGAGGACATTTATATTTCTTGCTTATGGTAAAAAATACGGTGAGCGCAGTTATATGGAAAATTTAAAAAGCAAGTGTAA
The DNA here is from genome assembly GCA_013398015.1 of Oreocharis arfaki. NCBI lineage: Eukaryota > Metazoa > Chordata > Aves > Passeriformes > Paramythiidae > Oreocharis > Oreocharis arfaki. The sequence continues at coordinate 756,826 of VZRR01003157.1, forward strand.
GCCTGTTTTAAGCTAGGAGGAATGATTTACTGCGGCTGGGAATAATAGCTGAGCACTGACAAGAGTGCGGTGATGCTGATTATGTTGATGCTTTATTAATGGCTTCAAGGTGAGGAATGTGTGTTTCCTTGTCTGTAAAATCAGGCTGTGCTTTCCACGTAAAAAGGCATTGGGATTAAATGGTCATTTCCTTAGGAGGACTCTGAATGCTGCTGCTGCACTTCGTGTTCCCATCCTGACATCTGGAGAGCCTCAAGTACGACTGGCACAGACACTCCTAAGATCAAGGTCAGACTGTCTGCATAATGAATGACAGAGTATTAATTCGCCCACAGATGTGGCAGCAAAGATGAATAATCTCTGAGCACTTTAACTATACATCTGGGCATTTGAAGGACTTCATTAATTACAACAAAGAGAATCCTGCATCAAGTGGCCCTCTCAGAAGCCTGCAAGGGACAGCCCAACACTATGTATTGCCTCTGTCCTGTATGCCTTTGCCAGGGGGTTATAAATTAAAGTTTTCCAGGTTTTCTTCTTTCAGAGTCATGCAAGGAAAGAGATAGTTTTACTTAAATAGAAGTAAATAGTTCAGTCCATTTTAATTTTTACTGCTTCCAACATCAGATTTTGTAGGCTGGTGGCTAAGGTCTGCCATATTCTAAGGTCTTTTTGCAGAACCTGACATTAAAAAAAGAATTAATATGCAGTTTTGGAAAAAATCACTGTTGGCAGACTGGTTTTGTTCAGGTTGAAAAGCATTTAACCTATTGATTTCAATGAAAAATGTCAGGCCCATTGTAAGAAGTCTTCAAAATCTGCTTCTGACTGTATTAGAAACATTTCTAAAAGCTTATCCACCAATTTACTATTTAGAGTAGCTTGTCATGCTGAGACTTTCACCTTTTGATAGAGTTCCATTTATTCATCTTGACAGATCTAGACAAAAAGCAAAAAAATGACCTCTTAAATAATTTTCTTAAATAATAATAAGCAGATTTGGACGTCAAACTGCACTGATATTCATGGCTCGTATGTACCTTCACTAAAACTTTGCACAAACATTGACATAAAAGTAAGTTTAATGAAATTATTGGGCGTTCAATGGAAATTGAACTTTAAAAAGATAAAGTCTGTCTTACAAACTACAAATGTAGACTAAGGTATCTTCAAGTCAGGCCAGCCTTCTTTAAGAATTTCTGCATTTCTGTCACTGGAAGTACTGACAGTGAAATATTTGCCATCAGCCTGTAGAACAATTGTTGACATGATTTGGAACAGATTTTACTTGAGAGCAGGATGCAGGAGCCATCTGGTATTGTCTATTATTACAAACAAGGATATTGGTTTGTGTGAATAACCTCTTTTCTTATACCTTTTCTTATTAATATTGTAACTGTTCATTTTCTTATCTCATTGCTGTTTCCAGTAAATTTTTCTTATCTCAACCTGTGACCTTTGCCTTTTGTGCCTCCAGTGGGAGGGGGGAGGGAGTGGCTCGTGATTTGGAGAGTCTTGATGAGGGCACTGAATTGGGGAGTACCATTCCTAAACCACCTATCGTGGTTTAACCCTAGCCAGCAGCCCAGCCCCAGGGAGCTGCTCGCTCACTCCCCCAACAGAGGGGTTGGGGAGAAAATGGGAAGGGTAAAAGGTAGAAAACTCAGGGGCTGAGATAAAGAGAATTTAATAGGGAAAGCAAAAGCCCTGCACACAAGCGAAACAAAAGGCATTAATTCACTGCTTCTCATGGGCAGGAAGGAGCTCAGCCATCTCCAGGAGAGCAGGGACCCATCACAGGTAATGGTGACTTGGGAAGACAAATGCCATCCCTCCAAACATCCCGTTTTTCCTCCTTCTTCCCTCTTTCCTCCATTTCATACACTGACCATGACATCACATGGTTTGGAATCTCCGTTTGGTCAGTTGGGGTCACCTGTCCCAGCTGTGTCTCCTCCCACCCTCCCAGGCACCCCCAACTCCCTCCCCAGCGTGGCTTTACAAAAGCAGAGAAGGTCTTGGCTCTGTGCAAGCCCTGCTCAGCAATAACAAAAACATCTCTGTATTATCAACCCTGTGTTCAGCACAAATCCAAACACAGCCCCAAACCAGCCACTGCAAAGAAAATTTACTCTACCCCAGCTCTAGCGAGCGCACCACACCACCTCAACACACTTCTGACTCTGTTGGTGACAGTTTCAGATTTGAGGTTCTGAACTGATTTGTTTGCAAAATGAAAATGTGTGGTGCATTTGTCTGATGGATGAAATGAGACCTGTAGGATTTTTGTTTTCACATGCAATCTAATTTGTGACAGATGTGGACACAGCTCTGGACAGGTTCTAATGTCTATAATTTAAATAAAGTATTAATGATAATTTTTATTCTTATCCACAGTGCTCTTATATTGCAACTATGTAGTATTTCATTATCATGTTACTGGATCAGGCTACAATATTGTCTTAGTTGATGTGATTTGGCCATAAAATGCAAATACGGCTCAGGTGGATGTACTAGTTACACAGAAAAATTATGAGGGGCAGAAGAAAATGTGATTTAAAGGATAATAAAGTGGGCGTGTGAACTCTTGGGGTTTTTAATTGGCTTATTAAGACTCATAACAGAAGTGCAATAAAATTACTTTTATTATTTGAAAATACACAAGAGAGAACACTGATCTATTTTGAAAACATTTTTACATACTTTTTGTACTGCAAGCTAATTTTTTTGCAATTTTTATTCAAAATTCTCTCATTTAGAATGGAATAATTGCTGATATTAATAATATGCTTAGTTTTAACTGAAATTGACTCATGTTTAAAACTGAAATTAGACCCAATGTGATTTATCTATTACATTACCACTTCTAAAGCTTCACTAGACCAAAGAAAATGTCCATGCATATAAATCTTATAAATAAAATCAAGAGAATGAATACCTTTTAGTAAAAAAGCTAAAAACTCACTAAGATAAAATACCTACTATATATTATAAGACAGATTCAGAGTAACAGGCAAATTCTCCTTCAATAAGCACATCTGTAAGGGTCTCAGAAGCCGACATGCCAGATAACTACTACATCATTCCCCTGCCTCGTGCTGAATTAGCTTTGTCTGTCATTCCTAACAGGTTCCATGTGGTCTTAAAGACCTGTAGTGGTCACTAATGCACAGACCCCACACTCTTTCCTTCCTTCCTTCATTCCCTCCCTCCTCCTCCACTACCCCTGACAGTTTATTTCAGTGCCTAGCTGTCTGTACCTTTCAGAAGATTTGCTAGTGACTACTCTGAATCTTTCATTAGTTGTTCTGTTCTCTTTGGACATGGAGAACTGACTGTTCTTCTCTGTGTAACAGTCTTCAAGCATGTAACATGTTCTGCTGATATTCCCCCCAAGTGTTCCCTCCCCTAAGCAAAACAACCACATTTATTTAAATCTTTTTCTCCTAAGACGTTTTTTAGGCCTCTCTCCATTCTTATTATTCTTCTGTCAATTTTCTCCAGTTTCTCAACGCGCTGAAGTTCTGTGTTCAAAGCCAGAAATAACCACTCAGCCAAGGCCCAACCATGTGGAACGGAGTGGTGGATGTAGGTTGTGTCTCACAGGCTCTGATCCTTGCATTCCCACTTTTCTGCAGCACTGCAATGCTGTTGGCTCTCACTTTGCTTGTATAACCACCAAGCCTGCAGTGCCAAACTGCTGCTGAATCTGTTGTTTCCACTCTGTGTCTGTGCAGGTGATTCTTCTGATGAAGAACGGTATATTTTCGTTTTCCCCACAGCATTTCATTCTCTAGGCTTCATATAATTTTCTCAATAATGTGAGGTAATTTCCCATTCTGATTCCGTCAGTGCTCCAGCTCACTTCCAGACCACCCCAACTTCATACTGGTATCTGCAGCATTAGGTTGCTGCAGAGTTCTGTGAACTTCCGTTTCCGAAGGGACTCCTGTGAATGGCTTTCGAGGCACATTATCACACCACACTGCTGGGGTCGGGTGCCTCTAGATTCATCCCTAAATAATTTTGGAGACTCCTATGTTAAATCATGCTAAACGTTTCTCTTTACTACATTCTGCAGTCAGGTGAAAATAGAGAGCTGATGATATTTTCAAGTTAGCCAGGTATGAACTAGAGTTCGTGTTACTTGTGTTACTGTGACAGTGAGGCTGAACTAACAAGCCTTACTAAGAAAGTAGGAGAATTCAGCTGACATTCAGCATTTGAACATAGATTTTGGCACTTAAATTTACATGCTGTTATTATTTGCAGAGCATAATGACTACATGAAATATTTTCAAAGAAAAATCAGTCAGGATCTCAGCTGGGAGAGGGTTACAGCCCAGCTGATAGAACCACAACCAGCAGCATGGCTTTTTAAAATAAGTGTGTTCTTAGGAGAGATGAAAAGCAGGAGATAATAAAGACTTGAAACTTGGGAACTTTTGGAAAGCACTGAAATGCATAGAATAATCTAAGTGAACCAGGCAGTGGAAATACAGGAACATAAATAACAAAGCTGTGATAAAGAGGAGGAGGGGGAAAGGGCAGAAGAAATTGGAAGCAGCATTTGATAGACCTATGAAAATGATTTCAAGGCAACTGATAGGTTTAGTAAGGAAGGCCTGAAGAGGAGTTTAGTCAGTAGCTCTTCATTTTGGCCTTAAAAATCTTTGTTTCAACCTTGGCAGTTTCTAAATAGCATAGCCACTTATCTTCCATTTAAGCCTGAACAGTACCTTTACTTAGCAGGGAACATTCAAAGCCAAACTGCTCTCTCCAGTACCCTTCACTGGTTACTCCCATTCTGACTGAAGGAACAGTAGGATGGCCCCAGTCCCCTCACAGTGCAGTCAGTGGTGTCAGTGTCACAGGTGTTACAGTGGCATTCTGTAGCTACTGGGTATGAATAAAAAGATTCAGGATGGTCACCACAGCCAGGGATCTTCACTGTTTCATACACAACCTCCTTGAAGGTACAGGTTTGCTGAACGAAGGATACTGGTGGGTATTTATAAACTGGATCCTGAAATTACAAGAAGGAAATAACCGTTTTGAAATTTGTTACAGGGTAGATTTCAAAACTTTTATAGAATGCGAAAATCCCACCGAGGTCAGAAGCATTTGGGTCCGACTCTCCTAATTTCACTTAAATTTCCCCTTTCAGGAGGACTGAGATAGCAAATTTGTGTTGTATCATCACCAGAAAATCTTTCAGGTCAGTTGCTTGATCCTTCAAATTATTTGGAGGAGTAGAGGAGTCTACATAGTAATGCCTGCTTTATTGTATCTCCTTGCAGCCACAAATTGAGCACAAAGCAGAGATCCAGACTGTAATACTTCTAACTCTAGTTATACAATTGAAACATACTATATGCAGCCAGTTAATTAACTGAATTCTACTACGATATTTCACCCTTCAGTCTGTGCTTCAGGTTGGCGGTGTATCTACTCTTGTGTCAGACAGCACAGCAGCTCTTCAGCCTGTTCTTTCACAAGGCTCATCCTGTCTATGTGTTTGCTACAGACTGCAGGAAAGGCTTATTCATACATCACTTGAAATATTTAATTCTGGTGCCTGAAATGAAGAGTCTCACCCTTGTGAAGCAGTATCCTGAGCACCACGTGGCATTCACTGTAATACAGAATTCACATTCGTCTCTTTCCACTGCTATGGTAATATTGGTGAGCTGACAGCTGTTGCAGCAAATTGCTTTCCAGCACAAGAGCAGCACGTAACAATTAACTGCCTTCATCCTGTCTATAAAACAAAAAATATATCTCTACTGGAGAAACATGTATAGTTATTTTCAACAGGAAATAGATAGAGAAACAGGGAGAAATTGAGTCTCCACAATATCCTCAAGTGGTTCTGTAACAGCAAGCGTTCAGAATCATCAGTGAGAAGAGAGACAAGATCTTCATTATGTTTACTGTTAAAGGAGTTTGATTTTCCTAAGCAACTGAAATGGCATGTCAGCAATCTCTGCCGAATAATAATAATAATAATAGCAGAACACCATACCATTTTCAATGAAATATTTTTATCTAAGTGTCTGTAGAGAGAATGCATCCTATCTGTAAGGACAAAGAAAAAGAAGCAAGAGAGAGAAAGAGCAAAGGATAATGTATTTTTCAGAAGCAATTAATTATTTGAAGTGTTTGCAATTTGAAAAAAAGATTTCTACATCAGGATCTGATGAGAACTCACCTGTATTCTACTTGCCTTCCTAGAAGTAATAGGTGTAGTGAGAAGAAAGCCTTATGCTTTCCTTTTATACTGAATTGTGTGTAATCTATACCTTCAGGATTTGCAGTGTATTAATGCAGCAGGCATTAGTTCGGGGCTTGGTGAAAGCAGATTAATGTTCAGCCAGACAGTGAGATTAAGCCTTGTTGAGAGGAAAAAAGAAAAGCCAAACACACTCGGGAAGAGATGGTGAAGGTTACTGTCACGGTGTCTCATGTCACTGGATTTGATTCAGTGGCATTTAGAAATAGCTGAGCCATTTCACTATTTGAAAAGAGGTTGAGAAGCCTATTTTTGGAAAAGAAAAGCTCAGGTGTTTTAACTGTTCTGCGTCAGCCCTCAAAGTTATAGGCTTGGGGTGCAAGCTGGTCCTCTGGCAGGGAGGGGCCCTTCATAGTGGAGACACTGCTATAGTGTTTCTTAGCTAATGACCATGTTCTTGGTTTCTTCAGGGTATCAGTTTTGCTTGGTTTTCTCTGAGTTAGGTCTTACCCATGGAACTGCATATGTATTTATTTATTGATCCAATAAAGCTAGTAATGTGAATTTTGTTAAACCGTGGAGAAATGCTCTTTTCTTTGCCATTCTTTTCTAGCCCAGTCCTGGTTCCCATCTATGTCATGGTCCCATTTTTGAATGGATGCGAGGGATGTTTGTATTGTGGAAAGAGACTATTGGGATATCATAACGAGGGTCCAGATCTGTGTTTTTATGTCAGTGGTCTCAGATGAAGTATTTTCATGTTCCAGGGAAAATGCTGATGTTTTTAACTGACAGCCATGCAAACTCCACTTGGATGTATTCCCGAGTATTCCATGGTAATAGAAGAATCTATGGATAGTGTTCCCTTGCTCACTGCCCTTTTCCTGTATTCTCAAGTTAGGGATGTGTGTCTCCTCACCAGAATAATGACAGAGAAAGAACTCTGTTGAGCTTCGCATACCAGTTCTGGGGAAAATGACTCACAGTAGCACTGTATTTACTATTATCTGCCCAGAACAGCCAGTCTTGCTTTGTTATGACTGTTCTATTGTGGTCAGTCTGACTTTTACAGAAATCCATCCATGGAAGAAGACTGGACAAGGACATAGAGTTAAAAGCATTTTATCGTGAAAAGAAGTTCTCACTGGCCTATTAGTTTCCTGCAGACGGGATGCTTTTCAAAGTGGCTTTTACAAATGAGCCCTTTAAGTGTGTCATACCTTCCTGTGGTCCTGCAGACTGCCCATCTGTTCCAGTTTTTATGCTGTCTGCAGTACCTTCATTTATTAATGAATTTTGCATCGCAACAAAGTTACAAAGTGAGCTGCAATTGTCCCTGGACATCTCCTGTAATAAAAATTTTGGTTCTATGAGAAGACAGTTCCGTTAAATAGATGAAGTCAAAAAATTAGACATCTTCTTCTGAACTAACATAAATTCTGTGATTGCTTGATAACGGTCTTTTGTGTCGTTTAGTGTCAACACTGTCTGTCTTCTCAGAGGAGGTTCTCAGTTGCTGTAAATCTCTAATTCCAGAGATGCTAGACAAAAGCTGATTACAATTTGTTACATCCCTACTGAGGAACTGATGGTTTTTAATTACTAATTTATGCAAATTAAATAAAACGAAATAAGTTCAATTTGCAGAGGACAATACAGAAAATACCTGATCTCTCAATGGCAATGATCTGTTTCATGGTTTGAAGAAGACACACACATTCACTAAAAACAGTTTCACATGCAGACAGAGCAACTTTAGCCCCTGCCATGCTGTTTCTTCCCTCCCCTAGTTCCTTGCTCTGGCCCATTCAGCATCCTCACTTGTGGAAACACAAATTAGAGAAATTGTTCTCTTAGAAGGAAAAGCTGTCTTTTACAGCATTTTTGTTAATCCATATCATTGGTTTCACAATGAGACCAACAGGTGTAGCAGTGTAAGTGATGGGATTGATTGGAGAGGGTGAATGAGGGGTGAGATTAGCAGAAAATGGTTTAGACAGTGTTCTCCTGAAGAGTTCATGAAGCCCCATTTTAAACAAAATACAAGCACTTCAACAGGAAGATTTGTCCTGTGCTGATTTCAAGGGCCTTAAGGGAGCACTTAATGGTCAAGGCCTCTGTACTCCTACTGGAGTGAGTGCAGGAATCTGGCAAATGCTGTCATGGAAGATCTTCAACATGAGCCAGGAGCTGGTTCATTGATGTATAGGTGGTGCTGTAGATGAGGACTCACCAACTTTCATGCGAGTCACAGCAGACATCAGATTCATACAGCTGTGTTAATGCCTTAGTGGCTTCTTGCATTGCTATTTTTTTTGGTCTTCTGTGGCTCTTTCCCTTGGACTGGTTGTAACCTAGCAAGCCATTGTCACCACCACTGTCACAAGAGAGTTTTGCTTTGCTTTCTTAATCCCTTCAAATAGAAGTGCTGTGACACATTCTGCTCTGATTTCCCTTCTAGCAGTAAATGCTCTTTTTATTCTGCTTGTGCTCTGGTGGATGGTTTTTTTGTTTATTTTGGGGATTTTGTGGTGTGTGAATGTATGTGGGGTATTATTTTTTGGTTTTGTTTAGGTTTTTTTCCTTGCAAAAGCATCTAATATAGAACTGAAAGCTCTTATGTTCCTTATTTGTTCTAAACCAATGGAATTTCTTTCTTCAAGTAGGCTGGTGCTAAGTGTAAAGATTCTGTTCCTACAAGTTTTAAGTCTGTCTTGCTTAAAAGAAGGTAGTTCAGATATCTAAGAGGACTTCAGCATCTGTCAAAGTGCTATTGGAAAACTTGGTTATATGTGTGCAACACATCCACCATGAGCAGTAAATCTGATTCTGTCCTGACAGAAGATGTATTGAACCCTCAAGTGGGAAAAAACATGTCTGGTACAAAATACCTGTAATTATTCCAGCTGCAGCCTGGCTTTAGCTTCTAATGTATTCTTAAATACTTCTGTGTTCTTAGAGATGTCAAGGGACATGGTTTTAAGTTTCTTACATTCATAGTTGTGGTTACATGTTTTAGATCTTGATAAATAGATATGTTACTGAGGATGATAGCTTCTGCAGGTGAAAGCTGTTTTGCAATGAAAGTATGTCTCTAAGCATGTCAAAGGTGCTTAAACCTATGGCTTAATTTACTTTCTATGTGGTTCCACCACATGAAGAGCTGGAGTTGTGCATTCAGTGCCATCATGCTGAGTGTGTGCCTGCGCCGAGTTTCTTTGGACACTGCCTGTCCTGACCGGCTGCTCTTCCTTTCCCCTTTCTGTGCTTGTCCAAATGTTCTTCTGCAGAGTTCCAAATTGAACCTGAGGTATATTGCTGCTCCCCAGTGATTGAATAAATTGGTATCCTTGAAGTACAAAGCTTGCAAATTGCTTTTGACTCTGTGCTTAAGTCTGTGCTCCCTGTGTGGGGTTGGTATTTCACAGCACAGCAGCACAGGCCTGTGCTAAGCAAATTGACTGGAGTTTTGTTTTTCCCTTTTGTTGCTGTTGTTTTTGTTGCTTGCTACTGGTGGGAGGTGACTTTTCCCATTGCATTACCTCTCTCTGTGCCTTTGGGGTTTACTGTGATTCTTTTTAAAATCAGTGGGGAGACTGTTGCTGGCTTTAGTGGTACTTGTGTTGAGTGGTTGGTCGCTATCGGTCAATATAATTTTTACTGGTACTGTTTTAAGTTGCCAGCACTAATGAAGCAGAAACGTGAAGTAGGTCGGGCCTGCTGAGCACGTAGCTAGTTGAAAGTAATTAGTGTCAGCTAAAGACTTAATCATTAATGAAGAATTTGTATATGCACTCATACCAAAGCAGAAGCCTCAGGAGAGTAAAGAAGATGCCAGAATGGATTGACTGTGGTTTTAGTAACAGGATTTTTGAAATCTCTGGAAATACAAGTTTCCACTACTTGGAGCTAAGGTTATATATCCCATATTTTCAAATACCTCCACAAGCTGTTAGTCTCTCTAAGTCTTGTGGAAATCCTGCTTGCAGTCAACAGCAGCAGAAACGAAAGATTCTGAAAAGCGTTTAATAAACACAGAACAGTGTGAGGAACAATACAGATGCTTATGCTGTCATTCAGTCATCTGTCTCTCAGTTTTTGTCTCACATGACATAAATTCATTCATGGCTGATTCTTATGCCATGTTTCTAAATGTATAAACCAGCTGCATTTTCTTCTGTTTTTAGTGACGGCATTCTTACAACCTTTATCTGTTTTCTCTTGCAAAACCACGGTGTGATCTTGGCTGCTTATATAAAATCATTTGGTAACTCCATTGGTATCTGTTAGGAAATATGTGTTAAGATTCTTCTCAAGAGTAAACCAAGGATGAAAATTATATGTTTGCTGTAAATGTTCTCTTCTTCTTTCTTTCTGTGTCATTCTTTCGTTTTTACTTATCACATAGTTTCTGAATATTTTAATTTTCCAATGAAAAATATTTTTCTTCCTAGGAGAAGCTTTGTGTGTAAGTAGAAGTTTTAACTCTGTGACTGCCCTGGAGTACCACAGTGATTTTTTTAAATCTTTCTGGGTGCTATAGTGTTTTTCAACAAGAAAGCATCTTAATGGATTTAAAATACATTAGTCATACAATACATGGTCAGCTAGGGTTTCCTTTTTGTTACGTGAGGAGTTCTTGGGTCTGTATGGAATTGTCATTATGCTGCTGAGAACACCAGAAGGATACTCGAAAAGAAAAACAAAGAAACATATCTAAATATTCTCTTGAAAAGTCAAATCCAATTTGAGTGTATTTGAGTGTTTTGGTACTGCCTATGCTTCCTAAAAGTAAGGGCTTGAGAGAAAGCTGAGATTCTTATTTTCATTGATACAATTTGCTGAGTGGAACACCTGGCAATTGCTGAGCTAGGAGGCCTTCTGGTTTTCTTTCTTGTCACTGTTTACCCCAAATGTCCACAGATGCTCTCAATAACAACACTTTTGTTTTTCTTAGACTTTTATGTTAATAATACTTCATGACCCAAATGTTACAGAATGACTGGTGTCCAAAGGACAAAAGCTGCCATTAGTAGTTAGTGTAAGGAATGTTTGCATTTATTTTCTGGGTAGGTTCTTTCACTGATCTGCCATGTTCATCTTTTGTTAAACTGAGAAATTTAAAAAAAAAAAAGACAATGTTTCAGACACTTTAATATTTCATCACTATCTGCGTAATGTTCTATAATTATGTTAAGAAGCTGGGCAAGCATTTGTCTATGATGCATTTTAGGAAGGGCTTTGGGAAAAATGTGTATTTCTTATAAAACAGTAAATTTGGCAGGACTGAGCCTTATTCATACCTAAAAACCAGCAGCTGCTAATTGTTTTCAAACTACAGCTATGATATGCAACATAAGGCTTGTCTGAATCATGCTGGCAGTCTGCATTGATGACACAATAAAGGTGATGCAGAAAGATTTGGCACACTTGGAGAACGGATGAAAAGCCCATCTTATTTGAGTTGCTACATAACATCCTAGGCTGAAGATGTCTGGCCCATATTGTTTTTGCAATAAGTAATTTTAGGTCAAACTGTGTAAGAAAAATAGGTTGGAAAGAATGCATACAGCAACAGCCACCTTTGGCTGCAAGTTTAACATTTTCTCTGACTAACTTTAGCTAAAACCTTAACTGCTTTTAGGGATTCTAACCAATTTCTTTTAAATTATTTTTTTCTCAGGAGTCATATAGGCCCTTTATTCTAGGGCATGGAGCCATTTTTGAGCAGATTATAGGGTGATGGAGTTGCCCTGTGAGCTGCAGGAGTTTGATTGTGATCAGATTGCAAATTCACAAAGAAATTTCATGAAACAGCAGCAGGAATCATTACTGCAGAGTTTTAATGAGGAATCAGATCTGAAACTTAAAAAAAATACTTTTAAGGTATCAGCCCAGTACATTGCTTAATATGAAAACCAGATCTGATTAGTTAGGTTGTATTAGCAGAATGATGAAATAAGAAAACAAATATTGTATTTGGCTGAATTCTCAATGAAGGTGTATTTTTCAAAACAATTATTAAAATTAAACCAGAGGCCTTATTCTTAAACTAGAATATGATAGAAGTCAGAATATCAATTTAATTGAAATCACAGTATTGAGAACTTTTTGCTGTCTGATGGCTGAACCTATGTTGGGGAGCGATGCACAGGCACCATATTTGTTCAGACAAATATATGTTTAGAAAGCTTATTTGGAAGTGCGGTTTTTGAGGTATTTTATTAGAGGGCTCTGGATTTGAGGTTTTTTCCTTGGTGATCATTGGAGGCTGAGTGGCGAAGTGCACAAACCAATTTGTGCCATGTCATAATACTATTTCATGCCCTCTCCAACCCACAGGGCTAGAAATGTTCTTCCTGATAGGAGGGTGAAACACCATTACAGTGAAAGGGATGTGAAGGATAGTGACCAGAGGCACTCCACTACTTATGGGCATAAAAAAATATCTGAGAGGGTCTACCTGAATTCCAAGCCGTGTGACTGAGAGCATGCACTGCACAGAGCTGTGGTGGGATGTGTCGGCTGCTCAGCCTGCCAGATAGATACTCTTGTGTCTGCCATGATGTCAGCAGATGGAAAGCTTCCTTCTTGCAGAAAAGGACAGCTATTTGATGGCTGGAACCCTGAGCCAGAGTCTTGGCCAGACTGACATCAGAAAACACTGGTCATCGTTCTCTTTAGGATCCAGGAGTTCCTCTTAACTTGCCAAGGACCCTAGAAACTCATTTTTTCCCTCTTGTTAGGAGCTTGGGACCCTGTCAGCCCAGGCAGTGAAACCTGCCTTGGGAGGCAGCTCTGCGTGGGAATGAGGGAGAGTGGGATGCCAGGCAGGGCACTGGGGTAGGCAGAAGAGTTGAACTGTGCTGTGGGAGGAAAAACCAGGGATCATTGCAGGAGAAGCTCAATGAGCCAGCCTGTGAAATGTATGTTCCTAAATGTGATTAAAATTACCTTGAAATTGGATACTTGTGGGCACTGATCACCTTTTAAAATATTGATTTATGTTGTGTCTGTTTCAGCACAGCATTAACAGCTGTTTGAAATGGATCAGTCTAAACACTGGGTGCTCAGCTTTAGGGGAATAGAAAAGTCACTTAGCAGAGATCCATTTGTAATCTCTCCAGTACTGACTGAACAAGAAACAGTCCTACTCAATTGCTGTATTAATTATATAAATGGGCAAGATCAGAACTGCAGATAATTAAACAGGTTTTATGGCTTGTTGTGGTGCCATCTCGTGGTTCTTGAGTAAAGTTCCCACGTTGCTGAAAGTTCCTTCACGGCTAAAGCAGATTTTACAGCATTGCGGCAAGCAAAGCTAAAATTTAGAACTGAAGCAGCACTTTAACCTCCTGGCTATTGGCCAGATTCCTGCCGTGCTCAGTCCTTCCTTGCTCTAGTAAAGCCTTTGGGCAAAAATAGGTTTCAGATCTCTCACTGCAAGAGTGGTGATAATACAGCAGTCTTGAAATGCAATGATAATTAATTACATCAGGCCATTTTGCTTGTCCCTGTATATGAGAGGCATGGAGAACTGTGCTCAAGAAAACAGGCCTTTCTTTTTTCTAAGCCCTGGAACATTAGGAGTAATTGTTCCTGCTGGTGTCTTAAACATAGAATTGGTCTGAAAGTGCACAGGGAGAGTGCAGTCCTTTTGCTTCTAATATGCCTTGTTTGGGATAAGAACAGAAAATGTACAGAAAATATTCATAGCAGTCCTCTCCATCTCATTCCCACCTGCTCATTACAGAGCTTGTGCACTGAGGGGCGTTCCTCCTAACTTTGAGCAGCCTTTCTATGTCCTCTCTCGTCTTGCTGTTCTCCCAGCCTTGAAAAAGAATGATGTTTTCTCCCACTTGTCCTCCTTGTATTCCAATGTAATGTTTTCAGCTATATGGAAGTCTGGTTTTTAGAAGGCTTTACTTTTGCTACAAGTCCTCAAAACCTAGGAAACTTTCAGTAGCATTAAAATGGTTATCATCTTGCAGCCTCCTGTTTTCTTGTTGTCCATTGTTCACCATTTTCTTTTGCTATACCATATTATCACTTTTTATTGCATCCAACAGATTAGCAAGCACTTTCTGACAAATGTTTGTCATATTTTTCTCTTCTTGAATTCTAATTTCTGTTTGAATGACTTTTACATAATGATACTTAAGAAGGAAACTGTTGATATATCCATGTCTGATAAAATTTCTGTGTGGCTGTAATACTATGAATCACTGCAGCCCATGGAATCCTGCTAGGTAATTTAATAAGCTGTGGTTTTGGTAGACTTGTAAAAATTTGAGGCAGATCTCTCAGTGCCTGTGGACAATAGGATGTGCCTAGAGCTCTGCGTACAGGAAAGGTGAAGGAATTCCATCTCAGGCCTTGGTTATCATCAGTAGGTTTGAAAAAACAGAAGTCACAGTAGGTACTTTTGGGAAGAGCTGAAAAAATTGCTGTCATATGTCCACAACCATTCTCCCTACACAGACAACCTTTTTATGGCTTTGGAGGAAGTCACAGGGAGCATGCTACCATACTCCTATGAGTAGAACAAAGCTGCTATGAAATCAACTGATTGGTTACCTTCTGCAGACTGTAGGAGAAGAAGGTTTTTAATGAATTCCTGGGCTGGCAAATTGGAGTGATCATAATTCATTAGCCAGTGCTGGCTAATGCCAAGTTAGATCAGAGAAGGGGCTGTTGCCACAGTGAGAGGACTAGTCATTACCTTCAGTACTATTTAAAGGATTCCAAGCAGTATTTAAGCCACTGTACTTAAGTGGCTTAAAATGCAGATATTTTGAGACTGTAGAGCTATTCTTCACATTCTCATATAATATTTTTGCCTTCATAAAAGTGATAATGCATTTAAGGTTTACCCCATAGAGCATCAGCTGTGCTAGAGACAATCCAGTGTTTGAGACCTATAAGCTCTGTAAAAAATGTCAGCATTCTGTATTCTTAATTTCTGTTCCTGACTACCAATGTCATCACCTGCTCCTGGATACTGGAGATTATTATAAGACTTGAATGACCTATTTAGCTGTTCTGAATTTTGAATGATGATTTTTTTTCCCCCTCTCTTATCAGCTGAATTTCTTCTGTCCCACCCCCTTTTAGTATAAAACAGAAATTGTGAAAGATTATTATGTAGTTTTAGAAGACATTGATCTGAAATACAGAATTCGAAAATTAAGGTTTTTTTTTAGTTAGAGGTTAGCTGGTGGAAATTAGTAAAAGTACATTTAGTAAATGAATTTAGTTGAGGTTAATTGAAACCAGCTAGGGTTAATAGCAGAACTAAGCTTGAGATAAGTTTTTAGGATGTAAGTAATTGATTGCTTGTCATTTTATATTTGCTCAGCTGCGCTTGGAATGAGGAGCAGAAAATATTGATTAACAGATCTAAAAAAACATAAACAATTGCTAATTTTTCTGTTTGAAAACCTATTCAAAGTAATAAGGATAAGAATTAAGTGATAAATGCATGCTGTCTAAGAACTAGAGAGGCAGAAAGGTCAAAGTGAGGGAGAAGAGGCCTACTTCATCTTTTAGGACCTCCCCCCATATATTAGACCACCGACCCAATTCAAAAGACAAACTACGCATGCTTAATTGCTTTTAGCTAATTATAATACGAAGCGGAGAATGGGAGGTGCTGATGTTATGTATATGCATTTTATGTTATGAATATTTAGAATTTTTGTAGATAAATGGACTTTGTATTGTTTTTTTCGGGGCTCTGCGTTGTTAGGGAGCTATCCCGCGCAGCTGCCCGGCGCCGAAATAAACATACACTTTCTAACCCTGTTAGAGAGTCTTGTCCGTTTCAGTGGGGTATCAATATTAGGTTAATACCCATATTTTAATAAATCAGATCCCTATATAATCTGTGAACCCTTTACAAGAAAATTGAAGTCAAATTTATCATGGCTACTAAAAGGCTGGGGAAAGGAGGAGTCCTTGCTTTTAAGCCTTATAAATAATAATAATGTCTACCAGATATTCTCAAGTCCCAATCCATGGGGATGGAAACAAGCTTTAGGAAGAAATTGTACATTCCCAACAAGCAGCAGTTAAGACTCAGAGAATTTCAAAAGCATGCATGTACTTTTACATGCAAATGACACAATATACATTTTCCAGTGGGCATGTGCAGGTCAGAATTTTAATATCAAGGCATAACTCCCAGTCCACACTGAGATCAGGTTAAATTCTTCCGGGCATCTGCAAGTCTGGCCTTCATGTGATGATCAAGAATCTCTCTGCAACACTTTATTTTTAAAAGTGCAACTCTTAGATATGCAGATTGTAATATTTTTGATGTATAGAGACTATAGTTTGAGACTAGTACAAGGTTGTAAAACTGCCCCAATACTCTGTCCACCCAGATCTGTTAAGTCATCTTCCAGGAATTAAACCTAGAAGAAATAATTGATGCTATTTCCTGAAAACATAAAGAACTCTTTTTTTTGTTAATGGTGACAAAAAAGAACATTCAGCTATATGAGTCTGGGTCCCTTCCAGTTAAACAAAGGACACGAATTTTCTTAACTAGAGAGTAATTGGATTCTGCCTCTCAAGCAAATTACAGACTTTATATCATAAGGAAATAAATTATGGGAGAAAAAATGGCTGCAAGCTCTAGGTGAAAACATTTATTATATCCATAGCTCTGCAATTTGCTGTAGTAAATTTCAGCAAACTGGAGTTACTGTCAATGAGTCAAATCAATGCTTTTTTGCATTTTTCTTTCAGTATTTATATTTATGTATGTGTGATAGAAAATGTAAATTTTTCCTATTCTTCAGAAACTTCTCCCATAAGCTTGCCTTGTTTCTGTGTAAAATGTCACATATCAGCAAAATTGAAAGAATGATCTCTCAGCTAACAAAGCAATACCTCAACAATTAAATAAAAAGATCTACCAGTTCCATAAATGAAAACTGCAACATAACTCTCTTTGGGAAAAAAACTCCATGCAAGAACTTTTTAACACACCTTAAAAGTGGTTGCACTCAACATGCTTATGCTTCACTCTGTAACAGTGGAAAAACTGGCATATAACTGGAATAACTGTGAAATGACTACTAGCAAGGATCTTGTACTTAATCTACTAAAACTCATAAAAGTCGTATATTAAAATGGGAGAATACTGTACATAATGCACATATTAAAAAAAACCAACCCAAAACAAAGTCTAAACACCTCTATTCCCATGAGTCTGAATTAATAGGTGTGCAAGGGTTGTGAACTTATTACCGGAAAAGGTAAGTAAAGCCATAAGGAATATAATAAAGGAACAACAACAAGCTAATTAAAACCTATTGTGGTAGATTACCCGAGTAAATTTGTTCATCTTGACTCTTATCAGCAATGAGATTACAGCATATCTGACTTCTAAAGTCTCTAGGATTGTGTTTGGTTTTGTGTGAAGTGTTTAGCTGGAAAAGGTGGCCTGCAGCAGCATAGCAGATGAATTATGAAGTGATAAAAAATTCTATGCTGTAACAAAAATTTTAATGAGCTAAGACCTAGTGGTCTAAGACACTCCAGAATAGTGTAAGCATCAATCTTACGCATCAATTTTTATTTTTACCTTGTTGTAAATAGTAGGTGAACTCGCTGGTGTCTCAAAGTTGGAAAACAATTTGACTCAAACACAAGGTGAAATCAGTTAAGTCAATTTGAAGTGAAGTAATAGAAACAGGATGAAATTGCAAGGTCACAGGGTTAGGGACTAATTGCAAGCATTTCTGCTATCAGTGAGTAATAAACAACACATGAGTGTATTAATCAGCTGCAAGATAATTGTGTTTCAGCAGTGATATGGCAGTGAAAATGGTAAACATGGTGCTCAGGTGAGTAGTAAGACTGCTGTACTGATAAGATGCCCTCAGCTGCACTGTGTGTGTAGTACAGATCAGCGAAATCAGATGAAGACAAACTGGAGCATGTACAATGCTCAGATGAATTGTAGAACTTTACACACTGGCCAAGGAAACTGCGTTCTAGCAAGATATTGAAAGAGCTGTGTCTGTGTAAATGCAGTAGGAAGCACATATCAGGATGGCTGAATGCTTGAATTAAGGTACAGTGTTGGCAGGGAAAAATAGCTCTAAACCTGCTATTGAATAAACTTAGCTTGGAAATAATGTTGGGCCTTAGGAGGCAGCACGATACATTTGCTGGCAGGACTGTATTGTGGCAGAGTGTCTGCTTGTCTCCAGGGTTTGGGTCCTGTCATACAGGTGGCTTTCAGACAAGGGGAGGAATTATTGTAGCTGGGAGGCTTTCACAGGAGTGCTCAGAGTCCCTTCAGCTTCATATCTTTGATTGCAGCTGTAAAGTGGCAGAAGAGTGGCAGTCTCCCAATCAGACTAACTTTGTTATTTTTTAGTTTGTTTTTACTGTTATTCTGACAATGAAGTAATTTTCTTTGCCTTAAAAAAGAAGGGTTTACAGAGATTGTTTTTCTAATGGGATATTTACTCTGACTAAAAAATAAATAACTTGTGAATACCTATCACTTTCCTTTTTCATGTGGGAAGACTAATAGTTAAGGAATGTTTGCAGGGGTTTTATGCTGTACAGTCTTTGGATCAGAAATTTATTTATTGGTTCAGAAATTTCAGTGAATATACTTCCTTCACTGAGGCTGTGTGCGTAAGACTACAAAGACGTAAGTATTTCAGTTGTTTCTGGGATATTATGCTTCTAATGTACTTCTGCTGATCTTCCTGTGTGTATTTATTGTTTCTGATTTACAACAGTGATATCTTGTACTGTTGCCTTGAATTCCCCTGTGATAAGTCTGCAGACCTCTTGCCATTTGCATTTATTTTCCTTTGTCTCCAGCCTCCTTATCTTGTCCTTTCATCATTAACGACATCTTAACTTATTTCTATTTTGAGATTTACTCTTTCTTATTTGGTGTGGGATCTGCCTTCGCTCTCATGGTTTTCCTCTGAAGAAATTCTGATAAGCTCTTTCGTAATGAACATATCTGGAAATCATGTAATAGATATGTTTTTTCTTTCCTTCTAAAGCAAGGTATTTGGTTCAAGTTGCCCCATTCTTATGAGCAAAAAATTGAGACAATGAAAAAGAAGGTAACATATGTCTTTGATATCAGAAAGTAATTTTCCCTGTAGGAGATACCTTGGGTTCTCCTATTAAAACTTGTTTTGAGCATACAGAGGACGTGGATATGAAGTTAGCTCAGACCTGACTTGTTACCAATGACTTGCTTCTCTTTTAATTACAGAGCTAAAACTGCACTTGTTGCTGTCCTGCTCTACATACAGCTCTGATACCCCAAGAAACCTCCTTTAGCTCGGAGGAAAAATTAGTATATTAATTTGCTCAAGAAGTTCTTCATGGTAAATTGAGCATATTTCAATCTCATTGCAGCAGTATTTTTCTGTAGCACAAGAATGTCTTGGGTTTGTGGGTAGTGTACAACTTGTACTCTTATAACTAATAGTAATCCACTAGGGTTTCCTCTCTATTGAGAAGGCTTGAATTCAAAGGACTGCAAGGGCACAAATTAATTTAGCAAGCTTGGAGGCAACAATGTGATTTTCTTGGGGTTTTTTTAATGCTTGAGCTGAAGGTTTCTCAGCCTCCACATTTCCTGAGCTTTGGAGTGATATCATCAGCCAGTGCTGAGTTTGGGAATTGTTGACTGTCAGTTGCAAACATTGGGTCCTGAAAGTTTGACCATGATTTTTCTGTGCCTGCTTAAGGGTAGAAAGAAGAAAGGGCAGTAGCTTTATATTCATGGTGGTTCTTAGCAAGTGTTCTTGAGTTTCCAGAGCTTGTGTGTTCCTACTTAGATTCTGCCTGAACTGAGGCTTTACTGATATTTGCCAAAGAACCTTTAAGCGTCTTCATAAGGAGAAGTAAACAAATAAAGCAAAAAATGCTTTGCTCTGTTATGGTTCTCTTTTTATAGCATTATTTAAGATTACTACAAAAATGATTTAAGCCTCTCTGTCTGAAAAGACTGAAAAAGCAGTTATTTCATAGTTATAGCTGGTTTTCATTGCAAACAAATCTTATTTCAGAATATAACTGATAATCTGATTAAAATTTGGATGGATTGTGAGCCTGTATTTCACATGTAATAAAATCACTCATGGCTTATGAATGAAAACACTTGAACCTGATTATCCTACAATTGCAGTTTAGTGTAAAGTTGATGGAAAGCTGGACACTTTCAATTCAAAATGCTGAAAAGCTGAAGGAAGGTCCTGTTTCGTGAACAAATAAAGTAGAGCTTCTGACAGGACAGGCCTTTCCCATTTCTATTGGCTGCTAATGTAAACTAGGTGGCGTATTTATGCTTTCTTTCATTTTTTTAGGATTGCTGTTGGGTGTCTGGGAGCCCTAATGTGCTTGTGTTTAATTCAATGTACTCTTAAAAGAAAAGGCTGTTTGTATTGACCTGACTTGGTGAACGAAGGCAGAGGAGCACTGCGTGCAGCCATACACCACGAGAAGGATCCCCTGGTGGTGTCTGTGGTCTTGGTGGAGGTTTCCCGGCTTCCTGCAGGAGTGGCACCTCACAAATTACACAGGACGTCACACGCACACAGAACACTGTGGCTCAGTGAATGCGCTGATATCTTGACAACATGCACAAATAAAGGTTTATACCCAGGGAGAAGCTGTTCTCAGTTAGTGAACTGAGAAAACACCAGAACGCTGAGAATTTTTTAGAGACTCGCATTCGGAAGGATTAATTCCCACAAAGAGCTTTACAGATCCCATTATTCTCGAAGAGTCACGTATTCTAGCGTTTGAAAATGCTGTGCTTGCTGCTCTGCTGGCTCATATCTTACTGTCTCACAGAGCCTACAGGGATGTATCAAAATGATCCATTGTCCTTCCCTCACCACGGGTAAAATTCACCAGTTTCACAGGAGTGAGGCTGCTGTGGGCTGCAGTGCCTAAGAAAAAAGTTGAACAGATATGGGGTGATAAACCAACATATGCTGTTTCTTCAACCTCAGTCTGTTCTCGTTTGATGCAAGCGAAGTAGTTCGATTTTCATTATAGCGGGCAAATAAAAAGGAAGATACATGAAATGGAAATGAACTATATCTGTAGAATCTAATTTAAAACTAGAAAGATTTTCCTTTTTCTTCTTTATTAAGGCAGTGTGTTTTCTTTCTCTTCCTCAAAGTGGCCTTAAAACTTTACAATCTGTCCTAAAGCGTCACTAGAAATGCATGTTGGCCATGATTTATAGTTTTGATGTGAAAATAAGTTATCAAGCATTGACAAGGGCCATTTGAAACTGCTGCTGCAACCCCTTAATTATTTAATGGCTGCTAAAGAACCAGTTCTTTATTAGAGCTCTGACATTTGAAAAATTTCATTCAGATTTACCTGCAGGCTCAAGCATACTTTTCTCTCATTAAAAAAAGCAGAAAATATTAATGGAGAAATAATTAATAAGCTCAAAGGAATTTGCGAAGGGGATGTCAGTGCACTGAATTTCAAAGCATGTAAATAGTCAAACAGCAGCACTGTATCCAGTGATGGTGAAGCTTACGTTGGCCTCCAAAGGAGGCTCCAGAAGCAGCAACGCAACAATGCTTCTGAGATATTCTTTACAATGCAACAGAAAAAGGAATGTTCCCAGAATGGATGCTGTGAGATGAACCCTCTCCAGTAACTGATTGAAAATGTTTGTGAAAGTTCCTTTCAGAAGCCCATCTTCCTACTGTTTGTCATATAGTTTCTTTATCTTGTTAATTACAGGGACATTATTTAAGACAAGGTTCTGCCAGGGTCCTGATTTCTGTCCAGATTTAAAGATTATTTTCTTTTTTCACAGCTACTGGTGTCGTAGTATGAGTAGGAATGCTGATACCAGGTAGGGAAATGTATCATGGGGAAACTAAAAGTAGTTTAATTCTTAGTCTTTGATGTGATCTGTCACTCAAACTAAATATATTTTGCTGTCCCTCCTCATCCTTTTCTTTTTTTTTATCTTGAAGAATTATTTCTAAAATATAAACCTAGTTGTACAAAATACTTCAAAATGTCGATGTGTAAGAAAGTAAAACTTAATGCAGTGTAATTTCCCCTATTTGTAGGTATTGACTGTTGCAGTCAGAGCAAATACAAATTTTGCATCCATTAACAGACAGAAAAGAATGCCAATACCTAAGAAGTTACCAGGAGAATGGAGCCAAGATCTTAGCTGAGGTGCATAGTGGTGGGAGAAGGAGTGAGTGCTCATGCGTGGAAACAGGAGTGGCTTGGACTAGGTATATATGAAAAAAAACCCTGGTTATGAGATAATTAATCATTGGAACAGGTTTGCCGGGGAGGTTGTGGAGTTTTGGAGATTTTCAAGCCCCAGGCAATCTGGCTTGGTCTCACTTAGCTTTGAGCAGGAGGCTACATCAGCTCTTCAGGTTCCTTCCAGTGTAGTGATTCTCTGATTAATAAAACCTCCTGCGTTGCTTAATAACTTTCATGTTAGTGTATTCTGCAAGAACTACATTAAATATTGAGGAGTCGAAATGATTGATCAAATTAATTGTAAGGTAGGAGTGAAATTTTCACTGTAATAGTTTAACCTGGTTCTCCTCCAAGTTGCAGAATACAAATTCAGACCAAAGATTGCAAGTAAAGAACATGGCTCTATACGGGTGTAAAATAATTTGGTTTAGAGAAAAAATCAAATTTTTATTTTTTAGGGTTTTCAGCTTGTGTGTCTGATCTAATAGTTTTGAAGAATGAAACAATTTTTTTTTCCGTTAGAAAGACAAAGAATAATATCAATTGTCTTTCTGTGAGTCCATTTTTTCTAGTGAAGTTTGCACAGAAGGTGAGGGTGAGTACATTGTTGCCCTGGTTTTTCACTGCATGCCTTGTTTGCGTTAGCAGTGAAAAACTTTCTCATAAGTTGTAAGATAAACAATGCCCATGTTTTTGTAACAAATCTTTTGTAGGCTGTATTTTTAGAATTGTTTTTCATTCATTCTCCGGAGGCGGAGGAAGGTGATGGACTGAATTTATATCCTATCAATTTAGAGAGGCTTAACCTCTTCATCCAATTGTTGATTGTCTGTACATATGTATATAAGTGTGAGAATAAACGAGGGCCAGGCTTTTTGCCCGTTGGCCCGAGACCTTGGCGTGTGTATGAAACCTGCGTCCATGCCTGATCCTTAGTGTCGATCTGCGACAGTACATGACTGAATTTCAATGTGGGTAACAAAACAGTAGAGTTGCATGAAATTTCTTTCAATTTTGAAATGTGCTTTTTAGTCATAGTTCCTAGAATGAGTCTTTCTGATTGACTTTCTGAGACAACTTGTTCTGGTAAATTGCATCCCTTGTTTCAGTTTGTTCTGTTATGCTGTGAGTTAAAGAGGGGCCTTTTCAGACAGCTCAGTGTAGTCTCTGATACTGATCTAGAAAAGGCAGTCAATGGTTGTCCTTGAGGGTGTGGTGATATTTCCTTCATAATAGGGTCATATTTGACTACTGCTGTAGAGACGTGGGTATTTATGGGTAATTCTGTGTAATTCTCTGTAATGAGTATTTGTTTTCCTTTGCTCACTCCTTGCTACAAGGTGAGAAAATCTACTTGTTTTTTTTTTTTTTTAATTATTATTTGAGCCAAGAATAACTCCAGCCCTTCAAGGCATAACTTGTCAAAGAATCTTGGTTAGCTGTTAACTTTTTCCTCAAACAATGCAATCACAGTTGACTTTGGGACCTGCCATTTCCAAATTTTGCCATGAAAAATCAGACACATTATCTTTCACATAACATAATCATATAATTAGAGAATTTTGTGAATCTGAGGTATTAATCCAGAATTATATCCAGAGAACCGTTCATCAACATCCAAAAGCAGCAATAAATAACAAGAATATCGAGATGCGTTTTTGTTACCAGTGGTCAGAAAGAGCTGGATATTTTAACCTCTGTGAATAAAATGAGAAACATTGTATCTGAAAAGTAGTCTATTCTCATGGTTACACAGCCTCCCACAGTTAAAGAAATTGTGTCTAACGTGATTGCTGAATCTGCGATCCATTACAGCATAACCTGATTTCTTATTTTGCATTGTTTAATAGTCCACTGATTGTATATCATCTGTACCACTTGTGAAGCTTTAGACCATGATTTCACACAGTGTGAGACCTTTTTTTTTTATAGTAATAGCAAGAAGAAATGATTAGACATGACCTATATAACTCCCCAATGTTGAATGCGGATTATTCTTGGGGAACTCTTAGCATCAAAGGCCATTTTTTCTGGTGCTTATTCTCTGGAAGAAAAGATTAAATGTGTTCTATTTGCTATTGTTTTCTGCCTTGCCTTCTCTTGCTCCAGTTTTTTTGGCCATGAGTTTGAATATTGCCGGGCATTGGGAGTTTTATGGAAGAATGTGCTGTCAGCAGTATGAGAATTTGGCTCCATAGTCACAGCATTCTAGAGCACTCCGACTCGATGTCGGGGTGTAGCTAAAATAGCTACATCAGTTTGCACAGGCTGTGATGGAGCCTGGTGGGACACCAAGAAACAGATTCACTTTTCATCAACTGCAGGTCATTCAATAGACAATATGCTACATTGTAAGGGAGAACTACAGATAGATAAGAAATAATTGTTTCAGATTATTTCCCAAGATTTCCAAGGCTTTCTTGCTTAAAAAATGTGGTAATAAAAGAATGTGATAAAATAGCCTCTTTTAACAGATTTTCCAATTAATCAGTATAAACAAGCCTAGCTTGTACGCAAATATTGAAGACTGGTATGTGCCCTTATTCAGATCAGGAGTATGAAATACAAGCTCTCTCTGTTACCAGTGGTCAGAAAGAGCTGGATTTTTTACCTGCTTACTCTGTTCAAGTAAACATTTCATTCAGTGTTTAAATGAACTAAAAATTAGATAGTAAAATGTGAATGTAAACAAACATATTTGAGGTCAGGCTATGTATGTAGGATTCTAGTATCTAATCTGACTCACACTTTCATGATTTAATGGTCATTAAAACTTGAAAATTCTATCACAAGAGGTGTGAGATTCTGAAAATTAGCACAGAGTAATTAAAAATATTTTATCATAAACTTTTCCGCTGTTTCTATTAAAACCCCCCGCATTTGGTGCAGGAATCTAGAACAGAAAATATAATGATGAGGAACTGCAAGGACAAGAGCAAATTAAACATAAAAATGCCTGTGGTCTATGCAACTTCCATTCACATTCCAAGCTGTAGGTGAGGCGATCATCCTTAGAGTGCTTAGGAAGAGTTTTGGTTGGAGTATCTGCTTATATATAAGCTTTTAGCATATTTTATCTGCTCTTTAGTCCATTTAAACACACAGACTTATGAAGTGGTCACAGCCTGATGGTTCAAGAAGTGTTTGGGCAATGCTCTCAGGTCTGTGGTGTGACTCTTGGAGCGTCCTGTGCAGAGCCAGGAGCTGGACTTGGTGATCCTGATGGGTCCCTTCCAGCTCAGCAAATTCTATGATTCTTGAATATTTCCTAGATGGTTTTCTTTTAATGGATATACTATTAATCTTTATAAATTATGATAACCTTTGCTAGATGCATGATTCTGGAATTCCAAAGAAGAAACCCAATGATTTGAGCATATAGGATTAAATAATTTGCTTCAAAAATGAAAATCATCTTTTCCTCTGAGGAAAACCTTTCTATTACTTCTGGTTGTCATTTTTTATTGATAAATCATTATTTGATGTTAGAAGATTTAAAATCAAGTCTTATTCTTTAGAGGCATGTGCCCAATGCCAAAGTGAAAACATTAGACATATTTACTCTCACTTTTTGGTTTACCACAAAAATTATATGACAGGGACGGCAGAGCAAGCTTTCGTTAATGGTATGAACCCATGAGCTGAATTTATTAGGCTGCTGCTGAGCCTTTGCATTGCTTTTCAGTTGCTGTGTGTTCCACATAATGTTGAATAATTTGGGTATAAGAAACCAGTACTGCAAAACTTCAGTGGAAAAAGAGGCACATCTCAAAAAAAAATCTACCATGTTACATAATTTCAAAGGTTCCAGTAAGCAAGCAGGAGAGTAAATCACAAATTTTACCAATTCAGTAGCTGCCTAGCCAAATCGTAGTAGTTATGGGGGAAGTAGCAGGGTTTTCCTTTCCAAGAGTTACAAGATTTCCTGGTTTTGTAAATTTAAATTTTTTGTCTGTCACTGCATATGTATCTGTGAAAAAGAATTGTAAATCAAGTGCGTAATTAAAGTTGTAAGTACTTGGGAATCCATGCCACTGCTATCCAGCACAAATGGAATTTGAAAATGCTTTGAGGTCAGCATTTACACTGTGTGGTTTAGAGTCCATAAAATAAATCATTATAATAAGCTATGAGTACAGCACTTGCTACTTCTTTCTTATGTTTAGTGCAGCAACAATCTGAGAATAAATCAGATGAATATAGAATATTTTGTTATGTGGTTGGAGTTCAAAAGGAAGAAGGCAAATTACAAATGATTGAATTAAATATAAACAGACACCTCAAAATCTATGTGAAATATTTCTTTTTATTACAGGATTTCTAATTTAAAGGTATTATTACTGAAATCCAGGGAGGTTTTACCAGTGAGGAGGAAAAAGACTTGATTGACAGAACATAGCCTGAAAATTCATCACCCCATACACAACCTGAAAATTCAGCGCATTTTGAGGACAAATTAGGAATGGTATAAGTTTTAGATTTTACCATTTGCTTATATATCATATACATCCAAGCTCTGGAGTCCTTTATCTTTAAAATTACTTTTTTTTTTCCCAGTTTCAGCTTTAGTCATCTCTTAGGTTGTCTTTCATGTAAAATGAAAATATAGGACAAAAATAGTATTACCTTACATAAGAAATTGTCCTTATAAAGGCAGCAGTGGAGTTTAAGAGCTCTGTAGGCCTTGTGCTGACATTTATTCTTGGGGTAAATTTCATAATGTAAAAGTCATCTTTTAACTCTGATTAGTTCACAGATACCTAAGTATGGGAGAAATAATTTCTCTTGTAACTTATTTGTGTGAATAAATGCAAATACCTGCAATTACACACCCCCATGATTTTGAATTTCAATCGTCTTGAAGATTCATGTCAGTAAAACTGAAATGCATGAATCTTTGTAGAGAGAAAAGCCAAAAAGAATTTATGTATCCCCAGAAAACTTCAGTGGGTATCAGAGTGAATATACTTGATTCTTAGTAGCATTTTCTTATAACCTGGTTGTTTTTTGGGTTTTTTAGAAGACTGAGCCACTGTGACAGAAAAAAAGGATACTGTGTCTCCAAAATCATGTGAGATATATATATATATATATAGGTATAGATATTTATACATTCTGAGCATCTATCAAAACATAACCCACCCCCCAAAAAGTAGTTTTGTGGGCTTAAAGAATGTGTGACATCTGACAGGCTGAGTTGAAAGGATTAAGGTGTGGAGAAACAGAGGTAGCATGAGAGAGACATCTTTGATTTATTCATTACTTTGTAATGCAACAATACAAGCAAAGTAAGCAAGCAGTTTTTAAGTAATAAGTAAACAATTTCATTTTAAAAAGAAGATTAAGTGCTGGGTTTTATTAAGGATTTGCTCCTGCTACCTACCTCTCCACTGAAATTTTTAATCTTTTTTACATTGGCTTTGCTGTGGAAACTAATCAGTCTTCAGTTCATCTCAGGAGACAGAGTCAAAAGCTTGAATCCTCTGCCCATTTTCAATGCGTTGTGTG
Organism: Oreocharis arfaki; assembly: GCA_013398015.1. Taxonomy (NCBI): domain Eukaryota; kingdom Metazoa; phylum Chordata; class Aves; order Passeriformes; family Paramythiidae; genus Oreocharis; species Oreocharis arfaki. Next base: position 784,820 of record VZRR01003157.1, read on the forward strand.
GTAATCCAATTAGATTCCTGCTTCTCCTTACTGAATTTAAGCCTTATCAGTGTTGAGACCGCTGAATAAAAATCTTGACATATTTACCAATTTGTATGACCGTTTTTACTGGTTCTCAAATAGTTCTGTCTTTATGTGAGAGTTCAAACAGAATGTTTCAGTTAATCCTTTGGAAAAAGCCTCGATGCACTGCAGCTCACTTTGTTATTGGTTTTCAGGTTGATTGAAATGGTCACACATTTTCCTGAGAGTACCATGTTGTTATCTTTGCCTTTACAGGGTCATTTCTTCATCTTCATTTATGGGCAATGTAGACATAATTACTTTCCTGTTTTCAAAGATCATGGAGCTCCTGTATGTTATAAAAAGCTTCTCAAGTTTGTGTTGCAAAGCTTCTGAAGAAAGGCCAAGAGCTCAACAGTAAGCTGTGGTTGTAAACAGAAATAAGTGGTTTTTGCAGTATTTGACTTTGTGCTAACCTAATGTGATGTATAAATCAGATTTTATCTTTACTCAGTTGCTGAAGATACTTAATGATCTCACCCTGAAAATAACCTAAATTGGTATTCCACTCACAGAAAACCAAAAAAATGAGTATATTTTGAACTGTAGTCTGTATCCTGAACACTTGCTTCCTTTTATATCTTGTAATGATGTGTACTCTATTACCAAAACATATTGTCTAACATTGATGAAGGAGTAATTAATCTATAGCTACAAAACACAATAAAATTACCTTGTTAACACCAGGTAATTGCATTTTTTTGGTTATGCATTTATGAAAGTGAATTCAGATCACTGCAATAATAATATGCAACGGATTCAACCCTTTAACAAAATAACTTTACTTAGAATTTAGTATTGGAAATATAGATTTGTACAACTTGGTTCAATATAACAGCTTTAGCAAATGTTAGATATATCTGAAGCCACTATACATTTTTCCAAATTAATTTGTAATATATGGATTTTCTGCAGTGGCTACAAACTGAGTTCTTTTGTCAAAAAGGGCTTGGTTTTGCCTTATTTAACATCCTAGGAGGGTGTTACATAATCTTAAACAGCTGAAAAAAAATAGCATTTAATATGCTTTATTGAAATTTACAATTCTCAGGCTAACAGGAAAATCTGATCATGACTGGGCAGCTTCTATACTCTAATGTTTCCTAATTAATTGTCTTCTTATTGTTGTTTGGTATGTCTCTTTTCTCTTCCAAATCTGTTCCATCCACATGGCATTGTTTTTGCAATTATATTGCTCTTGTGAGCCCTTTGTGGTGTGATCCATCATTTTTCATTTCAAGTCCAGTGTCTGATAGTCAAAGTCGGTTTTGAGTTGGCTGTGTAATATAAAATGTTTTATTTTGTTATTGTTCTTATGGCACGAAAAAATCTGCAAACTCCTGATTTGCTTAAAGCTCACATGTGTTTTATCATCTCAATCCATGTACACTGCAGTGGGCCTAGAGGGGGATTCAGTCAGATACTGCTATTAGTCTAGAAACAAATACATCATAATATCCAGTCCTACATGGAACTTATAGAGTCTAGTGGGCTGTATGACAGCAGTCTGGACTATCACAAGAAGTCAGGAAAAGCATGTATGTATACACAGATGAGAGAGAGAAAGTTTTGTGGGAGAATGGAACATTTTCCCACAGCAGGAATGTTCACAAAGTGTTCATGTAGAAATGGAAACATTTCTTTCTCAAAGAACAATCTGGCATTTTTTTGCTCTCTTAGGACACATATCTTGAATGTTCAGAAATATTTTGAATGTATTTCTCCTTTCATATGAGGAGAAAGTCCCCTCCAAATAGAAAGGTTTCTCTGCTTCTCTTAATCTGAACACAGTGAAGACCAATGTTGCGGCTAAGGTACCATGTGAATTTTGGTGTGAGGCTGTTTTACAGCTATTGCTGAACAAACAGGTGTCTTGTTATCCTACAAACAGGTGTCTTGTTATCCTTCCTCTCAAGGTCTGATTCTGTTGCCGTGGCAGAAATTAGGACTGATGCGTTATTTTTGCATGCACTCTTTCCTCCATGACACACATGTTTGCACACTCATTTTTTCCTCCGAGATTTTGCTCCTGAACAAGAATGCAAACCTTTCTTTGATGTTACACAAGACAGTGCATGGTTCATCGCGATGAACTCATGTCAGCAAAATCCTGGATAGAATAGATTAAAAATAGTCTTCCCTTGGATTGTGAAGTATTAGTCACTGATGGTAAGCACAGTGGTAACTTTGTGATAGCTTAAGATCAAGACACAATCAAATGAATATTAAAAAATAGTGGTACTTAATCAGGCACTCATCAGTAGCAACACATTCATATCATGATAAGCTGCTCCTCTTTCGTGTGTTTTGCTTGGACTGCTACATGAGTCTGTGATTTTACAGTGCAAATTCAGAAAGAATGGGAAGTGAAGCTCATTCCCAGAATATTGCAGACTTCCAAAAAACCCCACCCTGTACTGCATCAAATGCAGCTGTTAGAGCTGAAATTGCGTGTGGCACTGTAGGCTTCTTCTTGCCCTATGCTGAAAAAACTATTAGTGCTACTACAGAAAGATACATAGATAGTAAGCACTTTATTTTTTCCAATGCAATTTTTGAGCTGTATCATAAACAAAAGTAAGATTCTCTTTTATATTCTAAAAATGAAAATACACATGAATAAACAACTTTATTGATAGGCAGGGTGTTCTGAAAGCTTAGGAAACTTGTTCTCCACAGGAATGCTGTCTGTTGGTTTTGGGTTTTGAATAACAGGCTTTATAACTGCTGAATACAATGCAAAGAAGAAGGTACAGTTGGGCTAAAGTTGAGGTTTGAACCTGACAAATTATTTGCTGCTTGAATCATAAACCATGGTATTCCTGGAATTAGTGCCAAATGAATTACTAAACAAGGTTAGGAGAGCATTGAAGTTGTTAATCACATGCCATCTGCTTGCCTGCCATATCTGATTCATGACATGGAGGAGTAGGATTCAGACCACCAGCCTTCAGGTCTCTCTTCACACAGGCAGAGAGAAAACGTGGCTCTTTCCACGTTATTAATACAGATTCTGTTCTTCCTTTCCTGTCTACAAGGGACTAATTACAAGACCAGAGAAAGTAATTTTGAAAGTCAGACAGCTTTTCTTGAGAGTTGAATAAATGTTTGAGTAGTGCAATGGTCTGAGAAAATGACTGCAGTGTGCTCATTCTACCCCAGGTGGTTTGTTCATGTTTTTTGATTTGAGGAAAACATAACAGGCTATTGTCCTTTAAATAGTTTGTACTACATTGCATTATCCCATATGGGGAACATGCACAAAAATGGCTTGATCTGCAGTCTTTGAAAGCCAGCACTCAGAGGCTGAATCTGTAATTTTACTTAAGCTGTAAATGCCTTCACAGCTCAGTTTGCTCTTTATTTCACAGAACCTTTCCAGTGCATTCAGATTTTAGTAGCTTACTTTTGCGAGATTAGAAGCTGAGGAGAACAGCTCATCCTGTTTTGCTCCTCACAGTCATACATTATGACTGGATCCTGTTGTATTTTGGGCTCTCTAACATCAGCAACCGAAGCAGGTGAATGGCTCATGGTTGGGGCACTGCCATACTAATGAGAGATAAGCATTCTGATGAAGGTCTGTGTTGTTACATCGTCCTTTAGGACTGCAGAAAGCCACATGGCTTCTTGTGAGTGAATTTCCTCACAAAAAGATGAGGTTCAACGGGATATTTTTGCCTCAGAGGAATGATGCAAAGACAAGTATTTGCAGATTTTTGGGGTTACAATATATTACAGCAGTGGATGCCATGTGAGTATAAAAGAGTCACCCTATCAATGCTGTACCATCCAAGTCTTTGGATGCCAAAAGTTCTTCTTTTTAAGGTAATGATCCTTCAATTCTCAGTGGAAAACTATTAAACTCCATTATCTCCAGTCTCCTATTGTATGTGCTTGCCTTGTGAGCATCCTGTGATGGGCAATGAATAGTTTTGTACTTCGTAAACTGTAGAGATTAACAGCAGGTCAGCAAGCCTGTCTGAGTCTGAATCTGACATTAAACTCAGCACAATCCGTGTCTACCCACGAGAAACTTAATCAAGAGAAGCAAGAAATTCAAAACAATAAAGGGAGTAAACAGCAATGCATCTACAGCTAGCGTTTGTTTGGATTCTTGGGATGTCTATGTTGTAGATAACTAATAATAGTATGGTGTAGTTAAAATAGCCAACGAATCTAAGCAACCAATGGACAATTAATATGAATGATAAGCATACAGAAGTGTATATATATGACACTGGCTCCTGGAATAAACGCTTTTTGCCTGCACTTTATGTTAGAATTAGTGTGTGTCGTGTCCGCCTCAACTGCGACAGTAAGCAAACTACACATCCACTTACACACAAAGTTTCCATGTGTGCCCCAACTTCAGTTCCACTGCAAGGACTGTCTTCACGAAAACACAGTGCAAACTGAGGAGGAACAAATTGGGAGAGAGAAGATTGAGGGGCTCTATGTATATATCATAAAGACACGACTCAAAGCCTACAACGAATTGTTTCACTAAGATCCTAATGCAACCTTCCGGTCAAAGCAACAAAACTGAGCAGGTATCAGTACGATACATGGCTGGCTGCATTTTGAAAGCTGAGCTCTTAAGAAATATCAGCACGGAGTCTTTACAGTGAAAAGCTAATTTGATCATGAAAAATGCCTCTAGTAAGGTGCATTTCATTTTTAGAAATTATGTTCTTCTAAATTTTGTGGATTTCTGTGATTTTTTTTTCATTATAGCAGAATATTCTAGGTAATCAGAAAAAAAAAGTGAAGGAGGATTTCTGCAATAATCATTTTACAGAATATTTTACTCAGTCTGTTTTAGTCCAAATTTTGCATTTGTGATTCACTAAAAGTCCTTCGGCCAACAGTGGGAGTTACAGTGATGCAAACACTTCAGAACTGGAACTTGATCCTTTCACAATCTCTATAAAATCGGGATTAGGGTCTGGATAGAAATAATATACCTGGTCCTTATGTCACTACATAAGGAAGCTATAATCTTTCTTTTCAACCCATTTTTATCTATAGTGTGCTGCCTAAACTCTTATCTTTCAAAGACTAAATAAACAAGGATTCTGGAGTTTCCAATATTTATATAGTAAAAATTATCATTGAATGTGTTCATTTGAACTAAGATGTGCTTCTTGTAGACCCAGCTAAGTCATAATGGTGCCTCATGATTGTGCTTGTGTTGATTATAATTGTATTGCCAATTGCTGCCAGGTTGCACTAAGTGCATCACTAAAAAACAGACTTCTGTTCATTTACTCTTGTACTTGGCTCAGACTCAAAGTTTCTGATGATTTCTTTTTTTTTCCTCCAGTCATACTTGGCCCAGACACTTCTCATTTAATGTATACAGAGTTGTCCATAGCAAATTCCCTTCTCCCAGCTAAATTTCTGAATACATCATCTTTGGAATCATTGCAGTCTCTCCTCCTTTTGTTCATTCTCAACAGCCAATCTGTATTTTCATTCCTTGTGTTCATGATCACAGTCAGAATTTATTTCTGTGGCATATTGATCCATGTTTTTTTTAAAAAGATTGGCCACATCATATTTTCACTGTGGCACTTCAGTCTTTTTGGTTTAACCTGTACAGCTGTATTTTACTTCCTCATGATTTGTTGTTTTGAGCAGTAAATGTATTTTCCAAATATAACAGATCTCAAGAGTATCCTTAGGGTGAGTGTGAGCTTCGTCAGATAAAAGGTTCACCTGTCTTCATCTGCTTTTGTTAGTGTGGAGATAGCTCTTTATAGTTACTGTTCATTGAGGTCCATTGGAATGTCAGAGGTGTGTGAAACGTCTCCTTATGGCTTATTCCATGTAAGGTAACCAAAAAGAGTTTATAAAAAAAGGAAAATTAATTGGGTGTTACTCTTTGCTTGAATGTCATACTTGACTGTTGTACTGCTAAGAGGGTAACAGGATCTTTTTTTCATTTTTTTCAAATTTCAAAATTTTATTATTTTAATAAAACAGTTAAATGTTACCTGTGGTTGTCATTACTTGTCAACACATTGCCGAAATAGTGCAACCAAAGAGGCCACAGGAGTCAAACTTGAGATTTCTAGTGCTTCCCATGTATCGCACACAGCATCAGTAGAACTGTAGTTATGGGTGATATGGAATGAAGATTTACCATTAAAAACAGTTTTATTGGGAGGCTGGCCTAAGGGGAGGAAAACTTTCTTGTAACTGAGGAAGAATTCAAGGATGACAGGTAAGAGTGGAAAGAGTCCAACCATTACACGACTCATATCCCTAGGGAATTACGTTTTGCCAGAGAGATGAAAATAGAGTTCAATTATGAAAATTAGGCAGTGGGCAGAATAGTTTAAGTGCTGGTCATTTCAGAAAAGAAAAAAAAGTTCTTACTAAAAGAACTGTATAATTATGCATAAACTCTTTCCCTACTTGCAAGGTGAAAATCTCAGCACATGTATTAAGGAAGGATTTTTTCCCAGGACATTAGAAAAACAGGGCACTTGTGTTTGCACTCAGTACCTCATTTGGAAGATGTTTCTAAATCCTGCCCTTTGGGCTGTGTTTGGCATTATTTTACCATAATATTCGCAGACGTTATTTCTACAGACTTTTTAATGAGTAGACTCCAGCCTGGGAAATACTTCTCATTTCTGCCAGAATAGTCAGGTACAGAGAATTACACCTGAGAGTTGTTCAGAGCTCTTGCTAACGTAAAGACTGAGAATTATTTTGTGTCTTTTACTGTTTTTTTTCGTGTAATATATTTGGTATGATATATTAAATTTTCCATATTTTTGTTTATTTATGCTGCCCCAGAAAAACATAGGAAGGAAGGTACTAAAGGTCCAGTGAGAAGTACCTTCAAAATGAGGGAAGTTGCTGAAAATCAGATAAATGTCTTTTCAAAAGAAGTGGCATTTCATAGCTTAATTACAATGGCAAGATTTAATAAATATTTGGTTTTTAGCAAACGCCAAAGACAGAAGATTGCAGCTGACTGATGACATATTTTGATGCCAAATATAAAATAGAAAGTAGGTATCATTGTCATGTCATCGTTATGAATTTTCAAAGCAAAGTAATGATTTTTTTTTTTTTAAAGATTAACATTTTTCTCATCATCACCAAAAAATAGTGTGGTGAAATCAGAGGCAGATTTCTGGGTTGAATACAGGACTGGAACAAACAATCCTGCTGGGACAAAACCTCACCAAATGCCATTTTGTGTATTGTGGCCCAGTGGAATTGGCTGTTTGGGCTATGCTTGTGCAAGTAACACAACTACGGAAAAACAGGGTAGGAATGATGTCAGTCACATGGAATTGCATAAGAACAGTTACAGACAAATTCCCATTGTGTGAGAGAGAACAAAAGGAAGATATTCAGATACGTTAAGAGTTAGCTACAGCACAGCTCAGCAAGGACCATCGAGATGTGCTGGAGTACAAAAAAGTGGTCAACAAAAGGCAATGGAACTAATCACTTTCCTTCAGTAACACATATGTTTGTTTACCTCTTTGGACCAGAGTGTACAAAGTGCTGAAATGCCACAAACAAAATGAGTAAATCTCTGTAAAATGCATTAAGGGATGGCATAAATACCTTGTAAAGGTTGGCTTTCTTGTCGTCTGTAAACAAAAATTCAGCCTTTTATGTCTGTAATAGGTCTTTAGTCTGTTGGCATCTTGATTGTCATAGTCAGAATATAATCACTTCTCTGTGAACTTTGCAATTATCTGCTTTGTTTATTTGTATATTTTAAGAAGGAAAGCTGATATGAAAGCCAATTATGAGGTCCCTTGATAATGGACATTCTTATACCAGAATTTTTTACACTACTTTGACAGAGTGCATTGTTAATATAAAGAAAGTTCTAGAACTGCATAAAACCCTCTAATCTGTCAGACATTTTCTCAAATGTAAAATAACATATGTTTAGAACTCCTACTCTGCAGAACCAAGACTTTATAAATAACCCCATAAAGTTGGTGGTTGCTCATTTATCTCTCTTCCTAAAGAAGATCCTAAAGATAGGTAATGGACTCTGACATATATGAGCAACGCAAGAAAGTTCTTTTCCTTATTTGTGGACAAAATAGAAAATTTGTTTTGACTCTATTCAGAGAAAGCTTTTGTCAGGATTCATTCACTTTCCCATCATAAAAACGCTAATACCTACCTCTATTATTCTAAGTACATGCTGGGCTACTTTAGCCACCCTTAGGTTGATATTTCAGTTAAACCTTGTCTTTCCCTTCGCCACACTGCCAACAAGAGAAATATGCAAATTAGGAATTTATGTTTCATGGAAAGAATTTTTATTGTTTTGGTTTTAAATCACAGTTGGAACCCTTCTTCACTTCCTTACATTTTCTGTCATTAATAACCCTGTGGATGCACAAAGGAAACCCTCAGATAACTGAGAGTTATGTGGAGTATGCCCCTGCAGACGTGTGTCCATAGTTCTGCACATACATGGGCAGTAGAACTGTACCAATTCCACTTTGCAGAAAAGAGATTGGTAGACATTTCTTGAAATAGTTAAACTTTTTTAGTGTAAATAACTTTGTACCGACAAGGTGTGAGTCTAGAATTCAGCTCCAGCTCTAATGCACACACTTCTGCATTGTTCAGATGCCTTTGCTTAGGCAGCATTGTTTAATATAAACCATCGATTTTGTCAGAAGAAACATTGCAGGCCTCCCTCAATAACTCATTGGAAGATTTTTGGTGGTGTTAAATTAGTAAACCTTGTGGTCTTGATAATTGTTTGTATTGATGAATAATGAACATCTCTATGTTTGAATTGTAATTACAAAGAGACCCTGAAGACGAAGCTGAGCTTTGTGTTAGAGAGATTCCCTTGGGTCCTTCCTAACCTGGTAAAGAAATATTGCTCAAAATGGAGCTTGAACTTATTGAAGTGCATGAATCTGGGCCGATTTTGAGCTCATGATGTCAATGACTCACAAGAAAACCAACTTAATAATGAAGTAGCTTCATTTTCTTAGTTTCAGTACTGTCAGCAGTGGCAGCATTTGTGAATGCAGTTCTCTTTAGTGAAGTGCTAAGGGAGTTGTACAAGCATGTTGTTGTTCACCCGAGGATACAGGAAATAACTGCAGAACCTTCTCACATAACAGGTCACTACAGAGACATAAAAGTGCCCAGAAATACAACTTAATGCTTTTTACATTGTTTGACTGTGGCTAAAGAGAGAACCTTGGTCTCTAGAGCACCCTCATCAGCACTACACTCACTCTCAAATATTCCTTCTCTGGTTTAGGGTAAGTGTCTGGAAAAACTTGGCATTCCTTGTTTTTCTTCAGGAAAGGAAAAAAAAGGAGATACTACTTTCTAAAATTTCCCCAAGAATATCTGAATGTGGCTTCCTAAAGAGTGCATGACAGGATGAAAAGCCTCTCCAGGTAAAAAGATGTACTGGATTTTTAGACATAAATTCTCTTGGCTTTTGCCTTATTAAAGCTCCGAAAGAACATTCCTGAACATGAGTTTGCCTTGTAAAGGTCATTTTAATCAGAAAGGAGTCTATTCCTCCATCTAATATTTATTTATTTATTTCATAGCTATAATGACCTAAAATTATTTTACCTAAGAGTGCATGTTCAACAGATTAGAAGGGCCACGGCATGACAACACAGCCAACAGACTGTGAGTGTGGTGAGGTTTTGTTGTTGTTGTTTAGGGAATGGTTTCACTCTTCAGCTGTTATTTCTACTTGTGGATAGAAAGTGACGTGCTGTTAGTGTGGTGGCTGTGTGCAATATTCACTGATTAATCCATTTTAGGATGTGTTGAGACGGTGGTGCAGAGAAGTGGGGTGAATGTTCAGCTCAGAGTCAGTGAAGAGGAGGCTTGCACAACTGAAACATCAACAATCCCCTGTGTGAAGCTCTGTGTTCAGAAGGGGAGCGTTTAGTGCTGGGAGTTGGGTAAGGGGGTGTAAGAGCCTGGGCAGATACGTCCTGCCAGTCAGCACAGAGGGATTTAGAGTCATTCTTGAGGTCATCAGAAACTTCACCAAATTCTTTAGCATTAGGCTCTTTTAGTTAATGGGTGTAGAGATGTATACTGACGAAAATGGAAGTTCATTTCAAATCTATTCCTGTTAGATTTAGGTGGGAGGTAGATGTCTAATTGTTTTATGTGCCTTTTATAGAGATCCATATGGGGAATGTGATGAGCCATTCCTAAACATATTATAGATGTAGCTCTGTGTCCCACAGAGCAAGCTATCTGCTGGCTACTAAAGGTTCCAGTTCCAACTAATTTGCTACACTGGCCTAGTCTTGAACAATCCATTAAAGCTTTTGACTTCAATAGAGGAAAGGAATTAATCCATATTAGCCTGAAAAGATCTGGAGTACCTGGACCATTAGATCCACTTAACTCTCTGAGTTTAACAACACACTTCAGTAAGACTTTCAACCTTGGGTTTCCATGCCAAAATTAACTCTTGGGCTGTAATTCCCACATTCTAATTTCTGACACAGGGTTTTGACACAGGTATAATGCCCAATTTTTAATGTAGCTAAGTTTAATTCAGTTCTCAGGATCTCATAAAAATGATAATTGTATTCATAAACTACAAATGGTTTGCCTTTTGATCTCTGTATGAATAAAGTCCTGTCCCTGCTTATGTTCAACAATAGTTAAGCAATGCCCAGAGGCACATAATAACATAGTGAGAGTTCCCACACTGATAGATATGAGGAAATTTGCTATAGTATACTGCAGCTACAGATTTCTCTAAATTTAGAGGTTGATATGGAGTTTTTACTGACCTGGGATAGGAATAGGGGAGAGCTGAGCTAATATTAAGTAGGGGTTTTTCAGGAGTTACTCTGTCACCAGTGTACAAAAGAACATCAGTTCTCTACAGATTATTTCTGATCTGTATATGCAAATTGTTTATTTGGATGGCTTTTGGGCCCTCTCTGTTGGGATGTACTAATGAGGCTATGAAAACTAATATCTTACAGCTTTACCTGCCTTGTGCAGACAGACAAAGGGTGCCTCTGGCTGCACGTCCTCCTCTCCCCTGCTTGTGGCAGCTGTGTGCGAACGTGAGGGAAGGCAGCATATGATTTCCAGAACACTATTTCCTGTTCCCCCTGGAGAAAAGACAACAGGCTGGATGCTTCATTCAACATACAGAATTTAATATTTTCTTGCGTTAACGGCACCTTAGCGCTCCCAAGCATTACTGTAAATGATCCTCAATGTTCTGAACTGCAGGTCTTCTTCAAAAGGGTAATTTTCAAAGCTTTAGTAACTCCGTTTGTGCATCAGTATTAAAGCAATTTTTATATTGCCTTTATGATACCTATTTTAACTTCTTGTTTCCTAGCTCATCCCTGGACCCCAGACCAATGACAATACTTTAGAAAGGGCACTTCCATCCTGGAAAGTTTTTCCTCAGTAAATGTGACACTGAAAAGAACAACAATAAAACTATTTGTTTACCTCACACCAAAATAAAGGCTATTAAAAGATTATTTCTACCCTGTTTGCTAGTTCAAAATTGGCCACAAGAATATTTATTTCATTTAATAATCTTAATAATTCATTTTTTCTCCAACTTTGTATGGTAGTAACTGTTAGCACCCTGCTAGATTTGGTTAATTCTGTGTGTTTATTCAAGACAGGAACACTGAACTTTTTCTATGTTAACTCTGTGCTTAATGCACCCCTGAGGTCATACAACAACATCTCCAAAATAAAGAGGTTTAATAAACTGTTATGAGTGTATAATTTATTTGTGAACAGTTTGTTTGGATCAACACACATGGCACTTAAAACTTCTAGACATTCAGCTCCCATGTGAGTCTCATTTTGAAGTCATTAGGAATAAGATTGCATAGATTCTCATTTTTGTCTCCTAATTAAAGTTTTCTTACATTTTCTCAGGTATGCAAAGCTATCAAGATTGGTTAAAAACTCACACACATTCCTCCAGAATTTGTGTTTGCATGTTTTGGAAAAAAGTGGAATCAAATTTTTGCCTCAAATCTGAATACTCTGACATAGTTCTGCTACATGTCATTAACTCAGATCTAGAAGAATGAGTTTCCTCTTAACCCATGGAGCAATTTTCAGCATCCTTATTATAGTAGGAGAAGAATGATCCTTTAATGCAATGATGGCATGAATGCATTGCCTCACACACACCTTTAAACATCAAAAGAAAATGCCTGTGGCCCTTTCTCTGTTGACCTACTTAACAGGAAGGTTATGAGGTCTGGTGGCTGCTTCTCTCTTCCAGCCTCACCTCATGTCTCTCCTAGCTGTTTTGTATTTGTCAGCACGGTGACAAAATGATGCCAGAGCAGACTATGCTGGTTTTGACCCAGAGATTCATCTGGAAGCTGTATATGGCTACCATCAAATTATGAACCCAGACAGTTACCTGTGAAATGTGTACCTACTGCAGTCACAGGCCAGAATCTTTAGTAGGAAATGTTCTAGTCCAGTAAATTTATGTTTATCATCTAATTTATGTGTTACAATCAGTGTGAGTGGAGCCTTCCAGTAAGATTTGCTGTATTACAGGTACAATGGTGAATCCCTACTTTTAGTTTGATCCTGCAGTTCCCTCATGCATGTCTTCCATTCATACCCACTTCTTAAATAGGAATCATAAAAACATATTTGCTAAAAATTTACCATAATCTATCTTCTAGAAGTTCATAGAAATATCCTTTTTTACCGGCAAATACATATGTGAGCTATGTTTGATGCCATACTTAACATCTAAATTTCCTTTCTTTACGTGCTTCTTCCCATAACAGTTTGCTACTGCATGTTCCTGGAGCATGACATACTTGATCTTCCAGCTAACAACTATTATATATTTTAACAGGAATAGTTTTTAGCCCTTGTCCTTCTTTCCAGTTGTTCCTCAAGTCATGGTTAACTTACCAACGCAAATTTACATTAATTATTAGCCTACTACTTGATTTTTCTCCAGAACATTCATTATAAAATCCCAGGGAGAAATAAGTCTATGCCCTCATAATGTTTTGTGATCTGGACAAATATATATGCAAACAGGAATGTAGCATCTGATATTTCCAGGTTTTATAATCATTACATTTTCTGTCAGCATAGTTGGAAAATGCGTATTCAGAATAATACATTTATTCTTAAATGCAGAAAGAGAGCAAATCCAATGACATGGTAATTTAAGTAATTCTGTGAAACTAATTCATCTCCTTCATGATTTAATTAAAATAACAGTTTCCAGACTGCAGATCCACTCTTCTCACTATTACTTGGCATAGCTATAAGAAGGCTCAGTGCATGATCCAGCTTCTTCCATTTTAACTAAAACCAAATTATTAGGAGAGAAAAAAAAGTGATAAATAACTCTTGTTATACTGGATAGAAAAAGGATGTCGCCATTAAGATTGATGTGACTGTGGGTATCTTGGAAATCTGGTTCCTCATTTAGAAGCTTCCTCTTCAGACTACCCTTATTATTTTTTTTGCTATTGTCATTTTTCAGAATAGACTTGATATGAGTCCCTGTCTGCTCAGAATGAATGGAGAAATATTCAAGTCCAAAAATAGAACATACGTGGTATTTTTATCCTGTTTTCTGAGTAAATTCATACTCTGGTACAAGAAATCATTCTCGAAGTAAAAGTATCATAAGTTTTTATTGCCATTCATCCTAAACTCGATGGTAAATGGCCATGGTTTTGCAAACTTCCCTGAGAAAATATGAAAGGGCTGCTGTCCTCTGGAGCGTCAAGTTCCTTGGATTACCCTGTTGAAGTACAAGTAATGAACAGATGTGCTATTCATATAGGTTGTGTAGAAGAACTGAATGAGGCTGTATTTTAGTCTGCTAAGTATCTCATTAAATACTGCCAGTCATATTCAAAAGAAGAGTACTTGAGCCAGATTCTCTGACAGGAGTGTCTTACAGAGCCTAGTTAGTAAAATATGAATAAAATATGAACTTCCTGAAGTGATACAACCACTGGGAGAGAAAACTTATTTGTGGAGGCAAGAATTCATTGCTACTCTGGTACCTAAGGGTCTCTAGAACTGCAAACAGCTGAGAAGAGGGGGAAATGCAAGTTCTGAATCATGTTTCAGCACATCTGAAATGACATAGTGACCACAGTCTTTTCACCAGATTATCCCAAGTTCCCACTGCTTCAACATTTTGCTTGTTTTGAAAGGAGTCCCTGGTCTTACAGGATGTCGGCTGCGTTGCCGTGAGAGGTTGATAGAAATGGTAGTGAAGCAAGCATAGGAAAGAGCAGAAGAGCAAAAAGAGAAGGCTAAAAGGGAAGTAGAATAATTCATGGTCTAGAAGTGCAGTAAGTACTGAGCTGTTGTTCAGTCTCATTCACTGCACAGAACTCTTGATTACAGCAGGAAGGTTAGTGTTGGACTGGGGCCAGACCCTGCCAGTGTGAATTGCAGCAAATGGGGGAAAGCATAAATTAATATTGGGCATAGAAACATAATTTAGGCTTTTTAAATCTTGTGTTCCCTTTGCATGTAAATGCATTAAGTTGTTGTGTATTTTTTCTGGCACTGTACACATAGCTAAGCAACAATGCATATTTCTCACCTTCATCACTGTGAAACAGGACAAATCTGTGTGACAGCATACATTAGAGATCCTTTACTGTGATTCAATAATACATTACTATTGAAGACAGTGACATGTAGGTATTCTCTCTTTGTTCTACCAATAATATTATCCCTTATGAATGTGAAAGAACAGAGGAAATGTAATAACTTTTGAATAAAAATTTCTCTTTGAGTACTATGGAAATACAAAGCTGGATGAAATGAGTTGCAGTATTCATCTGTAAATACTTAAAGCTTGTTTTTGCTTTTAAAAATTAGATCAAGTATGACCTCTGAGCTAGATTGAATTGCATATAGTTACATGATCCCTACCACATTAGAATGGATTTAAAAAGGCACAAAAAACCTATTCTGCTTTTCCCATTGTCAGCTATGTGTGTGTATTATGTGTGTATAGAATCATACATCGCCGTTTATTTATCTTTGCTCAAGAACACGATTTAGCTATTAAAAACAAAAAGAATAACAGTGCTCAAAAAGGAATACCAAAGTGATTGGTCTGTTTCTACTTGTCTTTTTTACTCAGATATTCACTGAATTTTTTAGTTTAACAGTCACATGAGATAATGAAAGACAATGCATCTGAAATTCTGAGAGATGTAAAAGCTAAATAAGCCATTACTTTTTGCCCGTAGCCCTTGAAATATCTCAAAAAGGAAATAAAATCCTACTGATTACAAGCAACCTAACATAAGACTTGTTAGAGAATGGAGTGACTGAACTCTGGAAAACGCCCCTAGAATTAAAATTTACTGATGCAGGAGAAAGTCTAGGTGCTCCTAATGACTCAAGAAGTTTACCTATGATAACTCTGGTATTTTTATGGCTTCGTAGATGTCCTGGTGCCTAAGTGGTGGTAGGGGTTTGATCCATGACTTTGGTATGCTCCTGTGCCAGGTTACAGAAGAACCTGGGTTTTGGTATCAGAAATGAATTTATAGAATGCTTTTTAACTGCATCCAAGAGCATGAAAATTTTGGACTGCTTTTGTGATGACAGAACACATTGTATTTTAATGGTATTTGGGATGACATTAGGGATTTATCTGTTTTCCACTTTATATTGGCTGTGGAACTTGAAATATTGTGATTGCTGAAAAAAATGGTTAGCTCTAAGTGCCATTTATATGTTTCACAGTACTGTTGGCAAGATTTGATGCCTGACATTCAGTACATTTATTTGGCTGATCCTCCATGCTCCCCTATATAGTCATAGTCCATCTACTGACATGAGTGGGATTAGGGGTATGGGCAGTAACTGAGGTAGGCAGCAGAGACAGCAAAGTGACATGGATAATGTGGGTTGTGCTGCCAGCGATCTAAAGGCAAATAGTCACCAGGCACTCTTGGTTTCTCTGTGGAGGAGGACCTAGGCAATGAAACAAACGCCCAACCCACTTGCTGTGTCTGTTGAATTTGTTCCAGTTGCAAACACCTTGAGGCAAAGCATCTGGTGTGAATGCTACCTTTGATTTCTTCTCGATTTAGTCTTTTCGCTCTCCATGGGGGGAAGTAGGAGTGCCTACATTTAGTTTGTACTGAGATGGTAGATTTGTAGCTGTGGTGTCAAATATGGCCAAGCTGCATTTTCTTGGCGATCCCTTACAGAGACTTCCTTGTCTTCCTTGTCTTCCACAGCTTCCATTTTCTAGGTGCAAAAGGAACGGGCAGTTTATACCCTGCTTGTGTTGCAGCAGGAAAAGGGAACAGCGATTTGAGGGGTTAACTCTGCCAAATACACAACGGTACCCTCTAGTCATGAACTAGGACCTACTTTCTGTTTAGGTACAGCATTGGGAGTGAAAGTTAATTTGGTTACATTTGAGAGATGGCTTCAGGAGCCTGGGCGTGCTGAGCAGGAGCAGAGGGAACGTTTGCTCGTACTGCTGGGGGGCTCGGGGCGGAGTGAGGCAGCAGTATGGAGGTGTGGGCAGCTCTTTCCTTTTTCTGGGAAATTTGATCCGGGCTTGGGTTTGGAATTCTCCGAGCGACCTCAACAATGCGTTCGGCTTCCTTAAGGGCACCCCCACGGGAGCAAAGGCCAGCGTTGTCAGGATCGCTCCGGGCAGAGAGTTTCGTTCGCCAGCCTGGGCGTCATCCAGCGCGGGAACATTGATTCCAATAATTAAGGCGTTAATAGGACGCGGGGAGCGAGGCGGGGGCAGGAGCCGCGCCGGAGCCGGAGCCGTGTGCGGCGCAGTGCGGGCGGCGGCCGCCAGGGGCCGGCGGCGGGCCGGGAGCGGCGGGAGCNGAGCCGCACAACAAGTGGATGGCGTGGGCAGGAGCCGACTGAACGCTGCCCCTGGACGTGTCAGGGCAGGGGCCGTACGGAGCGACACCTGTCCTGCTGCCGCCGGAGCCCGGCTCCGCGCACGGATTATCCAGCGCTGATTTACAGATCTGCTGCGAGAGCCGGACTTGGAGAGAGCAGTGATCGCGCCTGCCCCTTCATTCCGCCTCACACACAGCAAGCACACGCACACCGCCTTCGATTTTCCCTCTGGGGACGAGACCCTCGCTTGTTACCTTGTCGCCAATGCCAAGGCGAGCGGGAGCGGCTGTGGCGGTGCCTAGTGCTCCCAGCCCCAGCCGCCTCCCCGGCTCGCTCCCGGCGCTCTCCCGGCACCCGGCAAGAAGGGGCAGAAATAACTCCTCTACCTGTGGTGCGCACTGACCACAGCCACCTGCGACTGTGGATCAGCCGGCACAGCCCCCTCAGGACTGCTGTCACCCGGTCCTTGCACTAGCGGGAACAGCGCTGCTATTTCTCTGCCTAGGATCAGTAAGTATAACAGCGTTTTTAGGATCTTTTTCTGCATGACACGTAGGTACGATTTTAAAAATAGCGTCGTTTAATAGTTCGTGTTCACCTTCTGTTGTGTATTAATAGATGTGGCTATAAATGAGGCTTCTGTTTCAAAGAGGGGTGTGGGGGGCTGTGTATTTTTGTGTGTGTGCTTGCATGTAGATGTTGCTTCAGTGCACCTGCGGTTGTTTTCTTGACATATCACGGTATTTTCACTTGGCTGAGCATTGTACGTGCTGGTTTCCAAATTAAATCCAGTGAGATGTTCATTGTGATCAAAACACAATTCTGCTGTAGATTAAAATATAACATTCCCACATCTGATGTGTTTCTGCAAATATAACAAAAGCTCTTTCTGTAGATACGTTTATTCTTTAATGTTTCGTATGGATATATGTAGGTGTATCTCTTACGTATGTGCTCAAAGACCTGAATGCATTGTGTGTTGCAGTATTTTTCTTGGTGTTTATATGTGTTGGTGTTTCAGAAGCATGCATATGTTTGTGTATGGATGCAAGTGCTTATATGGATGGGGATTTTGTATCTGTCTCTATATATATGTGACATACCCACCCACATCCTTACCCACAGAGTCGTTCAAAATCTCTGTGCATGTGATGTGGGTGTGTGTGTAATGTAGAAGTGTGAATAGTGTGGGCAGGAGAAGATTTGAATGCCGTGGTAATAGATGACACAGTTTCATTTGATCGGTGTGACCTTTTAGGAAAACAATCCAATCTTTTCCCTTTTTGTTTTGTTTATTTTTGTGTGTTTGTGCATGTGCCTCAGGTTAAGTGCTTCTTCTGCATGACCATAACCAAAAGGTGACCCTTGTGTCCTATGGGGACCTCAGAGCCAGTTTCTCAGTCTTCATCTCCTCCTCCTCCTCCACCTCCTCCTCCTCCTCTTACCACTACTGCTGATGCCCTGGGTGCTGCTCCCAGGTTTGAGACATTGTTGACAGGCTGAAGAAAGGATTTGCAAAGACCTCCTCACTGTGTAAATGAAGTGATGGCTGGAATTAACTTCAACTCCCCAAGGAATGATATTAAATAGTAAGTTTGCTAGGCCAAAGCATTACCAGGAACAAATAATGAGGAAAGAGACTATTTGCATTTGGTTTCAATGATGAGCTAAAACCATCTGTGGAGAACAGGTACCCTTTGGTTTGTGGTTTTTTTTTTCCTGAGGAATGCAGCCTTTATAGCCTGCGAGGCAGTCATGATTCTGATCAGATACAGCTGTGACTGCTGCAGGAGATAAATGAAAATAAAGGGGCTTGGTGGATGGAAGAGCAAGGTCTCAGCTGTTCTCTGGTTCAATTTGAGAATTCATCTTTTCTTGTTAGCAAAACAGTAGTTTGTGTCAAACATTCTGGAGAACAAGAAAATGCGGATATGTGGTTTTCCAAAATATAGATTCAGTGTTACAACCATGTTGCCATGCTCAATGCCCAGGGGACTGTCCTCCAAATGCAAATGGCTTTGAACTTTCTAGTGAAAGTTAAGGTGACACTGTAAATAAAACAAAACCTTGTTACAGTAAGTGATTAAAAAAAACCCCAACGGCTGCAAAATGGAGGTTGCAATGGTGAGTGCAGACAGCTCCGGGTGCAACACCCACATGCCCTATGGATACGCAGCCCAGGCGCGGGCCCGGGAGCGAGAGCGGCTGGCGCAGTCCAGGGCGGCCGCAGCCGCGGCCGTAGCAGCAGCCACAGCAGCGGTGGAAGGTGGGGCGGCAGGCGGAGGGGGACCGTACCACCACTACCATCAGGAGCAGAGCCGAGGGGCAGCCTCCTCGCACGGTGGGAGCGCGTCACGCAGCGGCCTGCCCCACCGCCAGAGTGGTAAGAGGAGGAAGAAAGGGAAAAAGAGGAGCCACCACTTGGGAAGTAGGGAGTGTGGGGCCTCCTTCCCCTGTTCTGAGCTGCTGCCACTCAGTGGTTCTGAGGAGAGAATACTGAAGGACTTGAGTGAGGAGGAAGAGGAGGATGAAGATGAGGATGAAGACGATGAGGAAGAAGGAAAGCTCTACTACAGTGATGACTATGGGGAGGATGAGTTTTCATACTCGGACCAGCCACCCGATGATGGTGGAGGCCCTGGGGGTTACAGCTCTGTCCGCTACAGCGAGTACGAGTGCTGTGAGCGTGTGGTGATCAACGTGTCGGGACTGCGGTTTGAGACCCAGCTGAAGACATTAGCTCAGTTCCCGGAGACACTGCTGGGTGATCCAGCCAAGCGAGGGAGATACTTTGATCCTCTCAGGAACGAGTACTTCTTTGATAGGAATCGACCCAGCTTTGATGCCATCCTGTACTACTACCAGAGCGGTGGTCGGCTGAAGAGACCAGTCAATGTACCCTTTGACATCTTCTCTGAGGAGGTGAAGTTCTACCAGCTTGGGGAGGAGGCCATGCTCAAGTTCAGGGAGGATGAAGGTTTTGTCAAAGAGGAAGAGGAAAAGGTTTTGCCAGAGAATGAATTTAAGAGGCAGGTTTGGCTGCTGTTTGAGTACCCGGAAAGCTCTAGTCCTGCCAGAGGCATTGCCATTGTCTCAGTCTTGGTCATCTTGATCTCCATCGTCATCTTTTGTCTGGAGACTTTACCAGAGTTCAGAGATGACAAAGAATTCGTCATGTCCCTGAGCTTAGGGAAGGGGCTTTCCAATGAGTCTCTTCGCCTGGATGGTGGGGAGCACACCATCTTCAATGACCCTTTTTTCATTGTAGAGACCGTGTGCATCATTTGGTTCTCCTTTGAGTTTACAGTGCGCTGCTTCGCATGTCCGAGCAAAGCACACTTCTTCAAGAACGTCATGAACATCATAGACATTGTCTCCATCTTGCCTTACTTCATCACCCTGGGCACTGACCTGGCGCAGGAGCAGGGCAGTCAGCAGGCCATGTCTTTTGCCATCCTGAGGATCATCCGTCTGGTCAGGGTGTTTCGCATCTTCAAGCTCTCCAGGCACTCCAAGGGTTTGCAGATCCTGGGTCATACGCTCAGGGCCAGCATGAGGGAACTTGGCCTCCTCATCTTTTTTCTGTTTATCGGAGTCATTTTGTTTTCCAGTGCTGTTTACTTCGCAGAAGCTGACGAGCCTGCCACTCATTTTCAAAGCATCCCAGATGCCTTTTGGTGGGCTGTAGTGACCATGACTACAGTTGGTTATGGGGACATGAAACCCATAACTGTGGGTGGGAAAATAGTCGGGTCCCTGTGTGCCATTGCAGGAGTGTTAACCATTGCTTTACCAGTGCCAGTGATTGTCTCCAATTTTAACTATTTCTACCATAGAGAAACTGAGAATGAAGAGCACACACAGATGATGCAAAATGCAGTCAGTTGCCCTTACCTCCCAACAAATTTGCTGAAGAAATTTAGAAGCTCATCATCTTCATCCACAGAGGATAAATCAGAGTATTTGGAGATGGAAGAAGGAGTTAAAGAATCCCTTTGTGTAAGGGAGAATAAAAGTCAGGACACAGGGAATAGCAGTGAGTCAGAGAAGAAAAACTGTGTAAATTCAAATTCTGTGGAAACTGATGTGTAATTTTGAACGTTTCCAAATATATTTATGCATTAAAGAGTGCAGTGAAAATAATGAAATATGCAAACAAGAATCTGCAGCATACAGTAGTATGCCATTTAATGGTTAAATACAAATAAAAAGCATTGCTAAACATGTATTACATATCAAGTAAGTGGTACAACTTAAGGAAAGGGTTACTAGATCTGATACATTTTCAGACTTTATATTTTTATTAGAATGCAAGTGTTTTGCACATGAGGCTGAAAAATTTATTAAAACGAAGTCAGTTTTAAAGTGGGTGCATGAACTGTCGACATCACTAATAACAGCTCTGTGGTAAAAGTTGGCATTCAGAGGTATTTACTATGTAAGAAACAATGAAGTTTGGTAGTCATTTATCTATTTATCAGTGCTTTAATAGCAGCTACCATAAATCATTGGATACCATAGTCATCGTTTTTCAAATGGTAAATTTATTGTAAAAAGATATTCTACGGAAGATAGATCTAAATTTTTTTTCTTGAAATCTATAATGCTTGTTTTTAACTGGAAATTTACTTTGAAAAGGCTGTTGACCCTCCAGAAATTGTTTATTTTTATAACTCTCTTTGGAGGCATTGCAGCATTTGTTGTCTAATAATGAAAGAAATGAAGTAAGAGAATCATTTAACCTGGTCTGACTGCAAAGGCAAAATGACTGGAATGCTTTTTTGCACTACTTTATATGCTGGAGATATATTGAAAGAGACTTCATACTGTGAATGTTTACTAATGTAATAGTTCAATGACAATCATTGGAAGAATGAATTCTGCATCATATTTTATTGTTTCTTCTTTCTTTGTGATGCTGATGGCAAAACAGACAGCTAACATTACATTAATTCCATACTCTTTTAAATTATGTATATCTGTGATCTGGAAAAGGATTGTGAAGTAAAATTTTCTAATCAAAATTATTTGAAATTGGTGTTTTCTACTGATGCCCTCAAGAAGTACCAACCTAATTTATATCTTTTTTTTGCTTAATTTAGCATTAAGAGTCTATGATTAGTACACAAACTTTGTCAGTATTGAGGAAATTCAGTGTATGGGAGGAGAAGGCAGAAGTAATAAGATACTCAGTGGTTACAGTACTGACAATTGAGGATTGCTGACTTTTAATAATGTGCTATTATTGGTGCTGCATTTTTCCTTGATTATGGCTTTCACCCATGTGTATTTGAAGCAACATTTAAGATCTAAAATAGGCATTCTGGGCTTCAAAATGAACGTATTGGGTCCCATGGAGTCCTGGTGAAAACATTCTATGGTTTCTTTTCACTGATTCTTAGGCCAGCTATGTTTTACTATGTGTCAAAACCTCCCATTGTCTTTCTTAGGAGATTCAGGTAGGTGATGATTACCTGGCCTGCAGTGTATTCCAGAGTCCAGAATGAGATAGGTAAGATATCGCTTCAATACAACATAAATAATAGATTCAGAACAAGTTTTCTTTCAGACTTACCATTACCAAGGGAAGGCACAATTAAACTGTAACTATTTTTGAAGAGGCACTGTGGAACATTCCAGATTCTAAAACTTGAGCCAAAATGGCATATGCACTTTAAGGTCTGGGACAGGCTATTATGGGAGAAAAAAGGACTTACCAACACTACAGAATTTCAGTAGTTTGCAAGATTCGTTTAAAGTCGAGTGTAGGGTTTTTGCAGGGGGGAGAACTTGTTAGTGACTGATTCAAAGCAACAACTAAAGCAGTCTGATTTGGGCATCCACAACATTACGCATGATCCACCAGACAAGCCTTGTTTGCTGTATCCAGTGGCACCAAACAGAGCTGCAGACATAGGCTTCTCTTTAATGGTTGGGTTTTGCCTTCATGGTTTTTCTGTGAGTCTCTTCGAAAAGTTTCTCTGCTTGTCTTCTTTTGCATTGCAGAAAAATAAAAAAAGACACACACAAAAGACTGCGTTGTGCTGAGCCCTGCTTGAAAATGTGTGTTTAAGTGTCTGATTCCTAATTTAAAAACACAGAGCAGGATTCACTATATTTTTGATGTGAAGCATTAAACAGAGCTCCTTTTTATTGTGGTGATGTTAATTCCAACTGTGTTTTGAATGAAGTGACTCAGTAATTTTATACATAGGCATTTGCCAAAATTTAATATTACATTTCACTCTAGCTCACCTGAGTTAAATGTGCTAAATTCTTTTTTCTACAGGGACAGTATCGGTAGTGAGGATGAGCATTCTACGAAATCCAGTAAAAATCTGTAACTGAAAGTATTTCTTTCACAGATAGCGGTTAATGGCCTAGAGGGAATTCTTCCTAAATGGCTTGGTACTAGTTCTGTCTGACACCAGAGAGCATACAGTGCCTGGGACCATGGCAAGGAAGTAGGAGTGAAAGAAATACTAACTAGGTAAATAAAGAACGTCGAGAAAATAAGTAGTATGTGTTTGCAGTATTGACTGGCTGGAAGGGGAGGTGGTTCCTAAGAGGTGGGATTCTAGAGCTCTCATGGAAATAAGAAAACTCTTTGAATCACTTTTAAAATACATTCATCCTGTAGACACGGAGCTCAGCATGAGGGGAGTGCTCCATCCTGTTGTTCAGCTACTCTGCTGCCAGTACATACCCTTTCAATTTAAAACAAGCATGTGATGTCTGTGCTGTGCTGTTTTCAGAGCTGTACCTTGCTCTCAGAAGGAAAAGGTCTGACTGTAGGGCCTCCTAGCAGTTGGCAGAGCAACATTCTGGGTGCAGCAGCCCTGCACACTGCAGTGCTGGGGAGGTGTATCCTCAGGTAGCAGCAGAGCCTCCTGCAGTGAACAAACCTCTGTACTTTGTCATGATGAGAACTATAGGGCTCAATGCTAGGTTGTGCTATCAGTTGGGTAGACCATTCTGGATCACAGAAAGAGCTGTGCATTCCAGAATGGAAGCAAATAGCTCTACTTGGGTTTATAAATTGATTATTCGACTATCTATTGGTCCAGTCACAACGTAGTTTTAAAATGCCAAAGTCCTACCTCTCACACGCTAAAACCCAAAGATCCCAAGTACTTTACAAGAAATAGAAATTTGTGCTAAGTATTACTTTGGTTGAAACTGTGTGCCAGAGAAACCCTCTAACTGAGCTGTTACGGCTCCAAGTTACTACTACTGCTTCTGTCAGACCTTTCCCAGGGATACTGACAACTCTCAGAAAAATAATTTTATTGTGACTTGGACATTTTACATTTTAAATTATAGTGGTGAAATGCATTACTGATGTAGCTGATGTGAATGGATTTACACTGGGGATCATTTTAGTTCTACTAATGTAGTTCAAATGATTTCACATTGACATACATTTCAGCTAAAAATAATGCAAAATGAGATATTTCAGGTTTGCTTGCAGTGGTGAAAAAAATTGGAGGAGTTCCATTAGAATTCATGGAATCACAGCAGCACCAAACCTGATTTCAGATGTAATCTGATACTTAACAGTGTGCTGGCATTTATTTAAAGAATTTTAAAGTATTTTTATAGTAATCTAAAGTGCCAAGGCCAGATTCATAAGGAGATAGTTTTGCCAGCTGAAGTGTTGGATTTAATGGCTGACTTCAGAGATCCATAATTTCTTTATTACATTTCTGATATCACATTAATTCCTTAAAAACATCAGCCTAGATGCTGAACCTTCTACTAAAAGAAGTGTTGTGTAACCCAGTTAGTGGTGAAGGTTTTTAGTGTTCAGTTAAGCTTTCTAGAATGATTCCACAAGAGGCTAATTCTGTTTGATGGAAAATATAATTTAATTGTATTTGAAGGAAAATTACATAGGTTTTTGTGTGTAGAATCCACCTCTGTGGTGTTCATGTAATGCAGAATAAATCTGGGAGATCCAGGGGATGAAAAGCCTCATTGCTATCACAATTAAATCTAATTCATGACAATAGTGTCCTTGGTGTTTGGGGATACTAATTGGCATTCTTGTGGTCATAAAAGTTGAGATTCGAGTGTGTTTTCAGTCTGTAAATCTTTTCAAATAGCTTTGGAATGTGAAAATGATTTTGCATGATACTGATGTGGAAAGAGTTTAGGATCAGGCCATAACCTTTGATCCATAAAGGATCTTAGAGTGTAACTCCTGACATGGAAGATTCCTGTCAAGTTCGCTTTCAGGTGTTGAGTGTCATTTGACTTGGGATTTGAAAATTCAGTGCTGGGCTGCCCAAGAACATGAGGCACTTCATATTTGCATAAATGTAGGATAAATGCACTATGGAGTTCCAGCAAAATATCAGAAAGTCTATTCCATTTGTAGCTAGTTCTTGTGAAAAGTATATCTCGCACAGCACTGAAAAATAAAATATGTCTTTCTGGTCATCCTGGACTCATAAAACTAATTCAGAATCACAGTTAATTTTTAACATAATCTTTAAACTTTATAGTTAATCCTAAAATTAAATATAATCTATCCATTGTATTTAGGCCATGTCACTGGCTTCCTCTATTTTCCATATTACTTTTTACTGTCATTGCACCCAGTTATAAATACATATATAAATATTTTTAAAATTTTAATTAATTGTCATGAGAGAGTAAGAAATAAAAACAAATATTAAAAAATTACCAACTATAACATCCAGCATATAAATTACATATTTTTCTTATCATTAAATAAATCTAAATAACAGAATAACTTCTGTAGACGTGGGGCAGGGTATACACTTTCCTCTTCATATAACTGAATGATCAAATGCTTCAAATTTTTCAGTAAATACTACTTGACAGATTTATCATATTTTTGCACCTCTGTTTGAAACAAATGCTTGCAGAAAAATTGGTACTTTTGTAAAAATGAACATCCCTTCATGTCCACAGAGACCATCTAATGTGGACAAAGTGATTGACAGGTTAATTGTGGGTTAAAATGCATATATGTTTTGTACCTGACACCCAGGTACTCTCCATATTGGTTCCATGCTTTCTGTGTGTTCAGAATTCTGATGACATTGATTCTGAAGGAAAACTCATTAAAGCACTATGTACCAAGATGGTTGAATTAATTCTTATTTTTTATCCTTTTCTGTACAATTGTAATGTGCCTTGAGACCTTTTCTGCAACAGGCCCTTTGGAAAATAAATACAATCATATATAAGAAGGAAAGAAGAGAAATCTTACATTACATGTAGAAAAATCTCATAAAATATACTAATTAAGGGAAAGTAGGTAAGTAAAAACTTCTTTTTTTTCCTTCATTTGTGCATTTGTGGTATTGCCAGTAAAACCAAACTGGGCGTGACCTGGTTGAACTGATCTGCAGCTACAGAGGGGTGCTTCATGCATTGTTTCTCTTCCAGGTACCCTGGTCTCAGGAGCAGCAGCAGCTCCTGCTGTGGCATCGTGCAACTGGGAAGATGCTCCTCGTGCTGGGCAGCACCAAATGGGGTGGGACAGGGTCCTGTGAGGTTTTCAGCCTGTCTGGGAAATTCGTGCTCCTACCAAAAGTATCCTGCTGAGTGCAAAGGTTCAATTATTTGCTTGGTGATGCCATGCAACCTTTCCACACAGAGAGGTCTCCAAGACTTCAGTCTGCCAGTTCCTAAGCTGTAAAGGGTCTCAGGTCTGCATTCACTAAATGTACTTTTCAATACCGGAATTCCATTCATTTCACAAGGAATTGGGTTGTAAAATGCTTCTTGGATTGAGGAACAAGCACTTTGCTTAAGGTCAAAAGGGACACTGTGGTGGAGCAGATTTCCCAGGTGTTGCAGTTGCTACACGAAGGTGTGTAGGAAGGGACAGCACATATTCAAGAGAGATTTTGGTCTCTTTGTTTTTGATCTCTTGCTCAAATGTTCTGGGGTATTTGTGTTCCGAGTAAGGGAGGAGGATGGATAGAGTCAGTGAGGTATGTCAAAGGCATCTTTAATTTTAGACACATACTTTGTTCTTAGCAGCCAGAATAAAGTAAGAGTTTTAAAAAAATTATTATTATTGTTATTAGTTACTTAGTAGTAACACTTATAAAGGCCATTTCAGTGGGACTATATACACTGAATCTGAAACTATCATCCTGGACATGAATGGTAGCTTTCCATTCAGAAGATCAAGTGAGACATATTCAGTATCACTCCTGTCCTAATTTGTTTAAAGTGTGCTGGCTTTGGGTCCAATACTCTTGCACTGAAGTCTTGCAAAGTTTCTTGTGTCAATACGAGGCAGTACCTGGCACTGCAGTGTAGGACAACCAAGGAGAAAATCGGCTTTCCTTGTTTGTGTTTATGTTGGTGTGATTTTGGTGCAGAATTTTGCTGTAGAGGAGGGATGCGCCAGGGTCCTTCACTGTGTGTTTGTCCTCATTGCAAGGGGAGCAGCACCTCACAATATACTTTGGAAAGAAATCCAATCACGTGCACGGGTAGACTGCATTCCCTTTTTTCCTCTGCCTTGTGCAATCAAAGGACACTGCTGGGTACACTGGGGTATTGCCCCGCTCTGTGGATTCAACCATGTTCCACTGAGGTCAGTGGAGGTTTGGTTTTTAGTCAGAGCCCCTGGTATCTGTCCTTGTTGTGGATCACCCACTGTATGAATGAACTTTAATTTCTGCCTATTGTTGTCTCCCTGCTGGCACAGCTTTGTAATGAATCCAGGGTGTCATTCGGTGAGTTTCTCCTTGCACAGTGGAGCCTGAATAGCACAGGGAGCCTGAATGCAGAAAACTACAGAGGACTGTTGATACTGATTAAAGGTATCTCCTGTTTTTCTATCCAAAACTATATTTGTATTACAAGTTACACATTCTGCAGACTGTATATTTCAGGTTAAATACCTTCTGGTTCATTAGTGGGTTTGTACTTTAAAGATGCCCTTAATTTGTCCTGAATTCCTCAGGAATTTAAGACATGGACTATTTTTCAGGTCTCAAGTATGAAGGAAGATGATCCCCCTTTGCATTCAAAATGGCAAGACATTATTTTAAAGCAGAAATCTTGCATATTTTCAGGTTAAGAAGCTAAGGAATAGTATCTTTTTGTTAAAGTCTTTCTTAAATATTTGCTGCAGATACACATACTAAAGAAAAATAAGGTTTCATCACAGGGAAGAAATAGAAAATATTTTTTATTCAATGTTTAAAGGGCATCATTGTATTTTACTCTCTGCTAGATGACAAGCTCAGATAAATGTTATTTTAGCAAGAATCTATTCTGCTGCAGAGAGCACAGTAGAGGAATTGTATAGCAATTTATACCCCAGCATTTATTTATGTATATTTTTATTTCTTATATTAAATTTCTTATTAATTTATATTTAATTTCTTACATTTATATTATTATAGATAATTATAAGTACAGGACTTGCAGATCTCAAAATCAATGATAAAATGCTATAAGGATCTGAGTAAATGAGAGGAACAAGGTTTAATGCTTCTGAGAATCTGCAAGAAGAAATTGCTATTTTGATGCCATTTTACTTGTGAACATCTCTAATAATTGATAGGATGATTCCATAGGTTAGAAGATAAAACTGTTTTCTCTGGCTAGTAAAATATTTTCTGTTACTCATAGTTTAATGGAGGATTAGCATTTTTCTAGCTTCAAAATATTTAGAAAATTTGAGAAGACTCCAGTAAGTAGAAATTGTACTAATTTGCTGCCCTTTGACCTACTTTACAAGAAAATATTTCCAGAATTGATTAGTGATACTGGACAACTCAATTCCTAAGCGAAATGGAGTGACTGTAAAGAGATTTACTTTTGAATTCATGCAGAAAAAGTGCTTTTTAAATTGTCTCATTTTTGGGCACCCAGAAATAAAGACATTTAGACCACTACTTATTTTTGAAAATTTCTGATAGCTTGACCGATTTGTTTCTTTTGAGGGGAGAGAGAAAAATCATATTTCAGCTTTTTTAAAATTTCTGTGATTTTCTGTAGTTTTGAATTATACCTATCAGAAGCAGCCAGAGAACCCACAAGATTTTCAAGCACAGCCTCAGTTGTACTGCCACATGAAACAGTATATGTGATTTAAAACGTTCACCCAATTAGTCAGGCATCTTACATTATAGCTCAGTCCGGAGCAATGCTCCTAATACTTTTGACCTCTGTTCTATGCTTTAAAATGTTCTCCTGATGCCAGACTAACACATAAGGTGGATGGCAATTTGAGGTGGTGAAAGAAATGTGTTTGGTAGCAGCGAGGGCTGGCTCTTTTCCCAGGGGCTGGGAAAGGCAGGAGCTGAGCACAGTCACACAGCCAGGGGGCTGGGACCTCCTCAGTGTCCTGCAGCACGAGGAGCATTAAATGGGGCTCCTGGAGCCACAGGCCGGGGGCAGCAGCTGAGGCTGGGGAGGACCATTCAGGCCTTTTTGGGTCCAGCAAAAGCCTTGCACTTGCTGGTAACCATAGACAGCAGGGCTGGGTCTGCTCTTCTAGGATGCAGTTGTAGCTCAAGGTTTGTATTGCACTACCCAAAATTGAAAATGTATGTCTTTCAGAGCCTTAAATACTGACCAATTGTTAAGCTTTTTGCTACTCTTGGTTTTTGTCCTTGAATCATCCCCAGGTCTTATTTCTTCAGTGTTTTACTGCTGACAATACATCTACGATTGTTTCTCCTAAGTTGTGTTACCACTTGCTTTTTTTAGACAGCTTCCTTGTGCTGATAGGCCAGAACATTTTCATGGATTTTCAAAAGTAAGGCTATTTTTCAGCTGTTCAATGTATGGGTCCCAAAGTTAGATGTATGGGTACTGGGAAGCTGGGCGAAAACTAGTGATGTTATGATTTGCACTGACATCCAGAAAGGTGCTAGAGCATGATGTGTAGTATTTCTTAATCTTTTCACTGAGACAATTAGGTTTTTTGCTGTTCTTGCAGCAGTGTCATTGTTGGAACTGGAGCAGATGTTGGTTTTAAGTAAACACAGTCATAGCAAATGACTGCATATCTAAATTTGTGTCTTGTATGTATTACAAAGTATCTTAGCTCTGTACCATCATTTTGTAATGGTTGAAAAGGTGTCTAAAAATTAGTCTGATATGAACTAAATTAATGAAGAAATGTTAGAGTGATGCTTTCCCTTTGGTCTGTTTGCCGAAGGTGGGAAGTGAGCTCTGTGGCTTGTACTGAAGTTCGGAATGTGGAATATGTTGTTAAAATTGTTCCAGGTGATTGGACCGGGAACGTCATTGTTTCAAAGAAACTGGAGTGGTTTTTCCCAGTATTTCTGCACACAGATGGGAAACTGCACATATTTGAGAAGCAGAATGTCCAAGCAGTTTTCACAGGACCATCCATGCCCACAGACTGAAAAAATGATGGAAAATTCCAGAGCACCTGTCAGCCCAAACACCAAGGTTTGAGTTCTGAGGATCACAAACCAAAACTCCATCTTTTTCTTAGTGCTTGCTTCTTCACAGAGCCCTCAACCACCCTCATCACCTCTGTAGCCCACTGGCAGTCCCAGAAAGGAGCAATCATAAGCAGTGAAAATACGAAGGTGAAGGAGAACATCCATCCCAAATTGTGTGGGGAAAAAAAGTCTTAAACAAAAAATGCAATCAGTATGTTGCAGTGCCTTCCTTCAGCTTCATTTTTTTTCCTGAACACCCAGTGTTTGATGCAGTTCTGTGAGCATTCTCTGGACTCTTTCTCTGTGATGAGCATTTAGTTTTTGTGGCTCTCTGGTGTTAATGAGTCCAAGCAGATTCAGGAACTGAGTCCAAATGACAGAAAACTTCATGAAGTCAGTGAGCAAAATTAAGAAGTTTTTGTTGTTATTTTTCAGTAACTGCTGGTAAGAATGTTATGTTAATTTGAGAGGTTCACCATTGCCTCCAAAGGCAGATTCATTATTACATCCTCTCCAGCCTTCAAACGGTTGTATCTTGGACCTTCCTCTTTCTAAGGACTGGTATTTCCATTGTAAAGGATTAAAAGCTTTTTCCCATTTGGAGGCAGCTCCCATCCTGTGAGCGGCTGCTGCGAAGGCAGGGCTGTAGTGGTTTGTATGTCAGTGGTACACAGTCCTTAGGAGAAGGAAGGGCTACAGCACAAGTCCCACTTTCAGTGAATGGGAAAAGCTACTCGGGGATGCCATTTGGAGCTCAGCAGAAGCAACTGTTCAGCTCAAAAAAGCAGCATGCTGTTGCCTTGCTCCAGGTTCTATGCATTCCTGCTCACACACTGGGCAGGGAGAAATGCTGAGGGGAGATTTCTTAGGCTGATACAGCGAGTAGCAGCAACTATAGTTTTTCGCATTGATGATGACACCTCTCTTTTTCTGCTGGATTTACAGATGGGGGTCTTGCCTGAAACCACTTGAGGTGGATCATGATCTTTTTTTACTAGATGTTATTGCCCAAATAAATATTTACGTCAGAAATGTTCAAAACGGTGTTGTCATCCCCACTCCATACAGGCTTTCCATGCTAAAAAAAGAGAAATCTAAAAAATTATTCAACTGCATAAATTATACTGTATATGCATAGGCATCAAGCAGGGCATCACATTCTGCAGGATGAGGATCTCTGCTTATGAAGATATGAAAATCTGCAGTATTTTGCAGAACCTGATCCTGAAAATCAGAACCAGAGGTGTGTAGGATTCTTCTTTTTGAATTTGGCCTCATTTCTGTTCATGCCACTGACTTGAATTTTGGGCTATATAAAAGTAACCTTTGTATTTGGGAGAAACGGAGGTCAGAAATGCAGAAGTTATAATGGGTATGCTGATGTGACACAGCTCAAGCAGGACATGGCACAGTGCTCTGGTATTTGGGCCAGTTCTGAACAAATTTGCTGAGGACTTGGAACAGCCCTGCCCAGAATACAGGGTGGGGTATTTGTGTGATCACTAAACACTCCTCTTCATTTAGTATAAGCAAAGAATAGAGATTTATTTTTAGAGTCCAGTGCAACACTCTTCAACCCCTCCCCCTTTAGATTAATTTTCATTTTAATTTGGATTCACTTTTTGTTTTCTTGCTGTTGAGAATGTTGCAGACAACAAGGTTTCGTACCCCAGTTCTAATCCAGTCCCACTCACAAGGGAATAGACTTTGCTCTACAGACATTATTCTGCAGAATAATGTGTACAGCACAGCTCACGGGCAGATTAGGACTATGCATATATGAAATGCCTCTAAGCAATGAAAGCTTTGGGCTGCTCGGTCAGATCTTTGAATGATAAATTGGTTTAGTCAACAGCAGTCATCTACGTGCATTTGACATTACCTGAGTTCTATCTTTTTTGTGGACACAAGGAGCTGAAAGAATTTGAATTTTGCAAGTCTTGGGAAATTGTGTCTAATACAATGCATACTGACTTATTTTCTGTTCTGGAGAGCTGATACAGTTGGTATTGTAGGATGATTGAATTTTATTGATGTGAGGCTGCTTGTTATGAAAAGGAACATCACGGTCCTGTTCCACTGCAGTTTCTTGTTTTATGAAAATATTTTTGTATCTTTCATATCAGATGTGATATTATTTCCCCACCAGATGTCACGCAAACAAGCCCTAATTATGCACGTATTCAGTGTACTGGAGCGCAGGCAACCTGCTCAATGGCTGACTAATATTGCTTGCAGAGCGCTGTACTTGTATAAATACAGCACTTACTTGTTCCAAGCCACCTACAGCTACTTCTGCTTGAGATTTATATAATCAGTAATATTTTATGTTTTCAGCCTATACAAAGAAGGTATTGTATTAAATGAAGAAAATGCTTCTTTTTAATGCTGTAGTTAACATTCCACAGTCTCTCATCTTACTTTCTAACTCCTTTTGCTCTTGTAAATTCATGATGAATTTGTCCATTTATTTTATAAATGCAGAGTTTGTTTTTAGAGCTTTATTTCCTAAAAGTAAGTGATCTCATCTTCATTTTGAGACTTCAGTATTTCAGTGAAACATTTCAGTATGTTGCAATTCACCGAAAACCTCTTGGTGGACTGGCTATCATCAACATAAAATATTAAATGGCATTGTATGTCGAATAATGAAAAAATAATTAGTGATTTAGATAATATCCAGGAGGCTCCATTCGTAATCTCTCTCTCTTGTTATTACGTAAAGAATAGTGTATATAATGGAGACTGAGTGAAGAGGACATGGAGCTACTTTTAAATTTAATGGGCCTAGAAGAGCCATGAGTGATACAGCCATGCATTTCTGCCAGGGGTCTGGTACTCCTTGCAGCCAGCACAGCAGCTGTGTCATGAGCTGGTGAGGCACTGAAAAAGGTTGTCCTGAGCAGCTGTGGCTGCCCCATCCCTGGAAGTGTCCAAGGCCAGGTTGGATGTGGCTTTGAACAGCCTGGTCTGGTGGAAGGTGTGCCTGCCCATGGCGGGGGTGTTGGAATGAGATGAGCTTTAGGGTCCCTTCCAACCCAAACCATTTTGTGATTCTCTGAGTCTATGGGACATTTTTGCCGGGTTTGTCCATGAGTACAGGCAAGTCCTGCAGACAGGAGCTCCTGAGGAACTGCAGAACATGCTCTGCCTGTTGCTCTCAAGTCCACTCATCTTCTTGCTGCTTTCTTCTGCAGAGACTCTGGACTTCTAGAAGAGGCAATGTTGTGAGAACAGGCAACCTCCTCTTACATGTGACTTTAAAGAATAAAGGATTTTTTTTTGTAATGTAACAGCCAACTCTTCTAGGAATGTAAGGCAACAACAGGATTTGTCCTAAAAGTACTTGAGTACATAACTGCCAGGCATTTTCCTCAAAGGGCAGCAAGAAGGAAGGTACGGACTCTGTGAATGACGATCCAGATGTGTCATCCTCCCTTTTCCTTTAGCAAGAACTTTCTCTTCCTAATCCAAAAAGATTATTGGTTACAATCACCCCTGTTTCTTGAGGGATGCTACTATTTCCATCTGTATCACCATGCACTTTTGACTGAGCTGCCTCTTAGCTAAGAGGTGATCATGGGAGAGACATTCCTATATGTTAGGGTTTATTCTGATAGCTGGCCTTGAACAGGGAGAGGCAATGCTCCGTTGTCAGTAACACGAACTAGTGGGATATCACTGTTCTTAAGTATATGTGACCTAATAAGAAAACTCAGTAACTAACCACGGAAGAGTAATTTTAGCAGAGAACAAATTACATTGGGTATATTTAGTTTCTTCTGCTTTAAACCAGTGAGAATATCATTACTAATCTTTTTTCAGGTGTCTTTTACTTAACTGCATAGCAAAATCTGTAGTCAAAGAATATAAATAGATTCAAGAGCAATTGGGAAATGCTATCTAAAATGAGTAGCTGAAATTGGACTTGGAAAATGATTGTAATATAAAAATGAACTCAGTATCTTAATAATTTTTTCTAGCTAGAGCCTCTTTCTACTTTTGTTTCCAGTAAGGTTTTCTCTGGTTCTCATGCTATGGTGCCATTCTTGAGAGGACTCTAAAGAAACACAAATACACAAGAAAAATTACATTCATGATAAGTGAGGAAAAAAATCCCATGAGGTTTTGAGATTTTAGCTGTTGAAATACTCATAATTTCGTGTTTTAAATACTTGGCCTAAAATGACTGAAAAAATAATTCTAATTATGAAAAACATCATCAAGCTGTAGTACATTCTGATTAGTGTGATCACTCACTAATGTGTTCTGCTTGGGAGCTGATGAATCAAGATGGCTTAAATGAGTAGTTCATTATTATTATGGATGGTTTCTAAATTTACTGAATTGCTTCACCCAGTGCTGTAAAATAGAAAATTATATTCACAATAATAGTGTTTTATACTAATGTTTATCTAGTTATAAGAATTTACATGTTGAAATAAGTTGCAAAAGAAAAGAATTGCTGTTTTTAAACAGAAAGCCAACAGGAATAATAGCTGTTAATACAGTTTTCTATTAAATAGCTTAAAGCATCCTAAAATGTAGAGACAAACCAGTCAGTAATAAATAAAGCGATGAGTGTGGCCCTCTGGTTGAGGTAATTCTTACTTCTGTTTCTGCTTCGGCTGATGCCACTTTGCTGAACTCACCCTTGAGGAGTCTCACGCACACAGATGGTGGTGTCTGATTCTCCCAGGCAGGAAGTTTTGATGCACTTCGGCAGAGTTCTGGGTGAAAGAACCAGTGGCATGTCTGTGATCAATGGGAATGTGCTGCAATGTAGTTTCCTTGTGCTTGATGGGACACCATGGGAAAGGCATCTCCTCATCCTGGGTTAGCATTTGCCATCACATTAGTTAAAATTAGAGATTGCATTTTATGGCTTAGATATTGAGTTTCCCATTAATAGAGGCTCACAGACAAAGTATATATTTTAGACTAAAACTTAGTTACAGAAAACGTGAATAGTGTAAATGGAACCCATGATTAAAGACTGCTAGATAAGAATAGGTACCGGGAAAAAAAATTCTAGGTGGATTAAAGAAAATTTTCTGTTCTCCATTTTTCGTACTAGAAAAGTGTCTTCTAATAATCAAGCACCAGTTTGTTATTACAGTTCTGACTTAGTAGCTGACGTATTTAGTTATTTTTATAATTGTTAGAGTAATGACCAGTTGATAATATTGGATAGTTTACAGTTTGTCAGTAGCTTCTCAGTCAGAACTGTGGCTTCTTCTTCTTTGCCTCTCTGGAAAATTAGTTTCATTTAATGGAAGTAATGCTGCAGTACTTTATGCTGGATATTGAATTAGTTTGTGCATGTAAAATATATAATATTTTAAAAATACTTTTCTGTTATATTTGTGTATTTCTATGCATCATAGAGATTACTTTAGTCACCTTCTATAACATGCACTTTAGAAGACTTTTTATTAAAAAAAAAATCTATGCATTCATTCATGGATATTTGGAAATATGCTCTGCAGTTTGTCTTCCAACCCTTTTTTATGTGGCATCTTTTTATTAAAAAAAAAAAAAAAATTAAATGCAATAGGAATCAATAGGCTTTATTTTTGCACACTTGTAGAGGAGGGAATGCCAGTGACTATCTGGGGGGTGAAGTGCATCCTCTGAGGATGGCAGCCCCGGGCTGTGTTTCCAATGCCAGACACTGTGCTTTTCAGTCATTCAGGAAATGTGGGAGCAGCTAGGTGGTGGAAGCTGGCAGCATAAGGAAGGGTGACCCCAGAAACAAGAAATTCAGAAACAAGAAATTCAGAAACTGATGTGAACTTTCTGCAAAGTGCTACCAAAGTAGCATTGTGAAAGAAAATGCATTAGTGATAAAAGAGCAATTCACTGTGGTCAGCCACAGAGTAACTAACCTCTGCTCTGAAATGTGTGCAAGTTAGAGAGGGTAACAATTCCAAGTACTGCTAGAGCACACTGGCTCTTGATTGTTCTTGGTTGCTTAAGAACTTCTTTAATAAATTTGTTTTGTGGAGGCACCTGCCTTAAATTGTTGGTGAGTCTGGGTTAGGCAGTACAGGCTGAACAGAAAGAAATACATTTTCTTAAATTGAACTATGTCATCTTTTGACAATTGATTTAAATATGGCACTCTCTGCATTTACATAATAAACATTATTATTTTATAAAATGTAAGAGCCAGATTGTATTAATTATACATACCTTATGTTATTATTACAAACCGTGTTGGGCTTTATCAGTCATTTCCCTGACTGAGAACTTAATGCTGAGGACTAGTTCATGTGGGGCTGGATGTTGCTGGGAAATTGCAGTCTTCTTCCTTTTCTCTGCACCTTTTAATTCCATTTGGTGAGTTGTTTTTCCCAAACTAAGCCAGAGCTTGCTAGCATTCCAGTGTTGGCCTGTTCCAAGCAGTTGGTGAAGCAGTGGTTCTTCTTTAGGTCTTTGTGTTTGAATGACCGCTAACTGGCAAGCTTATCTCTGTCATCCTTTCCCTGAGCAATCAGGCTAATTATGGCTTTTCAGGACACTGGAAGCTCATGTCTGGGCAGCTTCCAATGCTCTCAATAGCACTATGGGTTATTTAAAATGAAAATTTGCCCTGTCTGATATCCAGAAATGCCATTTGGAAGGCTGCTTGGCAGTGCTGGAATCTGTGTGAGGAGGCACATTCATGGCTTCACCCAGTCCGCTCCAGCACTGCATCCTGGTGGTTTATGAGGATTCAAGGTGGCTATAGCACATGCTGTGTCAGCCAGTGAAGGCAGTCGAGGAAAAATTAAACTTTAAAAGTTTCCTCCAGGTTTAAATATCAAAGGT
Organism: Oreocharis arfaki; assembly: GCA_013398015.1. Classification (NCBI taxonomy): domain Eukaryota; kingdom Metazoa; phylum Chordata; class Aves; order Passeriformes; family Paramythiidae; genus Oreocharis; species Oreocharis arfaki. Next base: position 822,016 of record VZRR01003157.1, read on the forward strand.
GTTTTGAAAGGAACTTGGTGATTCAGCAAAACCTTTCAAATTCAGAGGAATGTTTTGAGGCTCACAGTTGTAGCCTGTAATACTGTAGAGAGTTAGTGTTGAATTGTTATTTCTAAATTACTCTAAAAGTGAATGAGAATTTTTCTTGCCAACTCAGTAAAAGTTAAGGTGAGATCAGTTTTATGTGCTCATGTTCATGTCTAAGGTGGTAAAAATAGGATGTTGAGGAGTTTCAGAGGTCAACTTCTTAATTTAGACCAAAAGTGGAAAATATTCAGGAGATTCTTGGGTAGAGATTAGTGACGTAGTAGAATGAGTGAAAGAATGAATGAATGCTTGCAATACTAATTTACAACAGAAAGATGGATTTTAAAATTATTTATATGAGCTCCCTGAGCTCATTTAAAATTGATGAACGAAGACTTCAGTAATTGAAAAGAGCTAGGAGCAGTGCTGAAGAATGACTTGAGAATAAAGAAAAAGGTGTGCAGTATTGAAGAATGAATAAGAGGAAAGTAGAGAAAAAACTTGTGGAGAATTGGTGGATTTGGACCAAAATATGGGCCAGTTGTAGCAGTGAAGAAGCCACATAACACATAGATGGAGGTGGAAGACGTGAAGTCTTTGACTTTCCAATTTTACAGGATATGCACATGAATTGTGTGTCACCTTAGCTTGAACTCCTCTCTCTCCTCTCTTGCTTCCTCTTTTACATCTTTGTCTATGTGTTCCATTGTTTTTTTGGAGATGGATGCTGTTTACTGCACAGTCTGGCAGAAATCTGATTGTAACTTACGGGATGAAATTTTTTATTTATTCCTTACAAACACCTTGCAGTTTCTCTCTAAACCTGGGAATGTCTCAAGAATGTGACTGCAGCTGGGGCAATATGCCACCAAAAAATGCCAGTATTTACTTACTTGAATCTTTAAGCAGTAAGTTTGATGGTTTGTCCCCTTGATTTTTCTGACAAAGTTGATACTTAGTTTAAAAACATCCTTTTTCTTTGACTTGATTATTTTTAAGAAGTGCCATGATTTTTTATGCTGCAGAAGCACAGTTAAGTGGGTATAGCTGAGAACAGAACTGGTCCCAGTTAGCTTATGACTGGCTCTAAGGCCCTTTCCCTCTTAGGCACAGTATGTTCCCTTGGGGACAAATTCTGCTCTTTACAGAGGCTCTACATGTGTAACTGAAAGCAGAGGTTTGCCATTTGTGTCAACTGTATTTAGATTTTAATAAACATCAGTTTCAGCAGTTATTCTAGCTGCTTTGAAGTAAATCACTATACATTTGCTTTTGAAAAAGGCCATCCTGTCCAGAAAATGCTAACATTTTTTTGTTCTATGGCTGTTTGTTGTCCGTGTTTTTAGCCAGCTATCTATAAATACTTTTGGTTTTGAAAGCACCTTCGGCCCAGTATTAAATCATATCATGACTGATGGTACCCACTGATTGTTATTTATTGTTGTCTACCAGGTCCAATAACTCTTTTTCCTGGGCTGTCTGCAGTACTGACATATTTTATATGGAAGCTGTAAAATGGCTAAAAAATTGGCTGGCTTTTGGTGTGGTAGTTGTTAATGTCCAGTCATAGTGGGTCTGCGCCGGGCTGTCGGGATGAGTGAGAACATGCTGTTCTCATATTTCTGTATGTTATCCCGAGAGCTCTGAAGGATACAGCCTTGGCTCTGTGCCTGTGTATGGTGCAGTTTGCCACGCTGAGATTTTGCAGTGTTTTGCTGTCAGTGCTGTGGAACTGAGCTCTCACACCTGCTGTGAATCTCCCTGTTCTCGGTCTGTCTTTATAGGGAGAATTACATCCCCCGTGTACTTGAAAACATTATTCTGACAAGCAAAAATGTGCTGGATAGCACAGCATTTCATTTTATTAAGCAAAATAAATTGATATTTAGCAGAACGCTTTTAATAAAGGATCACAGTCCTGAAATATCAGCTGGCATAATTTTGCAATTCTCTGTTTAATTGAGTGGAGTTAAATGAGTTCATACCGGCCTACCTGGGGTAAGGATCAAGCGAAGACTGAGTGTGTCATAATGAGCCAAAGACAAATTAATCTGAGAGCCCTGATTTCTACTGTTTGTGTCCTTGGAAGGGACTAACATAGCGTTACACAAAGATTCAACTTCTGGTTATTCTTGTTTAAACTTAAGCAGTACCAACAGTTTCAGCACTGCTGGAGTCTGTTTTCCTTTTTAAGGCTACTCCAGCATGAGCTCTGCACTGTCCTGTCCAACTGCAAATGCCATGGTTATGTAAAACTTTCAGCTGCCTAATTTTTATTCAGGTGATATGATTATGTGGACTTTTGGATCTAATAAATCCGTGTAAATGCTGCAGCTGTCTAAGAAGAAATTGTGATTCTACAAGAGCGCTGACATAACAGTATTATTGCACAATATGTGTTCCAGCATTATGTGCAGTGAAAAAAAATAAATATCCCTTAAGCAGCAACAGGTGTTTTAGCCTAGCACGGAAAAGTAATCATTAATGGTTATTTCCTTTCTTCTTGTTGGAGATGCAATAATTGTTCCCTAAGAATTTGGTCGTGAGGGGAAATTCTTGCTGTTTATTTTAATAATATTCTCTGTAGCACCAGTAGATAATGACTAGTACCACCAATGTTAATAATTTTCAGCTATTTACTGTCTTCTCGTTCTTCAGTTCAGGCTTAGGTTAGCCTGTTTAACCTTGTGGTTGGGATAAGCTAAGAGTGTACATTTAATATGTTATAAGAGCTTATCTCTCAGTCATAAACAGGTAAACTACTCTATCCTGATTTTGCTATGTCATGTGCTTGTTTCCTAATTATGGACATTGTTCCATTAGCTTGTTCCTAATTAGTTTTTTTTTTTTAATTTCCCATTAAAGACAGTGAAGTTGTAAATCTGGTTAAATGTGATGCTAGATGTGAAACATGAGGTGTGAGGTGAGGGAATTGTCCATTTGAGTGGTGAATAAGTGATTTTGTGAGATGGAGAAATACTTTCCAAGTAAGCCTTGCTGAATTGGGTCACATGTGAAAGAAGTATAAACTTAAATGTAATGTGCTGTAGATTCTTTCACAGCTATCTGAAATTTAACTGTGCAGAGCTTGCAGCTACCTGGAAATCTCAGGAATTAGGACAGTGTTCTGTGTTTGAACAGCCATCTTTGGGAATTGTCTGTATCTGAGTGTCTTTAGTCCAGCATCTTTAGTGCCTGGAAAAGCCTGAGAGCATAAAGTGAAAGCCAGAATTGCATGCTGTACCTACTGCTCAAGTCCAGCTGTGTCAACATTGTTGATACGATCCCACATTTCCCTGCAGAACACTGTGCATATTTTCTCATAGCTTGCTTCTTGCAGTACCTATCAAAATTACTGTGTAGACAGTAATACTACTGCTGTTAGGGAATTTTCATGAAAACGTTACAAGTTGGTATTAGCAGAGCAACCCCTTCACCCTGAATGTCAGCCTGCCAGATTGCTGCAATGAAGAGAATTCTCACAGCTTAGCAGGTGCAAGGGAGTTGTGCTGTGCTTGCTCTGTGTGGAGAGTGCAAAACCTTCAGCAAGACTGCTTCAGCTTTCTAGGTGGAAAAGGTCCTCCCTTGGAATTACCTGCCTGGGTGTGAAATCAGTGGGAGCACTGCATGAAGTCTGCGAGGGACTAAAAATGCCCTTCAGCTGATGCTGAGGAAGATCCCAGAAAAATTTCACTGCAAAGAGCTGGCCTGCCACCTCTGAAAATGATCAGGGGTGCGACTGAAGAGGTCACTGTTTGGTGGAGGAGGGTGGAGGTGATTGGAATCGTGGCATGGGTTACTAAAACAGACACTTTTTCTATTTCAAGCTGTCAGTGGATGGGTTCTGAATTGTTGTAGTGTGGCCTGAAGAGAGCTGTGAAGTGAGTTCAGGCATGGCTGGTCATACAGTGCTCAGCAAAATCTGGAAGGCAGGAAGCCACTTCCAGGGTGCGAAGCTAAACTAACATTCAAAAATAAATGTAACTGTGTTTTCAAGGTCAGCTTTTTTAAACTTCACAGTCTGGAATGTCAAGCGCTCAATACAGGCTAAAAGGAAGAAACTCCCGGTGTTTAAGAACAAACATAAGCAAGCCCCTTGCATTAAAAGCAATACATTTTAATAGCCAGCTATGATTCTTCTTCCCACTAATTTACAAGTGTGATATGCAAGCTTAATTCTAGAGTGCACTAGCATACAGCCCCTGTCCTAACAATTTCATATGCAGTTTATTTTGGGGCACAGTATTTCTCACCATATTAGCTAGCTGTTTGCTATAGCCGTGGCAAAATAAGCAAGCTGTGCTCTGTGATATATAATGTGGTATGACTGCCACAGCATAAAGCAGAATTTCTGTATCCAGCAAGGAACCTATAAAAAAAGACAGCAGCTATAGAGAAAGAAGTAACAGAAAGCTGTGCTTCAAACTTTGACTCACCAGGTAGAAAGAAATAAACCAGTGATGGCTGGTAGAAAAGAGAAGCACTGTACCTATGTACAACAACAAGAAGAGTATAACCTCATCTTATATTTATTTTTCTTTAAAAAATCGGAGGTTTAAATTTTTACCACCATTTCTTTGGCAATTTGCGAATTTTTGCTCTGGCTAAAAAGCAGCTATTCAGCTCTTTCTCCGGAAGCTCTGACTGTGAGGATGCGGCATGGCGCTTGTTACCTACTGGTGCTTGCTACTGAACAGCTTGGAACAGTAGCACTGGAAAGTGAGATTTGTCCTCAGTTGTCTCAAAGTGATGTAACCATCAAAGACAAATTAGGTCAGCAGATTTAACTGCTTTGATGGGGAATGCTACGCCAAGAACTTTCAACAGTCCAGTTGTCCATGAGGAGTGCCTGCATTTTCTAGCAGCAGAGACAATACATGCACAGTTCAAACCAGATTTTGCTTTTATTTACACCAGAGAATAGCTTGGTAGAATTGATTAACTCAGAATATACCCATATCTAAATGTGTACTAGATTGTATTTAGCTTTATGCAAATAGGCACTGGAGGCGGATAACTGAAAGCTTTCGCCTCTCTGTCCCTGAGCCACGTTCATGTACAGACTCTGTCCTTGTCATCAGGAGCAGAGCAATGACTGCTTCAGGCTGGTGGCTGCACAGCATTACCCTTCAGTGCAACACCCAGCAGCATTAGACACAATTTGGTGGGGAGGTTTCCATGCAGCACTGACCATGACAGCTTTTCAACAGCCACATGGTAAACTGGCCATTGCATTTTTATCAATGAAGGCAAATCAATAGTACATTTCAGTGCATCTTTCTTGGTAACTTAGATTAAACAACCTTCAGGCTTTTTTTTTTTTTTTTTTTTTTAATTTCATATTTGTTCCTGCATGAAACATCCTGGTACTGCATCCATACAGAAGGCATAATTAATTTAAGCTGCCCTGGCTGATTAAAAGAAAATGGAACAAAACTTTAATCAAATCAGTTCAGTTGGAGGCATAAATTAAGGAAGTCCATGAATTTCATTGAGTGAAAAATGTTCTTTTCTGTCTATAACTGTCACTTCCAGAAGCTTTCTATATCTCAGCAGCTCAGTGGTCTGGAATGACTTGGTGAAAGAAGCCAGTTCTAGAGATCAGGATTAAGTTAATCAAATAGTGGACTGAACATAATCCTGTACTTAAACGCAATTGTGCCTCTGGATTCTGCTTGAGGGATCTTAACTCTGGATCTGCTGGCAGGAATGAAATTAATTGTTTAACTACTGTTTCAGTGGACCAACACTAATTCACTTCCCTCGACAGTGTTTTGTTGTTTTCATTAATAAATTTTCTAAATAAAATAATTGAGAGAGTTTTCCTGTAAAATCCTGGTAGTCATTGGTGTTAACGATATCTTAACTGTGAAAATCAGCATCACCTTTACTGTTGTGCCTGGCCATATTCATGGATATAATTCCTATACATTTCAGTCACTTCACGCTGGAAGAATAGAGATAAACTTTTGAAGCTTCAATGAGTTGGTCTCCTTTTTTGAATTTAGAATGACTTTTAAAATTGAATCCTGCTTTTGTGAATAAAAGGATTTTTGTAGCCTTAGTATTTAGCTTTCCACTGAAGTTAAAGCTTTCTCACAAGACAAGCTGCCTGGAATGTATTTGGAGCAGCTTGCCAGCAGATTGTTATTTGCTGCTTTTGCCACCTTGGGAGGCAATATCTTTCTGACATGCCCAGAACATTTAAGATATCTAGTTCTTCACTTAAGTAAACAGCAGGCTAATTTTAAGAGAAACAACATATCTCCCAGTAAAAGCTGAAGAGACTAAGGAGATCTAGGCTGAAGGAATCTATCCATCTATCAGACCACAAGCCTCAAAGATGGCATTAATGCGAGAAATATTTTTGTTGTTGTACTCAATATAATGACAAGGATTTCAGCCTGGCAGAAAGTAACCACTAATGCCAAGAAGCTACAGTGAAGAACCTCACTCTGATCTGAAAGGATTCTTTTCTCATTCTGGTCTAAACATTTAATTAATTTTTTCTTTCTTTTTCTGCCTATTTTATTTTTTTTTGGTAAATGGTTATAATTTCTTCAGGGTGGATTACAAAATCAAAGGTTTAACAGAGTTTTGGAAATAAAATCAATGCAATAGAAAAGTAGCAATACCTGACCATGAGGCCATTCCTTTAGGCTGCTAAATTTTTCTTGAAATGTTACTTTCTCTGCCGTTGGATAAAAAAATATTTATTCTTTTTTTACTCATCTTGTTAAGCTTAAACATTGGGCAGACCTTGTTTAACCACTCTTTGTGCCAGCTGACCTGCTGAAGGGCAATGGCTGCAGTGCAGTTGAAGAGACAGTGATAAGGATGGAGCTACATAACTTAGATACAGGGTCAGGATGTCTGTGCAGACACAGATGTCTGGTGAGAAAAGATGCTCAGTGTTTTGGGTTTTTTAATAAGGCTGTGTTGGGTGTTTTAATATATTCAAAGACAGTCTATTTGTGATGAAATTCATTATCCTTGCTTCACAGGGTAATAATTAGAAAATATCATATCTCCTCAGGTTAAGTTTTCTCTTGGTTTCACCACTGCAGTCCTACTAACTGAGGCAGAACTTATACAAAGTAGCACAATGCTGATACCTCATACAGAGATATTTTATAAAAAAATTTCTGGCTTGCACTGAGGGTCTTGAAACAGAATGAACACAGAAAGCAAGGCTGACCAAAATGCATTGGGCACACACACTCACGTGCATGAGGAGTAGAAGACAGGGAAGAGAGGAAAGTAATGGGAGGATTCAGCTGGTCAGCACAGTTACAGATGTACATACATGCACACAAACCATGCTGTGTTAGCTGCATGTGGGTCCTTTACCATCACTGCTCGTGTTCTCTCCAGCCCACACAACTCCCATGACTCTCTGCTAAATCTCTGCTGTCACTGTGTTGCTTTAACTGTTGCAGCTGTATTCCCCTTGCACATGGGATTTCCTGTCACTGCCATGTGAGTATAGAGAAATGTTGACCATCCCTCACATTTTCAGTTCTCAGACGATTGCCGAGGGGCTTCATCATAAAGAAACTCAGGTTCTGCTGGCTAGTGGGAAAAAGGGAACTCAAATTCAGACAGTTCTTTCAAAATTTTGTATTTCTGTATGTGATGTCAGTCCTTTGATCCTAATTTTATTTGAACTACAGTTTAGTGAATGACCTTCAGCGTTGCTGAGAGCAGTGAGAACTGTGAGGACCTCCCAGCACAGGCCCTTGAGCTCCATTGGTTTCCCATTCTCAGGTATGAAAGGAGCCTTTGCTCCAGTCCAACGCTCTGCAATAGGCCTCTGCAGACAGTGCTTTTTGTAACTACTCCTTAAACCCTGTGAAGGATGTATTTGTTCCCCACAATGTTTAGTTCAACATAACATGAAGTATGATTATGATGCCACCCTTAGCACGTACAGTTCCTTCACTATGTAATGTTAAAAGGTATTTATTTTCTTTTCTTCCTGTTTCATATTTCGTGTAGGTATGTCTTGCCTCAGTAGGACACTAAATACATATATTTTTTAAAAATTTGTCTGCCACTGATTATTAAAGTCGCAGAGGAAAACTGTTTTCTGAATTGAAAAAGTTAATGATTTGCAATGAGCATACACTTCATAAGGTGAGGACTGGAATATTCTTAATTGAATAACTGGTTCTAATTATTTCTAATTGTGGGGGAAGCAACACTTTTCCTTGAGCAATTTGTCATGGACTTGAGGAAATACTAATTCATGTGCTGCCATTGCTGTGAACGTGCTGCTTCTGCTGTTATTCCAAAGCCACTATGTTCTTCGTGCAAGTCTAAGAGACAGAGACTATGAAAACCCCTTTGCTAGTACTATGTGAACCATCCTGATGAGTGTACTATAAAGAAGGAAAATGTCTATTGTCTCAGATTAAGAAAAAAGCATTCTCAGATTGACACATGGATGCAAAAAGTAGGAATATAGGAACAAATTCTGTTGCTGGCAGATCATAACACGTGGGTCAACACTTACATCAGCCTTACAAATGTAAGGCTGTACAGCAACTCTGTGAAAAGCTGAAAACAGGGGGTCTACTCCAGTTTATGGACGTGCCCATCATTGCAACAGGCTTGGCTTTCTCAGAGTATCAACTGGTTTTTAATGAAAAAAAGACAATCCCATATTATTCAATAGGATTCTTTAATTCTTAAGTATGTGTTCTACCTATTCTCTGCTCTTAGCTCCCTTTGTTTTCGGTACTCAGCTGATGTATGTCAATTTGCTATTATCCATCCCTGGTTTTTTAGTTAGTATTTTTAGATAGAATTTTAGTAGATCGTTTCTTTTCACAGCAATAGTCAATGGAATTTCTCTGCATTTATGTCTGTGTGACAGAAATCAGGATTCAAACTTCAGCATTCCCTGTGACATGCTTCATGATTGTATTTTTCAGAAAAAGAATTGTCAGTACTTTGCAGTGTCAGAGACATCAGAAGGACGCTCTTCCTACTCTTATCCAGAGGGCCTTGGATACACATTTCACAGATCTTCAAGGTCTTGGCTTTTTGAAAACCACAGTTTTTACATATTTGTTCCCAGTAAATTTATAGGTTTCTATTTTAATCACACCAGTTCTGCTTTGACGCTGCAAGGGGCAATTACACAACACAATCTTCTGTGCTGATTGTTATCCTTGGTTAAATGTCTTCTGTTTAATGTTATCCAGAACCTTTGGTCCTTCATGTTATTCCTGGTTATGCATTTTCAAGGTATGACTGAGTTAAGGATCTGGTCAGTCCAGCAAAAACTCTAACATTTTTTTTCCTCTGCATTCCTGAAAGGAAGTAATTATGATCAGAAGTTAACAGACTGCCCTCAAATTTCAGTCAAGTTTTCTTCCATCTACTGTGTTTTAGCTGAATTTTAGCTACCATGGCTGAAAATGGGTATGTAAATCTTTCCTGGAAAAAACCCAAACCAAACAGGTTGAGGCTGTCTGTTGTATTTTATGAGACAACTTTGTCCATTCTGCACAGCTGAAATCTAGTTTTTGGAAGTCTGAGGACTTCTATCAGTTTCCAGGTTCTTTGTACTCAAGGTCAAAATTCTATCCTTATTCCTTTCCATCAAATTCCAGTTACCTGTAGGATTAAACTTGAGTAGATGCAGACAAAGGTTAAGTTCTTGGGGGTTTATTGTTTGTGTGAAATGTATCTTCTCTGAGTTTTGCTTGTACTTACACTTTTCCCCCATCTCTGTGTCGCTGAAGGAAATTTTTACCACTCTGGATCTGCATGCTCTGACAGAGAAAAGCTTTCAGAAGGTATAAAACTTTGGGTAAATTTGAGAAAGCCTAGGTCTGGAAGAATGCAGTGCTACAAGTGCTACACAGAGTGTGGATGGAGTATTTTACACAGAAAATGCTTCCTGAAGCCTTTAGTCCCTCCAGAGTCTGTGCTGAAGTACAGAGCAGACTTTGTTAAGTCAGGACCTGCAACAGTTTTGTTTAACCATTATTTCTAATGAAAACAAGTTTTCTTTCAGTCAAAAATATTTGAGAAACCAATTTACAATTCAGTGGATAACTTATTGGGTTTTAGTGTCATTTCTTGGCTTTGGTATTAAGTTTTAAAAAAGGAAGAGAAATGGTTGTAGTAAAGCTTAAGTTACAGGAACAACTGGTGGATAATTAATTGTTATTTAGTGATTTTCTTTAGTCTCTGATCAGACTTAGCTTTTCTCTAAAAAATGGACTCAGAGATACTTTTCTGCAAAGTCTGGTGCCTTTACGCTTTCCTATATTTCAAAAATATGAGAAGGAAATATCACTGAACTTTCTGAAGTACCCCGGCTCTAAAGAAAGAGATCTCAACAATGAAAGAACACTTATATAATATGTTAAGCAATTCAGTAATAAGAAAATGTCAAGTCCATGACAGTTTAATATCCTCTTTGTTACTGTAATGTTTGCAGAATTTCCCCTCTGAATCATACAGTAAAATGGTACAGATTAAGGAGTTAATTCTTAAGAAATTAATATATAGTAATAAATTTTAGTATTCCAAAATCATGGGAGAAATGGGAAGCAGATCACAGCTAGTACATAGTAAATCTCTTGAGGTCAGACCATCGTTTTAAAGACATCTTATGATAAAGACAAACTTAATTTTTTGAATATGAACTAAAAGAGATCAAACTACTATAATTTTTTTCTTCTGCTCAAATGGAAAGAAACAAACTGTAATTTTTAACAATGATTTTTTTTCTTTTTTAATATCAGAAGGAGTTCTGTATTTAATAATTTTCTTACTGAGAATGGTTGAGAAGTATTGAAACTTTAGTCCAAAGTACTTAGGGGTGGTTGGCATGTTAGGTGTGGGAGTAGGCTCTTAGTTTAACAGTTAAAGGGCCTATAGAGAGATCGATGAATTGCTTGATATTTAGAAAGTAACAGGATAATTAAATATTTTTAAAATAAACTCTCTTTTGGAATAAGGACTGAGTGGTAATCCTGAGCAAAATCACGGTTAAAGTTTCAGAAGAACTAGTATTATTCCATTTATAAGAAAGACAGAGAATAAGTGAAATGTGTCAGAAGACACCTATTTATTTGTTTGAAACTCAACCTTGGGAATGGGCTTCTCTTCTAAAAGATAATTGAGAAGCAGATGCATTGCAGAAAATGTCACACGAAAAGGCATGTCACATCCTACATCTCTTTTTTTCATTTTTCTCTTGTTTTTGTTTTTCTCCTGCCAATCTGAAATCAGGCAGTTCAACACTTTCTATTCCACTCACTGCCATTTTCTGGCACTTGATCAAGTTCTTAAACTTTTCTGATAATTGTCTGTCAGCCTAGCACAACATTTTACAAAATTAATTGCATTCTTAACAATACCAGGCAATTTGACTCACATAGCATCATGCTGTCACCACTTCATGTTAATAATCTGCTACTTGGCTTCCTGTTCCAGGAATATGTATACTTTTGCCACTGAATATATTTGCCTTAGACTGTTTTCACCTCCTTTTCTTCATTTTTTTTTACTCTGCTGTAGTGTCCCCCAGTACACCAGCTCCTTTTGTTAAAAACCAAGTTTCATATATACTTTAAAAATTGCAGGAATTTTGGTAGTTTGGGGACATTTGTATTATTGATGGTTGCTATAGGCACCCAAGAGCAAGTTCTCAAGCTGCTCTCTCACTGATGTCTGTAAATCCTACAGCTATTGAGCACAACCCAGCTTGATATGCTCTACAGTATTTACTTCAGAATGGATGAATAATTTATACGACTGTGAAATTTTTTTTAGTGGTTTTGTACCCTTAGGAGAGCAGCTGAATATTTACAGTGTTATTTTGAATGTTATGATTATTTTCTGTTGTACGTGAATGTTTTGGAAAATGCACCAAACCAAACAAAAAGAGCTGGATTCAGTTTTTATATGAAAGGTTTTATTTTTCAAAGAAAGGCTTTGCATATGGCAGTGTGGTGGTAAAATAAAAGTTGCTTAATAGGAAGATAGATAAAGTTCTTGCTGTGCAAGATTGATGTTGAGTGAAGAAAGAAAAGAACGGAAGGAAGCAGAACTAGGTCTGTCTATTAAGATTGATATGTGAGTGCTTCTTACTAGATACTCATCAGGGCCAAAGACATGGCTGAAGATGATGTAATATGCCTTGCACAAATACAGCAACAGCTCTGTGAAAGCACAGAAGGGAGTTCAGCAACAGGGGAGTCAGTCAAGATTTGCCGATCCTCAAGCATGTCAGGTAGAAAGTCTTTGAAATTTTATGAAGCCTGAAATGGATCACTAGGGGACATGAACTCTTTGTTGCACGCTACAGACTTAACTGCATTAGGGATGAACTAATGTGTGGTAGTCTACAGGAACCATATTGAGAGGATTAATTCTCAGTCTCTTTCAGTCTTTTCTGGATGTGGAAGATTGCCTCTGTAAACATACAGGACACATGTTCAAGCTTGACCTAACAAAATTCCTCGTCACATCACTGGAGGCTGCAATGAGGATCCAACAAAATCAGTTGCATAATTTGTGATGATGCAAAAAGGTAAATGGATTGGCCATTCATTTACAATACAACTGTTTTACTAAAAAGTGACGTTATATAACACATTTGTGAAACATTTCAAACATTTTTCTGAAAAGTCAGGTCAGACAAAATATTTTAGTGCCATGGAAACCTCGTAAATCAAACATAACAAATATACAGAAAATTATACAGCAGACAACCATTATGGTATCCTGTTCATTGGTTTTTGAATGCCAGAAACAGAAGATGCATAACTGGTCTCAGTGATGGCTTAGGGCCAAAGATAGGTTTAAGTAGTGTGCTCTTTGTACTTCTTTCTGTGTCTTTTTCAGGAGACAATGTTGTATCAAAGTTGTGTGTCCTGCTTCCCTTGTAAGATGTCTTAGGAAATCAGGTGGTAACTTTTTCTCTTAGGAAGGATTCTGAACTTCATTTGACATGGTACCAGTTCAAGAAGAAATGTTCAGGTTTTAATTTTGCTGTTCACAGGAGAAAAAAACAGGTTTCACTTTTGCTCTTCAGCAAATGCAGAAATTCTTACTTGGGTAGAAGGTGAGTTAAGCTAATATGTAGAGAAGCATCTGGTGAAGGAAAAGGGTTGTCACTACAGTGAAACCTGTAAGTGTTGCATGCATGCAATAAGTGACAAGAAATACCATGTAGGATATACGTGATCTTTAGAATCATTAAACCATTAAACCTCTAACATATCTGCAAGAGTTTCTTACAGATCAAACAGGAAGTGAAGCTTCACAGGACCACCATGGAAATAAAATGGCTCGACTTACATGTATTGATACCAATATCCTACTTAATATAAAATTTCAGCACTTCAGCTGAAGCACAAAAACCTCCCCTTGGCTCTTGAGATTAGCCTTCAAAGCATCCTACACTAAATGCCAACATTGCATAGAGAAACAACTGTTGCTATACAACGCACCTCTATGCACACCTACAATCGCCTTGTGATGACAATGAAATGAGAATGTATTATTATACTTGTACAGATCATGGGTGATTTTTTTGAGCAGATAATGACACATACTCCTACTGTTTCAAATTATGAGGAGGAGTCAACACGGAGAGGTATGTGAAAGTAAACCTTATGTTTGCTCCTGTTGCAAAGTGAGCCTACAGAAAATCTTCTGCTACAATAAGGATTTTGAAATACTGGCTTTCATAAGCAGCAACCTTTATAGATTTCATACTGATATTGAAACACGGCACCAGCTTCTTGTTCGCTTTTATGTGCAAGTCAGAGTACCAATGAATGTCCCAAAGCCTTACATGGCTTTAGCCCAGGAAGTTTTGCACTTTTTCAATTCCCGTCCTCCTATTGTGATAGCTAAGACAGTGTTACAGATTTTGGGGTAGAAAACTGAGGAGGAAGACCATACTGATATATTTGGTTTTCTTTTTACTTCAATGGAAAGCAGAATTGTAGAAGACACAGTTGCTACAACACTAGTGCCATTATACATTATTCTTTTTTTCAAGTTTTTGTGTAATCATGCAGATTTCTCAAGGACATTTTACAGATTATGTGACATTAAATGTCTTCATTATATTTGAAGACATTGAATAAAGGTTATCTCAAAACTAGATAATACCCATAGAATTGAATATAGGAGAAACTATGTACAGTACTGAGAGGCTGACTTGTGAGCAAAGCGCAGTAGGTTTGAAGTCTGAAATTCCTTTTCAGGAGAGAATTGTGTACTGATGATAAATTCCAAACAGACACCTGAGAGTTGGTGTTTTTACCCATGCAGCAGGCCCTGCATAGGAAGCACCTGCTCAAATGGCTTCACCTTGCTGTCTTTTCTCTTATCTCAAAAAGCATCTCATTATAGACATACTGAAACACTCAATCTTGTTTTCCTGGGTTTCTTTGGGATAGAATTACTTTCCTTCCCATTAGTTGGTACAGTGCTGTGTTTTGGATTCAGTATGAGAACCACACTGATGTTTTGGTTGTTGCTAAGTAAGGCTTACCCTAAATCCAGGACTTTTCCATGTCCCCTGCCAGTGAGCAGGGGCATAGGAGGCTGGGAGGGAGCATGGCTGGGACAGGTGACCCGAACTGGCCAAAGGGATGTTCCATCCATAGAAGGTCATGTCCAGTATAGAAACTGGGGACAGTTGGTCAGGGGAGGCCGATCACAGCTCAGGGACTGCCTGGGTACTGTCCAGCTGGTGATGAGCAGTGGTATCATGCATCACTTTTTAGCGTCTTCTCCCGCTTTGGCTTTGTCGCTGCATCTCTTTTTGTAAACACCCTTTTCTTTACAATTATTATTCTGTTTTTCGGTATTTCGATTATGAAACTATTCTTATCTCAACTCGTTGATGAGAACAGCTCAGTTGGTTAGAGCATGATGGAAATAACACCAAGGTGGCGGGTTCAGTCTCTGGATGGGCCATTCACGTAAGAGTTGGACTTGATGATCCTTATGTGTTCCTGCCAACTCAGAATATTCTGTGACCTGGAAATGAAGCTTCTTCTCCCCATCCCACCAGAGGGGGAGGCAGCAGCCGTATGGTACTTGGTTGCTGGATGGGAATTAAACGACGAGACCTGCATTTCAGCTGGAACCATATTATATTAGAGGAAAACCCTGTATAAGTTAATACACTGAAAAGACTGAGTCTGTCAGAGCTCTTGACAAACTATAGTGGATGGTTACATTTTCTCCTACAAATGGACACCTTACTGGATTTCTCTAGGGTCAGTATTGATACTGACCTTTTCCGTTTGGCTGGAAATGTATTGTATCCCCTGTATGATCTCAATGATAATATTGCTGCTAGAGGCTCAGAGTGCAGTGCTTTGTAGGCACTCTATAAGCTCTACCTTATTGGCATAATTTTTAAAGCAAACCAGTATATTAAGCTTTTGGTCTTAAAAGATTTTCTTTGAATTATTCAAAGTCATTGAGCTAATATATGCCATCTGTATAGGTCTGTATGTGCTTTCCTCTGCCTCTTTGGCTGCTTCAGAGTAACTTCTTACCACTGTAAAACTGCTCACAATTATGACATTTCTCATATTGGTATAGAACTTAAAATACTTGAAGTGTATTACTACATGGAATAATATACATGTAAAATCCAAGTTCTTACTGTTTCTTACTTGATTTTGCTTTTCTGTACTGTGATAAATTCTATTTTTTTTTCATTTTTGCAATAATATCTACTAAAAATTTACAACAGTCTCAAAGCATGTATTAAATGGTAATAAACAAGTACATAGCTTCATAGCTGTACTGCTACTAAATTAGAAATAGTGGTTTGTGTTACTTTTTCTTGAAGTTAATGGATCAAAACTGAAGTTTTTGGTGTCAGTGAGACTGGTAACTCTACTTTCGTAAGACGTGGCTGAAGACCTATATTTCTTGATTCGACTTGCTCTTTATTTTTCTTTGGAAGACAGTAATCTTTTTGTGATGGTGTTGGCGGAGGTGTAATAATAACTATGCTTGTTGAAACACTTTGTCAGCTTCCAAGACTTAGTCTGCTGTCCTGTTTTGGAAGGAATAAATGCAAACTGTCTTAAGGCTCTGTACTTAGAACATGTTCCAGTTGTGTTTCCAGGTAATTTGTTGAGCTCATGCTTAAAATACAAGGGATTTTTGGCAAGATCCCCAGTTCATAGTTTACTTAATTCTTCATCCCTGTGTTTACTAAATGATTTATTTTAAGGTTTCCCCAGTTCCAGAGAAGTTACAACACAGCCTTGTTAACTCTGATCATCTTTGTCAACTTCAAATATGTTGCCATCAAACATCTAAAGCTTTATTTATTTATTTATCTTTTATTCTAGGTTTTGTAGATATTGTTATCATCATCATTATCTTCTCCTAAATTGTTAATGTACAGTTTCAGACTATGTTAATTCAAGCATCCTTCTGCAGATTGCAATTGCAGTTCTTGAATGACTGAAACTTACTTGATCATACATGAAAAAGCTTTGGCAATAGTGAATAATATTCGAGGGTTTTGACAGGGGGTCTGCGTGTAATACTTATGAAGAAACCTTTGACAGTCAAAATAGTGATTTACACAGGATTTTCCAGACTGCCAAGTGAGGGGTATAGGGGTAGGTGGCTA
Organism: Oreocharis arfaki; assembly: GCA_013398015.1. Classification (NCBI taxonomy): domain Eukaryota; kingdom Metazoa; phylum Chordata; class Aves; order Passeriformes; family Paramythiidae; genus Oreocharis; species Oreocharis arfaki. Next base: position 838,691 of record VZRR01003157.1, read on the forward strand.
CAGACATGGAATGCATGGGCTCCTCCTGTATATTGAGTTATTATACTTGTGACCTGAATATACAGTTAAATTGCTGCAAATTTGTTTGTGTTGCTAGTAGGTTAGATTCCTGTAAAAATTACCCTATAAGCAAAATGAAAATATTTATGACAAGAGTTATATCCACCAGAATTCACAGAAGAAGGCTCTTTGTAGAATGGATGGAAGAAGATTTTGTTTGCATTTGGGACTGCAGAAATTGCAAAGCATATAGAAGAAAATTGCATGTAAAAGACGACTGTTCTTTGTCACTCTCAATCTTGCAAAAATATGGGAGGACTTGCAAGAACATAATATGCTGGAAAAGGGACAGGATTTTATAGAACACGTTACAGCGTGATTGGGGTTTTTTTGGTTTGTGTAGAAAGTTGATCACAAGGTTTGTATGAGGAACAGAGTATACATAAATAGTGCTCTTAAGATAGTTTTTTCATGGCTGGTACATCAGGGATTTCAAAACCTGAGTGTCTGAAGGATTAAGTGTTTAGAACAGAGTACTGCAACAGCTGCTTGGCACAGAAGAATAACAGTAGCAAACATTCATATTTTCTATTTTTATAATCAAATCTTTGCAGTAATATCCAGCAAGAGGAAAATCTTGAAAATAAACTGAATGATAAAAGATATGAAACATGACCAGAAAGGAATGTGCATTCTACCTGAACTGTAGCTGTAATAATACATTAGCAGTAATAATTATACATTTACAGAGGACTTTAGCATGCATTGAAAACCATGCTTTCTCTGCTATAAATATCTTAAAAATCTAAGTAAAACCAGATGAAGTATGTCAATCTGTAAAAGTTAGGTAAGGTTTTTTAAGGTACAGAGAACAGAAGCAGGTTGTTTCAAATCCGAGAAAAGTTAAAAAAAGAAAGAGGAAGCTTTTGTCATAGAGAAAGATGAACACAGGAGTTGGAAAGAAAGGTTCAGAGATGAAATGAGAATGAAGCTGGAACAGACAGGCTGGATTTGCTCTGCTGTGGACACAGAGCTATAGAAAGTACTAAAGGTGCAAATTGACATAATTTATGTAGAAATAACATTCAGGCCAGCTGCAGATGGTGAGTGATGCTAGATGTGGACAAATGCAGATATTACAGTAGTGTAGCTAATTGAGTTTGTTTCAAATGCTTGATCCTGTTTTATTTGCCTGTTAAAGGAAAAGTTACTGTTCTACCCTAGATTCTCACTATGAACACCCCTGTGATAGTTAATAAAACTGTTCCTTTAATTTAATTTTAGCATAGCTGATTCTTCAACTGGTAACTAAATAAAAATTCTGCACTATGAGCATGTGAAAGGAGGGTTTAGTTTCTCTTTGGAGAAATAAAATTTAACAGCTCTGAAGCTTTTGTGTGTGGGCACAGGGCAGACTTCACTTTAGGTCGGAATTATGAATGTCTTTATTTTTATGCTTATGGGTATTTTGTACACTTATAATTCATTCATTTGTGTTTAAGTACAGTAAAGAGTTATGTCTTCTGGGTTTTATGTGCAGTTGATACAAATGGGAAAAAACAGAATATTGGCAGCTATGTCCCAAAAGTAACATATTTTTTCCGTCTAACCACCTCATACTGGTTTCATATCACAATTGAGTTAGTTAATTTTAGCCTGTCTATCCTAAAATGCCCTTAAAAGTTCTCATTCTTGTTCCTTCTCTTCTGATTATTTTGTTTTTCGATGCAAAAAATTCTGCAAATTATTTTCAATTCTAGGTCTACTTGCAGATTTGTCACTTTAATAGGGAAGACATTTAATAGAGAATTTTTAATTTTTAAAATATTTTCTTTTTTTAAAATCTTGGTTTCTAATTTCTTTTTATGAAGACAAGGTAGTGAGTGTGTATCACAAGAGGCACAATTGTAATAAAAGCATTTTTTTTCATGGTCATCCTTAACACTTCCACAACAATTAGCTCTTATGTTGGAAATTGAGAGGCTCAGAAAATGAAGGTACAGCTCAATGAATGTGATCTTGCATGATGCTTGACAAAATGATAATGGCTGAGTGACTCTTTAGTCTGCATCTTGAGTTATGATGTGGATACCACACCGGGGAATAGTGGTGGTCAGTGGTGCTAGTGAGACTGTCATCCTCACTCTGTAGGACTTCAGTTTTGGCAAACTGTCTAATATCTGGAAGCTAGATCCCTTAAAAAAAAAAAAAAAAAAAAAAAATTAAACTCCCCCACCTTTGGAGCTCTAGGATTAGTCTGCTTTGACTAACTTTGAATGTCGCCCTCCATCACTTTCTGAAATCCTGTGCCATGACTCAGTCAATCATTACCACTGTAGTCTCAGTCCATGTTTAGTGATGTTGTCGTCTTTTATAACACTGATTTTCTTTCTTGGCTTATGAGATTTTAAAGTTCTGGATTTTTCTTTTGCAGCAGCATTTTAAAAATCTTTGCCTTAATCCTTAAAGTTTCTCTTGCACAAAAAGAAAAATATAAATCATGGTTTAGATATATTGCAGTTTGTGGAGAAGAAAGAGAACATAGGAAATTATCATCAGGACATTGAAGTAAAAGAAAACTTGAATGAAATTCTGTACAGAAATAAAATTATACTGTTAATTGCACATGTTATTTTAGTTTTGATATATAACTACAGTGAATTTAGTAAGCAAGCATATTGGCATAATCTGTCTTTTATATAATTGTAACACCTACAGAATTGCCTTAGAATGAGGTGGTGTCTTCCTTCTGGAAGGCTGCTTTCAAAAAGTAGTGGAGGAAAAGATGTACATGCCCCAAAGAATTTCATTATCATGGTTTAAACTGAGATGGATAACATGGCATAAAGGTTTTTGTTACTTATTCCTGTGCACAGTGAATTGTACTTTTTTTTCCCATTACCAGGGTGAAATGTCACTGTTTCACCACTGTTAGACCAAGGCTAAGACTCCACATATCTGTCAAGCTTCCTGGCAAATATAAACTGACTTCAGCATCTGCATCCATCACTTTTCGGTTCTGTTGAGAGATGAAAGAAATGCTTCCTTTTTTCCACTCCACTTTTCCAGTTGCCCATGCATTCTGCATTTGGTAAGCTGCAACATACTGGCCACACAAAACCAGGTAAGGTGCTAATGAAAACAACCAATAGTACTCAAACCAGTGTCAAACAGCACAGGAGGCTCATGTAAAACTCCAGAAAATACCTTTTCTTTCTCATCAGGAGCCAGAGGCAGCCATTTTCTGAGTGGGCTTTTAAACCAGTACAGAGGTGCCTTGTTTCCTTTTTTTCGTTTCTTCCAGTTGCTTGTGAGTAGTTTGTTTGATAAATTGCTGTATTTTTAGAGCAGCTGCAGTGTCAATAGCTGTCTGATAATCCCTAAATTTTTTCTACACCCACAACTTCCCCTTCATTTAAAAATATAGAATATATTGCTTTTTTTCAGATTTGTTTACCACAAAGCTCTGATGTTTTCAGGCAATCTACCAAAACAATTCAATAGCCAAATTTTTAATCAGGAGAATCCTTTATCCATAAAAGTACATCTCTTTGTCTTCTCTTGACTAGACTGCTAGAGCACTTGAAATGCTGGTGTTGGTAGAATTTGTGGCAAGGGCCTTTCTTCATCAAAGTAATATTTCTTTTAACACTCGAAACAAAGCTTTCAGTGAGCAAAAAAGACTTGGAAAAAATTTTTTTGCTAGCAGGCCTACCTAACCATTAATCTCACCATGAACAGATGATGGCTTTGGCAGGTGAAGCTTTTTTAATGGTCTCATTAGGATTCTGTATGTGAATCTTATTCCCAGAAAGAACCACTACTTCTCCTTGCTGGAGAGTAGCCAGCTTTGAAGCTGTGCTTCAGGTCTTTGGGAATCTTGTTTCTGGAGGCTCTTTATACAAAAGGAGTTTTGTAGGCTGACTATAAATGAGAGTTTTGAGTGTGTTCCTTAAGAATACTGTGTATGGAGATGCCTGTCTTGAAAGAGGCATTTTCTTCCTGTCTGCTTCTCCAGACAGGACCTCACTGAATTTATTCAGAACATTCATCTCCCCTTTAGCAGGTCAACATGAAGTATTAATATATTATTTCAAGGCAGCTGCAAATCCATCACAACATAAGAGTGAATGTAGAAAGAGGGGAATAGAAAAATTGCATGATGTCCTCAAGGTCATAAGTGGAGAATGAGATAGAAACTGGGTGCTCTGGGTTGCAGGTGGTTTGATCCAGTCATGTTTCTCATCAAACACACTTGCAGCAAATGAAACAACTGAACCCAAACTAATAAAAAACCCTCAAAATTTGATTTGATTAATACTTCTTTTTAAATCTTCTATTATGGCTGAAATTCAATATATTAAGTAACTGGATTCATAGCTTCTGCTTTCCTTGAGAATTTTTCAACTGGAAAAATATGTTTAATGAGTTATTAAGGCCTATTTTTCTCTTACGTGCTTCTCAGTTAAGTTTCAGCAACCCTGTTTTAAATGATACTGAAGAGGTAGAAAAAGTTAAACTGAAGAAAGACTCTAAAAAATAAAGTAAGGTACCTTCAATAATAAAATTGTGTTAAAATGTCAGATATAAGATGAAAGCAGAATTTACAGTAAATACATGTTACATCAGTTATCCTTTAGTGATGAAATGAGAAATCTGATCATGATACAACTGAATATAATGGTGAGACCAAATATTCAGGAGGACTAATGAGATTCTGTCATCATTAAGAGTGTAAAATCCTGCTAGGCAACTGATACATGACTTTGCTTCTGACTCAATTAGGAAGACGCCATTTTTATCTAGTGAATTTAATAACAACTTGGACTGAAAATGCAAATAAAATGTTTGAAATATCCTGAACTGGAATGTGCCAAATACAGAATGTCATGTCTCAGGTTATATTGTGGACCATCCCTGTTGTCAGCACTGTAGATAATTTTGCTTTCGACTCTGTCAGTATAACATTTTTCACAAGTGCTAATGCTCTGGTGTTACCATCTATGCTCCTCATTTTCTCCATAATATGTATATTAACAGATGGGAGAGGAAAGGCAGCTTAATTACATCTTTTTGATCTAAGGAATCTAAATGACAATTAAACTTGCTTAAGTGAAAAAGAGCAGTGTATTCATGCCTTTATTCTCATAGCTCTGTTCCAGTTGAAATTATTCATGTATCATCTTATTTTATGGTATCCACCAGCAGAGTTCTTCAAAAATTACTCTTTTTGGAGGATGCAGTGCACAACATTTTCCCATTATAGTTTTCCCCTCCTGGAACTGTTCCCTACAATTCTAAAAAGAGCATCATTCTTAAACTCAGAAAGATGGTACAAAGAGTCTTTGGCAAAGGGTTCTATTTTCTTCTGCAAATCAATGGAATAAAATGCAGAACAGTGGTTTGAACTGAAATGCAGGGTGCTATCATTATAATTTTTTTGCAGAACACTGAAAAGCTTGATTTTTTTCATTGCATATAGTCATAGTGAAATGACAAGAAAATCTCTTGTACTACAGATAGCCTAGATTTGTCATAATTCCCAGTGTGTCTCCCTGGCACAGTGGCATGTACTTTATTCACTTTTCCTTCTGCAAGGGGAAAGTAAAAAGAATAACTATAAGTAGGTAGCAGAAAAAAAAATGTACCGACCTCAGACATTTTTAAAATTATAATTTTAGAGCTGTACATGAATAGGTGGAAGAAAAACAATGAAATAATTTAAATGAAAATTATATTCGTAAAGAAGTTATTCAGTGATGAACTTAGAGGAACGGATTCTTGTGGGTCTTCAGGTGAGCAGAGACTAGATGGAGAATCTTTTAGACCTATAACAGCAGTCACCTTTGGGAGGACATAGGACATCCTCAGAAAAGTATACTGGAACCTGAAAAAGGGTTCATGAAGTATACAGAGCTGTAACCATGTCCCCTCACCCTCTGCATTATATTCAATCATTTCTATGGCTATATTATGTTTTGTCTTTGCACTCACATTGGGCTGCCACAAGAGGACTTTGTAGGGAAGAATCACAAAAATAAGCTTCTTTTTCCAAAGTACAGCCCCGTTCTCTCCTCCATACTAATGTCCCAAATTGTTCAACCATTTTAAGCTTTATAAATATTTCCCCCCCTTCTCATTTTTTTCTGATAGAAAAATTTCTCTGTGCTGCACAGTTCAGATTGTTTCTTCACAGCATTCCCCACTGTATTTCAACTGTCCTCAAGTCTGATTTTCCCTAGTGTGTGACTGAGATCTGAATAATCCTGTTTCCCTCTCCTGAGTCATGCATACTTGGGATGGCAAATACAGCCAGCACTTATATGTTTGCAGGAGGTAAGTGATGTCGTATAAGAGAAGTCATGGAGACCTGAAAGCAGTGCAGGGAGTTTGTAAGCAAACTTCCTGTTGGCTTCTCTAGGCAGTCTATGAATGCCGTGGTAAATCTAGACCCAGATCACCCAAGGACTTCATGGCTCTGCAAGAAAGATGTCAATGCTTTCACTACCATAATGCCTAAGAGGTGACTGAGATGCTGGTTTGAGAGGTGCACATAACAGAGAAAAATGAAGAAAGGTGTTTCTGTAAGCAAGTCCTCCATTTCAAGTGAAAAACTCTAACGGTATCTTTTGCTAACAGATCTTAAAGTGCATTACAGTGCACAGTCAGTTATATATTCTCATCATCATTTGATGGAATGGGAAAGTGAATGTTAAATATATTTACCGTATCTCTAAATGTTGCCATTTAAAAATCTTTCCCTAAATATCTATTCTGGTTTTATGAGATCCTTACTTCTAAGCATTTTAACCACTAAAATGCTTATTTGTGGGAATGTCAAGATGCTTACTTTTAATCCATAAATTGATTAAGTAAATTCTTGTCAAATGTGAGTATCCTATAAATCCTTGAGAACCTGTGCTGTATAATGATGGTCAGCATTTGGATGCATAAATTGATTTCACATCCATGACTAGATACATTATGGAAGAATATTCAAGAATTATTACAAAGTGTTTTGATTAATAGTGTTTATAATGAGAATTTTTGCAAGGCAGTAGAAGTGCTGCTTGCTTGCTGTTCTGTTTGGCAAACCAGTGTTGGGACTGCACTGCAAATGTGCCTGCACAGTGCCATACACAGCTCTGTGCCTGTGTGTGTATGAGCACCATGAAACCCTAGGGCTCACAGGGCTACTCCAGCATCTGAAATTGAGTAGCTGTGTAAGAAACTTATTCAAGGAGGGATTTGTATACTATATGTTACTTTATGTGTTTTTATTTAGTATGCTCCCTTTTTTCTATTGCTGTTCCATTTTTCTTTACAGCTGGTTATATGCTGCCCAATATTTTATACTTCATTTCGTCTTTGCTCCCTTTATAGGATAATTCAAACTCAGTAAAGATTAAGCAAGCCACACTTTGAGGGCAAGTCTTTTTAAACCTACATGTTTATCTCCATTTAATCTGGCTTCCTGCAGTAGGTAGTGTCCGTTTATGTAAAGTGCTACGTAAAATCCATCCAGCATTGCAATCACATTCAAAACCCCAATGACGCTGCCCTCATTCAAAGCCTATTGAAACAAATGGAAATCTCCTACTAATTCCAGCGAGCTTTGGTCAAATCTTTCAAGCCAGTGTGTATATATGTACCTCTTTGGATGCGTTAAAAGTTGTCTGGGCTGGCAATGCAGAATGACCAAAAATAATTGCTGTATTTTCAGAAGATGGAACAGTGACTACGGTCTTGGTATTTGCATTAAGGGTGAGCAGATCTTATGACTATGTGGCATCTCAAAATCTACTTCTATCTTTGGAAGAGTTGCAAAAATAGTTCTGGTTTGCCAAACCTTATCCATGTTTTAATTTATTCCCTTTCCAAAGTGATTATGAACAAAATTATGAAAACAATATGGAAAAAGGACCCACCAAAAGGAATAGAGGTGCACGCAAACCCTGGAAGCCACTGACCTACATGCACTGTTCTGCATTTTTTTTCTCTGAACTAGATAGTATCTTTTCACTGCACATCTTGGTTTTTTGGGGTTTTTTCCTAATAGATTCTTGGGTTTTTCCACTTTGGTGACTTTCTTTTCACCCTGCTTGTTCACTGTATAATTTTTTTTAAACTTCTTTTTATTCTGAATTGCTTAAGCTAAAATATTTCAAATGAGCAAAAAGAATTCGGAGTTATCTTGTTTAGATATCATCTCAGATGATGATTCATTAATTATAGCTAGACTGCATAAAGGTACGAGAGAGTAATAAGGGATGATATCTGGTGTTAGAAAAGATGAAGGAGGAAAGGAAAAGGTTTTTTGCAACATTTTTTACATTAAAGAAACAACCAAACTATTGGCTGTTCATTGTCCCGTATCGCCATTTTATCTCAACATGTTCATACTTGGTACGGTGTCTCTCTGTTGTGTTCTTGGGAATCCCTGTTGTTATTAGCACAACTCAACCTCGTAATATGCAATTTGTATTCCAGTCATTCCTGCAGGCTACAAAAGGTCAGGAAATAATCTCAAACCTTTCTACATAGGTAAGATCAGCACAAGTACTGACTTTAGAACATCTTACTAATGAGAATGAGTGGTGCAGACAGTATGAGTGAAATTTGGGGAAGAGGAAATGACTTCTGTTCAATTAGGTCATAGATTAAAAGCTGTAAACCCAAGTAAATTCTCAGATACAAAATACAATACCATAATCTTATAATCACATTAAGCAAATAGTAGATTTTTATGCCAGAGGAAACCGGCTGGAATGTTAAATTGGATCTCCTGTGCAGCAAAGAGCTACACTTTCCTCTGAACTGGGCTATGTCTTCTGGTTTCCAGAATCTGGCAACAATACTTTAATTTGTGATTTAGTTGAGGCCAAATTCATATTTAACATCCCAGACATTCTACATGAGTTGAAAGTAAAGCCTTTCTTTCCTATACATGAGTTGATCAAAGTATCATGAATGTAGATAATAAAATTACTTTACTTATCTCCTCAAGGCCACAAAAAGCAATTAGCCATTGTGCTATATATAAACAAAAGAACCAAGAAATCTTCTAATTTATAATCACATAAATAATGAGAAGCTTGCTAATAAAATTACATAAAATAGAAAACCAAATTCTCTGTAGGAATAGCTAAAAATCCATTTACAGGATCACATTTCACCATTGACCAAAAGGATCACAGATGTGTCAACTCCATTGACATATGGTCACTAATCAGGGGGTGGATAGATCAACAAAATTACTGCCTTGTGTTTCAAAGGAGAGTAATTTCAATGGCTTGATAGTTATGGTATTCATGTATAAATGCATATCTGAATCGCCTCCTTAAAAAAATACTTACTAAGATGCTTAGAATCTCAGTAATCAATGAGATGCTTAAGAAATCTAAGTGAACAGAAAGGACAGCATGGGTCAGGGTAGTGTCTGCTTTCCCTACTTGCAGTACAAACCATGTCTGGACAACTTACATGGCAGTTTCCTGCTTCTGTACCCCCCTGCTCCTGAAACTCAACCCCAAACTTACTGTGGCAACTCAGCTGGGGCTTAAGGTATTATTAGGGCACACCATCTCACCTTTGAGTAATCATCTCAGTTCAGAACATTTCTAATTAGAGTTTTGATGTATCCTTCAATTAGTAAAGAATATGACTTTTTGCTGCTTATTCCTTTTACGGTTGTATAGAAATGTGCTGTAGGGATACAATGGATTGATGGATGTTTTTTGCTTCACTCTTTTGAGTTTTTCTGAGATGTGGGTTAAATTATTCACTTTTTTCCCTGAATGTATAATTAACTATGACTTATACTGAGATTTCATTGCATGGTAACATAATGCCAGTTATTTTTATGTCAAACATATGTTTTTCATAGCGGTTTAGATAGTTGTGGGTTGCAGTTAGAGATTTTTATCATGCAGTTATCTCTTAGATTTATGTAATATCTTGCGCAGATTTTTTTTTCAACTTAAGCTGTGTCAGAAGAGATAAAGCCTGAATTTCAGGTATTATAATTCTTTAGGGAAATCTGGTCCGTGTTGTTCTTCCTCTTGATTTTATTACCCTTTACTGTAAATGTAATTTATATTATATAAAAAATAGAATTTATACATGAATTCCTAGAGGTTTTTTTGTCTAGGTATTTTTATGTAAAAAATAGGTAGCGGTAAAACTGAAGCAGAAGCACAGTGCCACTTTTCCATTTTAAAGCTTTTATAATAAAATGGAACTTCAGATTTCTATCCCAGGGAAAAGGTGACCTTTTAAAAACCAAAGTAGGTAAATAGATCTTATGCTAGCTGGAATGAAGAAAGCTCTCTAAAATAAAATTGAGCAAAAATCAGTGGCACTGTGGATATACAAGCCCAGACTTACGCAGTCTGCAAGTACTTTCATGCTTGTGTGCTCTGTAGTGCCTTCTCTGGCTGAGGTGCAGTGAGTGTCCTATGTGACCAGCTGACCACTCAATATTCTTCCACTTTTCCATGAGTCGCGAATGCATAGCACTGCCTTTTGAAAGGGGGCATTAGGAGCCTGTGAATATGTGAGAAACTGGGGAAATTGCAGAGAAGGGAAAAAGCCGGTGGCAGAATGGGAAGGCACAGCTATTGTGATGAAATGTCAGAAATGTTAAACTCTTATCTCACACACACACACGAATGTTAATTTCAACTGTAAGTCTATTACCCAGCACATCAATTTATAATCTTATTTCCCCACAAACCTGCTTAATTAGCTGAGCATTCTGGGCCTGGTGTTGCTCTGTCAATTTATGCAGTCAAAAAAAGGCTCTGTGAGGCTTTTAATGAAATCCTGGTGTTTTTCATCTGGATTACATTTGGTTACCACTGGACTGAGTTTGGCTCAGAATCTGCAGTTAAAAATTGTTTTCAGCTCCTTTCAACTCGGACATAATAGTTCCCTTAGCCTTTAATTTTTGGTGAAGGCTTTACACAGTAAAATATTTTTAATTATTTTGTAGATAGAGAAGCTGCAACCAAAGAGTTCCAAGTGATTTGCCTGAAGCAAGATGATGATTGTCAAAGCTAGGACTAGAATGCAGAGGAACATAGCTCCCATTTTCATGCTTCATCTACTGTATGCAGTGACCCATGTGCATTTTTTAGCACATTTTTCTTGTACGTAGCAGAGGAAGAATCACAATATAGTTCTTGATAAATGCACAACAATATAATTTTGTTTTTAAGTCTTAATAATCTCTCAATACTGCGGTGTAACAAAGCATGTTATTATTTCAGTCTCCTGCAAAGATGTGATGTGCAGTCCTGTCTGCTTGAAGAACTAAAATACATGTGTTTTCTGACTGGAAAAAGTGCTTTGATCAAGGAAGACCCACTGTTCAGAAAGTCAGTTTTATTCTTCTCTCATGGTGAGGCTATTACGGATGGAAATACCATCTCACTGCTGAGAGTTCTCTAAATAGAATATCACAAAAATGTCTCAGGAATGAATAATCATGCATTGATTTTAAATGGTGTTATTCTCACACAGTTAAGAACTCAGCTGTTATATTATGAAATATTGGTCCTCTTTCCAGGTAAGGTGATTTCAAAACACAGACTGAATGTATTGGCCAGGATCAACCAGCAGTAGAACATTTCTAGTAATTTTCTGCGGAATGATCTATGTTTTATTTCATTATTCAGCTCCAAAATGAACTGGAATAAGACACTCCCTCCACCCAAAAAATCAAAACAAAACATCCCAACATAAACCCACAAGAAACCCACAAACCAAAAAAGAAGCAAGATAAATGGAATATTGTTAGGAACAGGACAATATCTAGAACATCTGTGAGAGATTAATGCAGAAGTAATGACAAAGGTGTAACAAAAATACAGAAAGGCTCATTCTATAGTAGAAGATGGATGCACATGATGCTGCAGTTTAGAAGTTTAGCACTAATAAATAGCTCTTCGCATTGGGAAGACGTCCTTTTTGTTAGTCTTACCCACTAATCTGGAGATGTCACCTGCTCCTCAAGAGAACCCCACTGAGACAGAAGTTGTTTTTCCCTGGATGCTTAAAAAGCTGTGAGAAACAGCCCAAAACTGTATAGTACAGTGGAATTTCTTGCAAAGTTCAATGATTGGAATGAAACTGCTGAATCACCAAGCAATCATATTTTTGCTCTGAGATGCAATCCGGAACACAGACATAATATGAAAGAAGTGAATGCTTAGCAGGCTATTTGGAACTTTAGGTGGATTTCCAAGCCTGAGGTAGATAATGTCTGAAACAATTAATCATTCATTGCAGGTATAGAAAGCAAAGAGCATAAACTCTCATAGTTCTTCTGGAAGACACTTGGCTGAATATAACTTGAGAGAAGGAACAGTCCCTGAAGCAATATGAAGGCAGCATCAGGCTGGATAAAGAAGCTGAAGTATACAATGATCAGGATCAAGAAACAGTGAAAAGAACTGCCAGCTCCCATATGACTGATGATTTTGCCCTTCAATCTCCCTCTCTGAGCTCTGTGCTTGTCATCCAGAAGAGCTCAGCCTGCCTCACATCTTCTCCAGTGACTCTCAGGTGAGTGCATGAAGTGAGGGGTGCCGAGCTCGCAGGGCAGAGTTGAGTGGCAGCTCTCTGCTGTTTCTCAGTTTCTGTCTGCCAGTGCTGCTCAGCAGGGATGAGCCTGGCTCACTTGTGAAGCTGTAACTGGGCTTAATTCCCATTCAGTAGCAGGGCCAGGATATAGAACCGAACATACAATGACATTCCTGCCTAAGAAAGTAGGAAGTTATCGCCTTCTGGGGGGGTCCTGTGTCGGACCACTCCGGGTATGTTGCGCTCTTCCTAGAAGAAAGCGTCCCGCCAGGGAAGGCTTCTCCAGAAGTTTCAGCAACTCCCCTAGGCAATGGGTGATTTCAGTAAGTGTAGCAACTTCTGAGCTACAAGTGGTATCAGCTCATTGTGAAATCATGCAGGGACAGAGAGACAGGAGCCTCACATGGCATTCCACAGAATGTCATTGTATGTTCGGTTCTATGTCCTCAACGGGAGGACAAGGACAACAACTCCCTTCCGCAAGGGCAGAAGCAGGGGTTTATATGGGAAAGGCAGGGGGTGGGGTATAAACCAACTAGCCAATAGGATACAGGTAATTACCATAAGGAAAACAAGGCATGTTGGGAACTCACCATGAAGGCTGCTTAGCTCTGGGTACATTCTTTTGGCCCTCAGACTCTTTTCCTCCAAGAGAGTGTAGAGGGGTCCTGCACCAAGGGCCCACAGCCCTCCACACGAAGTGGTTTCTATGTCATTTTTGTATTTTTGCTGCATGATGTGATGGTGCCAAAAGAGGCAGGTTGTTGTTGGTTTTCGTTTGCCATTATGATAAATCACTGTTTGCAGTAGCTGTAGCTCATTTTGTAGCCCCTGGTGTCAGTCTGCCTTACGCAATTTCCTCTTGTCTGCTTACAGTGTCCTATTTCCATTTCCTGTGTTTATAGTTTGTAATTAATACTTGTTTCAGGGCCCTTAACCAAACTGTAGCTCTAATGCCCCTATGTGAAACAATGTCAGTACAACAGAAGACTGGAATATCAGCTCTGGATGCTCTAAGAAATTCTTTTGGTAGAACTTGGACAAAATAACAACAGATAGGGTATAGACAAGCTTTTGGGAACTTACCACAAGGATTTTTCTTTGAAAGCTCCAAGTTCCTCAGTAGGAAAAGGACAGAAGCCCATTAATTGCTTGTTGAGTTGCCCTCTTTAACCTTCTTTAGCTTAAACAAAAAATTATAAAAAATCCGAGGTTGCCTAAGAACAGGTATTTCCATCTGAGATGAATGAAATTTAATTGTGGTTAAAATTAAATTGTGGTAAAAAGCACTAGAAAGATTTTACTTGGAGTACTGTTGGATAGGTAGCAGTGGAGTATGTACTGAAAAGTCCATCCGGGATCAACAGAGCATTTAATTTAAGTGAAATCTAAAATACTTCGAACTTTTTATTTCAGCAGATTGGAAGCCCCAAGGGCCTGTGATTGCACTGTCTGATTGCTTTGAGAAGTTCAGAACAAGGAAGGAGATTTGCTGTTTCATTAAAAGATGATACATAAACAAAGATGTATAAACTAGTCTTGGATGAATTTAAAGTGGAAATTAGAAGGAATACTTTGGAGCAATAAAAAAAATTTAAGATGGACCTTGGCTATTTTAATAACATCATCTGATGACATGTATGCGTTTTTTGTGGGCAAAAGAGCTCCTGTATCCCAGTTGGCACTCAGCAAGCAGGAAATGGCTTTAGCTCACCAAGAAGTTCTCTAATGTTTTTGAACCTGTGCAGGGAAAAAATAAAAAATGAAGATCGATACAGTGCTCATTCCTAATTTCATCATTTAGAAACAGTATGAAGTGCTTCCTCATGGGACCTCTTAAGGGATATAATATATGCTGTGAAACTACATCCTCGCTACTCTTGAGAGGATTTTCCATCACATGACACTAAAAATATCTCTGAATCCACAGCTGATGAGTTTAATTACTCATCAGCTCTTTACATTACAATTCATTACCCCGAGGTAATAAAGATAAAATAAAGCATTTAGATGCCATTGTGCCATTGTTACAGTGTGTTCAGCAGATTGTCTCTAATCAGTGCTGCTTGTGTTTATGCAGCATAATTAATAGAAACATGAGAGCACTGTCCTGAACGAACCAATTTTAACAGGTGCCCGAGCTGCTGCTTGTCCTTCATTTTCTACTACTTTTCTGTAAGGATGGCTAGTTTAATTACAGAATTTAATGACTTATATTTGTTGATCTTACATTTTAAAGTCATAGTGTAATTTTTACTTGTGATTATTTTATTATATAATAAAAATATGCCCTAAACCACAGTAGTTCTGCTATAGTCCATTCTCTACAACCCTTGATACTAACATTTTGCCACAAATTATATTTTAGATAATAAAACTTTGAAGAAATCAACATTATATTACAAGCAGTGGGTTCTATTTCAATATATTATGCATAACTAAAAGACTTTGTAATTGGCACAATTATTTTGTTTGAGTGTTGGTGACACCTGTGTGATATATTACAGCTGAAGTGAAAGTACTTGTATAAATGGTAACCCCAAATCTTTCCTGATCACTAGTGGACTTTGACTCTCTACTAAAAATTGTATTTGATTGTAATCTATACATTAGTTATTTTCAGCCCCATTGCTATCATCCAACACATGAAAGTTGCACACCAGCTATCAAGTACCAATAGCACAAAACTGCCTTTGTGATATGGGCCCTTGAGCCTGTAAAGCCATTGCCCCAAATGATATGTCCTTATTTAGCCCAAAATACTATTTTTGATCCTTGGTCCTAATTTTCAGAGCAATCAATAAATCAAATCTCAAATGTATAGAAGACAATCATTTATTTGGGAAACACCATAGCATCTATGGACCTCTGGGGGAAAGACCAGCACAAAACATAAGAGAACTGGAAATAGGACCTTTTCTACCATTACTAACATGGGTCAAACATCTCTTTTTTGATGGAACAATATTTTTTTTCCTTTCTGAAAAAAAAAATTAAAAAATCAAATGCAGACCAGCAGTATCTGATGCCCAGGGAGTTAATACTGTTTAAATAATCTATTTTAGTAAATAATTTAGACTAACTTTCTTGGTTGTGCATGCAAGAGAAAAATATTTTAAATTATAATATTAACATATGATCTTAGCATTTATTAATAATTGTATTACTTTTTTTAGATGTTAATGTCTTTGTCATAAAAAAGTCTTCATTTTTTTAGGGCAGTGTTCTTGCTGTTGCACTCAGCAAGCATGTGCTTACCAATTAAAGACTGACCTGGTCTACCCTTCTTGCTGTTTCAGGCACTGTTGTTATTATATAGCATTTATTCTGTCGCTTTCAGCACTGGAATCAATAGCTGTGATCACAGCCAAGGATGTTACATGACTACATGACCCAGATATACAAGTCTAGGACAAAAAAAGCCCTGACAGTTTGGAGAGCCTCACATTTTGATTTAGTTTGCTCTAAGAAAAAATATTTTCTGGAACAAGTTGGAGGCTTTGTAACTTCCCTGTGAAATCATGGGATAGTTGTTCTAATCCAGGCTTCCAGCTCCCTGCATGGTGAGCACGTGTAAGGGGGCTTCATTAAAACACAGGGGAAGAGTCCTTATTGCAACAGACCAGAGAAATCCCTAAGAAATCGATTTTTCAGGTTTTTGCAGCATGGCTAAAGGCATGACTGATGAATGCTTTGGAAGATACTGGACCCAGAAGTGATCTGACCCTTATGTGTACTTTTGTGTTTGAAAGATGAAGGGGATTCATGACCAGTATAGATGTACTAAATACTAGAGATAAAGAATTTATTATAAAACATTAATTAATTTCTTACTGATCCTAGCCTGTTTCATTTGTGTATTGTAAATTGTGCTCTTTCATTAAATGTTTTCATTGTAAACAAGAGATAAGTAGTTCTACTTGGGTTACATAAAAGGTGGTGACAAGAGTCTTTGCCTGTGCCTTTCTCTGTGATGTACTCATGCTGAAAGGCCATTATTCTGAGGTCTGAACTATTGTAGCACAGGGAGAAAATCTGGAATATACTTGATGTGGCTGACATAGAAGTGCTATTTTGGGACATTGTTATGGTTTAATTTATGTAATTTAATTTATTTAATGAAGTCAATATGCTGACTTATCTAAGCTAGATCTCAAAGAGCTCCGCTGGGCACTGGAAGTGACAGAGCTTTGTTCCTAGGGTCATCCAAACTGAAGGGAATCTTCCTCTTCAAGTGCCCACCTTTCAGCTTAGTCAAGTTCACTCATTTGGATATTTCTGAAGGACACTGAACTTTTGCCATTAAGCATTTACTGTCTTTTGGAGAAATGACTAGTTCTTATCCCCAGGATCATTCTGCCATGGTCCAAGCCACAATTGCAAAGGGCTTAGAGTGGGGATTCTTCAATTTCTGGTTCAATATGCTCCAGACTTTGCTATTTCAGTTGTCTGCCTTCCTTCTTGCCTAAGCAGTAATATATGTGTTAAAGTAAATTTATGCAGTCACTGTAGGAAAAAAGTTTTAGAGCAATATGAAATGCTAGGATTTCATATACTGGCCACTAATATTATGAGGAATAGGATTAAGGCCTAGTGAAACTCTTGAGTTTGTTCCATGTGGTTTCAAATACATACAGAACTGAGTACAAATGACATGGTTTTTTTTTCAAGAGCAGAATCTTGAGTGAATTATTTCAGTTTGGAAGTGAAATATTGCATAAACAGCACCTCCAGAATAAAAGGACTTAAGGTTTTTTGGCACAAAGATCAGGGCAAATGCAGTGCTTTCAAATTGTCAGTGAGCTCAGTCATTCATAAGTTTTGTTTTCTACAAGGGTTAGATTCTCAGGCCTAACAACACATCAATTGGCAAACAATAAACATGGTTACATTGAATAATTCTGTCTTCATCAACTGAAGCAACAGTACATGTCAAGTCTCTTTCATCCCAAAGAAAATCCGTAGACCCTCCATCCTAGCAAGATGGCTACCTGGCGAAAGAAGTGGAAACCACACCGTGAATTTAAACTGTGATTTGGGGATGTAATTTCCCTGTTTCTGTGAGCTTGTTTTTCTAGCAATGTCTTTATCCATGTAAAGTATTTTTTGTTCTGAATAAAAACACATTACAGACTTTTCTATTTATGTTTTATGGCCTCTCAAAGGCCTTCAGCAGTCTGCATCATGCTGTCCAAGCACTCAGGATGTTGAGACACAAGGACAAGCTGTGGATAAAACAATTATTTCAGGTTTTATTTTCTTTTATGATTAGAGGATAAAACTTACCAATTTATTAATAACAGAGAGTTACATGTGGCTAATACAGTTTCATTTCTTTGTATCTGAATGAATTTTGGATGTGCGGGAAGATATCCAGAGGATTCATGCAGGAAAAGAGATGATTCTGGGACAGGAGAGAGAACCCTGCACTTGTAAATAAAGTCTGCTATATGTGTTCATGTGACTGTGATGTATGGAGGTGAAAAATAATTTTCTTTTTCTTCTTCGGTTTGAACTTTCTGCTGTAGGAAAAAATCCCCAAACAACAACTTAAAGAATAAGCCCAGTGTTCCTATGTCTGACCACTGTTTTTATTGTAGAAATTCTTGATTTGTTGATATCTTGAAACTAGTATCCTTCTGACTGCAAAAGAGCATGGTGTTTTAGTACAGATACTCCTTTGAGCAAGAACACGCACATTATTTAAGAACAAAAGGGAGGAGGAGCTCCTTAGCAAAAGAGCAAATGAATGCAAAATGCTAAAATTTATATGAAACTGGTACGAATTAGCTAATATTAGACTGTACAATCACACTTTCATTTTGGTTGCTGTGATGTTACAGTATAAATGCTTCAGGCCATGTGTATAATGCAAAGCCTCTTCTGTAAATTCATTTTAGGTGACAGTGTTTTTAGCAAGTGACAGTTCTAAATATAGCCTGATGAGTAAAAAGAAATTGCCCTTAGGATGGGCTGAACACATTGTCCCAGCTTTTTTTTCTCTTCTCTACTACCATTACAAATACCAAAAATAATTTAAAAAAAACCAAAAAACCCCAAAAACCAAAAAACCAACAAACCCACAAATCAAAGAAAGGCTCTTTCTCTGGAGGGCTTCTCTTGTAAATAATGATGAAGCCTTATGCAAGGGTGACATAGTTTTGTTTCAGGTTATTTTTGCTCAAGTTAGTGTTCATCTTTAGAAGCATGATTGCATAGGAAGTGCACAGTACACATTCAAGTGTTGTACTGATGATCAAATGCACATATTTACGGTGTCCATGTGTTTGCTATGTGCCTGAGGGAAGAGGAACACACACAAAGGGGTGTATTGCAGCCCCCAGAACAGCATAGGCTTTAAAATGGATAGGCTCTAAGGGAATGATTTACAAAAAGAATGTTTCTAACCATGCAATTAATTTCAGCTTGACAAAAGCGAACAGCACTCACAGTATGTTGGGTGTTGGAGAATTTTCAAGATACAGTGTGTTATCTTAATTTGGAAAAAAGGTTTTATAAAAGACCGTTCGCTTAAGAGTTGGACTTGATGGTCCCTGTGGGTCCCTTCCAACTCAGAATATTCTGTAAAAAGGAAACAAGAAAACTAATGTGATTAGTAAGACTCTACAGTTTTTTCTTGTAACAATTTGTAATTGAATATAGTCTAAGTGGAAAAATAGAAGAGACCTCATGTTATTTGCAAAGACACATGAGTTATCTTTTCACATTAATTATTTGTTATTTTCATTATAGAAGTGCTACCAAACTTATAAAGCTCCAAGCAAGGAGGGAGGAGCTGGGCCATGCCACAGGTGGACCTGTGGTAAGCACTGTAAATCAGAAGGTTGATCCTATCTACCTTAGAGACTGCCACTGCTTATCATATTACAATCAACATACTGTGTTCCAAGTAGCACCCCATGGCCTAAGCCGTTCCTGCCTTCCAAATGCTTGCCTCTGCCAGGAATGATGTGCCATGACTAGAAAATAAACCTCTACCTGGACATGGAGATTGTAGTGAGGTCTCTGTATTCTGAAATGGTTGCACTCACTGGAAACAACAGTGTCCTCTGTAAACTTCCAGGCTCATTTCAGATTCTCTCTAAACTTCACCTGGACTGGGATTTTGGTTAAGGATTTGTGTTCACATAGAGGTAAGTGGATTGCTGTATGGGAAATTGAGAAGATACACTGAGGTTCAGCATCATGTATCACGTACTGCTTTCCCTGCCCTGTCCCACCACTGATCCCTGATATTTCTGCAGAGCCAGTGACTGAACACTGAGGCTGTGTGCATGTTAGGATCAACTAAATGACTTTCCTAAGCTTGGCATTTTCCCTTTTTATGTCAGATGTACCTTGTGACTTATGTGTTAATATGCAGGCTTGAGGTTTTCCAGGTTTGGAAAATGGAGCTGGACTTGTGTTTAATCTCTAAGGGGTATGTGTGCTCTGGTTTGCAATTTGAACAGCTGCATTTCAAAACTATTTCCTATTTAATTGTATTCTAGCATTTAACTATAATCCTCTGAAGAGGCTATATAAGAAGACAGATTTTTAATGAAAGACAACAAAAAAACCTCCTTTGTACGTTCACGAGTGTGAACATATGATGCAGTCTGGCCTCCACCACTGCTTTCTAATTATGTGTCCGTGAATCTCAGAGATGATGCCAGAAATAGTAGTAATGATAAACTATTTCAGGTTCATCATGCTAAGAGCAGGAATTTGGGAGCTGTCACAGTACATTTTTTATTAAGTACCCAGATTAGCCCAGTGAACTGTAACAGAGGCTCTGAGGAGAGACTCTGTCATTCCCTGACACAGCTGAAATGTGGCCATTCCCTTCAAGAGCCCATCAGAGATGTTTGTGCGGATACACAGACCCACTTCCACATCCATTTGAAGTCTGTACCTCCTGAATTGCAGCCCCATATGGAAATGTTGATATGTGTCTTACAGACAGGATTATACAAAAGGAGTGTGGCCAGGTTGTGGGAGGTGATTCTCCCCCTCTACTACTCTCTTGAGAGACCCCACCTGGAATACTGTATACATTTCTTGTATCCCCAGCACAAGAAAGACATGGAACTGTTGGAGCAAGTCCAGAGGAGGATCATGAAGTTGATAAGGGGACTAAGAGAACCTCCCCTCTGAGGACAGGCTGAGACAATTGCAGCTGCTCAGCCTGGAGAAGAGCAGATTGCGTGGAGACTTCTTAGCAGCCTTTCAGTATCTGAAGGGGCCTACAGGGAAGCTGAAAGACTCTTCATCAGGAACTGTAGTAATAGGGCAAGGAGTAATGTGTTCAGTCTGAAAGAGGGGAAATTTAGGTTAGATATCTGGAAGAAATCCTTGGCTGTGAGTGTGGTGAGGCACTGAAACAGGTTGCCTAGAGAAATTGTGGACCCATCATCCAATGTTCAAAGCCAGGCTGGATGTGGCTCTGAGCATCCTGCTCTAGCGGAAGGTGTTGCTGCCCCTGGCAGAGGTGTTGGAATGAAAGGATTTATAAGATCCTTTCCAACCCAAACCATTCTGTGATTCCCATCAGGAGCAAGCCTTGCGCAGCTCCCAGAGTTTGGCCAGGATGTGGTGTTTGATTCACCTGGGAAACGGCCTGTCCACAGCTCACCAGTTCCGGCCGGACTGTGGCTGCGGTCACACATCCCGCACTGTCACCGGCGGCCGGGGGGAGCCTTCGGTTCCCTCACAGCGCCTGCGGTTCGGCAGGGACCACACTGGGCTGGGCACGGGCGTGGCAGCATGCCCGGCTGTCCTTCCTGCCCGTTTGGGGTTTGTTCCCTCCCAGTTCGCTACCAGCGCGAGGAGGGATTCCCGTCAGCTTCCAGGAGGGCCCTGCCCCGCAGGATCCCGCGCTGCCCTGGCAGGGGCTGCTCGCCAGCCCGGCCGTCCCTCCCGCCTCTCAGCGCCGCGGCCACGCCAGCCCGGCCAGGTCTGCGCGTCCCTCGGGCAGGGCGCCGGCGGTAGATCCCGGCTGGATTTACAGCTCCCTGCGGAGTCTCCGATGGGTGGTTTGGGACAGCGCGGCCTGTGTGGGCTCTCCAGAACCGTGAGCCGCGTCTGTGCAGCCGGGTAGCTGCACTGTAACCCAGGGGAACACCACGAGGTCATTTCAGAGACCAGGCAGTAACGTGGTACCTAAATGAAAGCGGTAAAATTGCTAAATATGCCTAACCGGTTTTGCTGTTAAAGAAAAGCATTAAACTATTTGGGATTTCAGCTGACTTCAGTCCATCAAGATCCATTAATCTACTCAATTCAAATCCTCCAAAATACTAAGGGTAGCAGAATGTGTTCTTGCAAAAATTCAGCTCACAACAGAATGTTTCACACCGTTTTTTGTCCTGAGCGATGTTTAGAAAATCCACAAAACTTTCTTCTCTGTATTTTCTTTAAAAAGCCCAGCTTTATACATCTCACTGCTGACAAGCTATGTTGTGATGTGTCAGTTTATGTTGTGTCAATTGCCTCTGGTTATATAAAGTGCCATGATATGACTAATGCAGCCCAACATGAGTCACCTGTCGTGACAGCTTTGTGCTCTCGAAAAATCTCTTTGCCTTCCCTTTAGAACATTTTTGTTGTGTTGTTTTATTTTTCCTAAAGATGCAGTTTTATCCAATTTTCTGTTCGTTGTTTTAAATTTTTACGACAAGATGGT
The DNA here is from genome assembly GCA_013398015.1 of Oreocharis arfaki. Classification (NCBI taxonomy): domain Eukaryota; kingdom Metazoa; phylum Chordata; class Aves; order Passeriformes; family Paramythiidae; genus Oreocharis; species Oreocharis arfaki. Next base: position 860,961 of record VZRR01003157.1, read on the forward strand.
AAGTGGGCACATACATTCACAATTAATATATATGACTAAATGATTACTGAGACGTGTAAAAGCATGAGGTGCTCCCACTGCCTGCTGTGAAGGGAGATGATTATAGATCTGCCGGTACAATGCAGCACTGTACCTGAAGAAAAATGTTACAAACAGAACAGAAATCCCAAGTAGCAGATGGGAATCTAAATGTGGATGGTTATGATCAGGGCTCATTTGTACCAGGAAATTGTATGTAACATTACGCTGAATTATTAACACCAGGCTATGATTGCGGTGTTGAACTGATGATGGCATAAATGCTCAGCAGATACATATGTAACATGTGAACACTGACATAAAGGCAGGATTTTGCCTATTTTTCTTATAGGAGAGACACTGAGATACTCCTAGCTGTTGCTGTCCTATGGCACTGTGATTACCTCAGTTGTTTGAAGTATGGTCATAATACTGCCAAGGTTGTGGGTTCAGAACCTGTGTGGCCCATTCACTTGGGTGCTGGACTCAGTGACCCTTGTGGGTCCCTTCCAGCTTAGAATATTCTGTGATTTCATAAAAGAACAATTTGCAGTGCTTGAAGGAAAACAGGTGGAGATTTGTTATTTCTCAGGGGTCGGTAACCTGTAAATACAAGTTAACTCATGTCATGCATTTCGTTGTAACCTTTAACATGTTTTTTGATTCAGTGGTGCTTTTTTACTATGAAAGCATGAAGTGGTTGTGAGGTTTTCATCATGCCTTTCCTCCTCAGGTAAAACCAGACCTCATTTGAGTAAATGAATACAATATTTTCCTTAAAGCACGATCTTTGTATCATAACAAGTAATTTTTTTTTTTTCTTAAAGATTGCATGCTTGGTGTAATCAGGAAATGAACTTGCATCATTGCATGTTTCTCAAGTTATACAGAAAAAAAAGCAGGGTTCAAATTCACTAGTCTTATTCAGATGACAAAGTATAATTGCAGAAACTCATGTCTTTCCCATAAATAGCCTGAGAAAGCACAAGTAGATTCCAATAAAGAATTACAGAAACCGGTTCAGTTATCTTACAGCAGGTGATGAATCAACAGCAATTTTATTCCAGCAGAAGTCTGGAAGTGTATATTTTTACAGATTTTTATAATGTACTTATTAATTTTGCCATATCATATCAATACTATTCTTTTGTATCATCTTTCAATAAAATGCCATGTTTACTTTCCAGTATCAGTCACATAATTTCATTACCCAAGAGGGCTTGTGAGTGGTTATGCAGTACTGCTCTCTAAAGGCATTATATCCATGTTCCTTTTTCTATTTTTATTATTTTTAAAATTTAATTTTACATCTTTTGTGATTGTGTGAAATTATTTCAGATGTTAAAAAGATAAACAATTCAGGAATAAGCTTTAAAGCAAATTTGGCTATTAAGTCTGTGCTAAAATAGACTTAGACCTTCCAAATTTTGGGTTGTCCTGGCACTGTTCTGAATTTCCTTGTGGCTGGATGTGACAACAAACAAGGCTGTAAAGTACAACCAGAAATCTGTCTTGTGCATGATATAGATATCACATTTTCCACGTGTGCTGCATCTGCAGAAGAGTTTTCTCCCCACATTAGTGTTGAACACAATGATGCACTGTCCTCTGCTATGTTAAATAGTCCGTGAAAATGAAGCAACACAGCATGACAAGTTTTTAACTATCAAATGCAATAGCACCTCTAGATTTACTGTCAATTGAAAGACATGAAGGGGAGAAAAATCCCAAGGTGAACTAATTTATTTATGTGCATGCAACAGTTCTCCATTGGTGGACTCTTGCAAGGTGCCTAGTCTAGTGCGTTCCTCTCATCTTCTGTTACTAGCTGTGCTTTCTGTCTGGCACAAGGCAGCCACAGCCAATGTTTTGAGTACTGCTTTCAGCAACTGATTGATAGCAAGGCAGTTATCAGTTCCCATTCTATTATATATCCCATTCTGTGTACGACAGATTTTAGTGTTGATCAAGTCCAGTCTCTGCCTTTTGAATAAAATGAGCAGAATATTGACACAATCTCATTCATTATTTAGATAGTGTGTTTAGTGTTGAAGCCCATAAATGTCAGGATTTTCATCCATTTTACATGGCTTTTAGGTCCTGCACTGGCCCTTGAAAGAACATTGCTTATGCATGAATGTATTCACCCCCTTCTTTCCACATTTTGCTTTTCCTTTCTCATCTATAGATATAGACATAAACGTACCTACCTAGTCTTTATGTTTTCCTTGTTTGTGCAGCACTTAACCTTTTTCCAGTCTTACCATTTTTGTGTGGTTCATAACAAAGCTATAATTTACAATAATAAAAATGTAGTTGGTCCTAATTTTTCTCTGCAAGTACTAGTAACCAAATTCCCAACAGTAGGAGTGAGATTTCTCCCTGCAAATACATAAGTGAGTTGCTCATGTAAAATATTTACTGATCCCTCTAGTAGTCTCCTCGCCAGCACCATGCTTACCTATAAAGAAAAGAGGGATGCTGTTAATTCACAGCAGGAAGAGGCTGTGAAGGGCAGCCAGCTTAGGCAACGTACTTTGTGTACTTTGACAAATATGCTGACAAACCTGAACTAACAAACTAGTAAAGTCTTCACTGTTTTTTCAGCCATTATTAATGACTTGGCATTTGTTTCATTCATTCTGGTCACTGCTGTCTAACTTAATCTCCATCCAATGTTTGCAATTGCTGTGTGTTTACTAAGGAACTGCAGATTGTGTTCCCCAGCTCTTTAAGATACAAAACTGTTGTGCCTGACACACAGTCTTTTATTCACTAAAAGTGTACAAAAGAGTAAAATTTGTGTTTCAGACATAGGTTCCAGTATAATTATGAAGCTCTTTTATTGGTTTTACATTTCTGTAACATTTCCTCCGTGAGGATATACTACGGAAATGTTTGGAATGGCTGCCATGGACTTATTAAGGTATGCTTCATATGCAGCACCTTGTACCAGTGCTCAGGGAATGTGTTTTCACCCACATGTTACTTTTGATCTGTGTAGTCTGAAATGCTCATCTAAGAATTTTCTTCTGTTTCTTGTGCAAGAATGAAAAGAGGAACAAAACAAAGGGTCTGAGCTCTGACTCTGTTCGAAGGCAGCAGCTGTGTTACTCTTACTAAATGTGCACAGTATGGTGATACATGATAGAGATGAAGCATGTTGATGTAATCTTTAGTCTGAGGAAATTCTGATCGTAGACCCTGTGAACTTTTCCCCTCTGTGATTCTGCAACAGTCAGATATGTCCTGTATCCCTAAGTGTTTGGGAGTACTTGAGTCTGAGAATTGCAGATCTTGTGGCATGTACCTTTGCCACATCACCTAAGGGGCAGCACCATCCCTGGCAAACAATCCCACCTCCTACAGGGAATGAATAGCTGTGGTAGAGTAACAACCATTTATACCCACTAAATGCAGGGAAGTGTTTCATGGGACTCGCAAAGTAGCCAGAGGCAGGCTCTAACCCTGTGAAAACTCCACTCTTCAGTTTCACCCCTGTGCTTGATCACAGAGAAATGGCACATTGGCGCTGCCTTTAACTGCTAGGTGGTTTGTAACGTCTAAGACAATTGCTCTTGTGCATCAAATCCACAGGTATTTCAAAGTTGCAGGCAGAAATCCTATTAGCTGGCAGAATACTGTCAGCAGATTGCATCATTATTTAATGCATTGTGGTTTGTCACAGAGACATTTTTGATGGTGTCATTGTCTTCAAGGGGCTTTAGACTCGAAACTTTGGCTGGTGAGCAGTGAGGCACTCTGGAATATTCATGGCATATGTGGCACAGTATGGAGAGAACAGCAAATACTGTTAGTGGAACAAATTGTGACTGCAGCGCAGATGGAAAAGACTGCCTTTTTTCTAAATCCTTTTACTAAAGATACTCTGGGAGACTAATCTTAGGAATCCTCCTGTTACTGATCAGAACACCTGCATGCTTTGACTGTAGCAAGATGCATGGGCAGCAAGCTGGGTCTTTAGAAAGCAAGTATGAGATGAGACTGTTGGCATAAAATTTGTCTGCAGGAGTAGTAGAGATTATGAACTCTCAGACCTCTCAGGCCTTTTAAATAGCATCTTGCCTAAAGCTTTTCAGTCAACATTAATATCTCAATGACATACAATGTCTTCTACAGGAAAAAAAATGTTTTTATTGCTACCTGGACTGCTGTGCTTGTGAAAACATTAACAGCATTTATGGGCTAGATGTGTCTTCAGTCTTCTATCTGAAGTGGCTGCAGACTAATGTTTTTGCGTGCTCTTCACTTTTTGGTGATATCATTCATATTGTGTGAAGGGGTAAAAAAGGCTAGGAGGGAAGGAGTAAGAATGCTTAAAAAAAATTAAAAACACTTGCCAAAAATCAGTGGGAAGGAGTGCGAAGAGTTTCCATGACAAGCTCCAGCATTGTACCTCTGAAGAATCGCTGTACACGTTTGACACCCTTGCAGTTTCTGCAGTGAATATGGTCTAGTTTCATTCTTAATTTAATTTGTATGTTTTTAGATATAACATCACAGAGGGATACTCTTGTGGAATAGAAGCCTTTTAGCTTCTATAGCTGTGACAAATGCAGAGTTTTAATAATTTTGAACAAAATTCTCCATAAGCTTGCATGATGAGTGCACAGAGCAGTTTCTCTGACATTAATATAGTTATTTTCTGCTGTTTTCTTTTTAAAAAAGTTTCAGAAAGAAATATGTCAGCCTTGTGAAGAAGTCTTTAAAGAAGAAAGTATTTAGGAGGAGAATACCTGAGTTTGGTTTTGCAAGTTTAGAAGTTAATCCCTTCAGTGCAGAGAACATACACTAGGAGAAAAAGGAGAGTGACATCTGAGACTGACAACGTTCAGGAGGTGAAAAGGATAATGAAAATGATGAGAATCTTCTAAATATAACTTTATGCTTTTGTTGAATGAGAGTACTATACGTCAAAATAAATTTTATTCTCTCCTTTTTAATTTTATCAGCAAATATAAAAGAAAAATAATTCTGGAGTTCACTGAATTTCTTTTTAACGTCACAGTTTGGCCAATTAACTATAGGAGTAATTATTCACAGATCCCTAGTAAAAAAACTTTGCTTTGACTGCAAGTATGAAAGATCCCTGCAGCTTTACAGGCAGAAGTAAGCCTACAGGACACGTGGCAGCAGTTTACTTGTGGACACAGACTGGAGCTTAGTCCTCCAATATTTGAAACTCCAAAGAACGTTGTAGTTGTATTCTGCTACTGTAGAGCTGGGGACCATCACTATGAAATCATTAGCAGTTAATTTGGCCCATGATATTTTTCCACAGCTTTATGCATAGGAATCATTGGAGCATAATTGTTCCTGGTCTCAGTTATTATTACCTATTCCTTATTTCATATCTGATCCATACTAAACAATGAACACTAGGGTTGGATGCTAGGGCCAGAAGTTGGCAATTTTCTCCAGATGGATAGCTGAATCACTTTTTTTTTTTCATTACTTTGCTTACTCTCAACTCTAATATGTGTAACTAGCTTAATACTGAAATATCAATTTGATTTTCTTTTCCTTAGAGATTTGCATGTCATCTGCAGTGCAGTACGGTCATTCACTGGCTCCAGATGTGAGTGTATATTAGCTATCTCTTCTGCCTGATTATTCCTGTTAGCAGTCATTGACTGGATTCCTCACTGAGCTTTGCATTGAGATGTTCAACATCATATGGCATTTACTTTAGTAACTGAAGGATCAATGTGTGTAATGGACTAATGAATGTGATGGATGAACATGGAAGTAACTCTTTTGTCTTCTTTCTCTGATCATCTATAGAAACTAATGTTTTTCTTTTAGCTCAAATAGCTAAAGTTTGATGGTACACATTCTGTTGGTTTACACAAATTTAAAGATTGAGCTATAATCTTAGTTAATTCCCAGAAAAAGGCATAAAATTCTGCATCCCTTGGCAGGATAGAAGCAAACAAGTGACAATTTCCCAGCTGTACCAGTCCAATGAGCTCTGTGCTCAAGAAGTCTGTCTTTGTTGGCCACAGAGTTGCCTTTACAAATTTCTTCCTGAATATCTGCCTTGGCTGGGAAGCATAGTCCAGGCACCCTGTGACATATGCATCACTCTGCATTTTTGGTCAGATCTCAGGCTGTGGAGGTTATTCTGCATGTGTCATTCAGCAGCTCTGCTTGCTGCTCTGAGAAGCACAGCTGGAGTAACACTAGTGGAAGGAAGTTGGCATTTTGGAAGGTTTGGTAGGGCCTGTCATCCCTCCTTAAAAATTATCAAAGGATGCCTAAGTTTCTATTTTCTTGTCTGTTGGTCCTTGTTTTTGAGCTAGTGATTAGTGTAATTAACAGGAGAATAATCTGATAGAAGATAATGATGTTATATTTTGAGTTGATAGATGACAGTATTGAGGGGCCAAGTTCAAACTATGCTTTTTGATTTGTCAGGCAGTTGTCACAGAAAGCATGTATTTAGAAATTTGCTAAATGCCTTGGGCGTTCAAGGGAAACATGGATAGCTGGAAAAAGAGTTTCCAGCTAAACTAGCTAAAACATGCTAGAAGCTTCCTTTAGCTAATGAAATTGTTCCTTTATGTCTGCCAGTAGGGGTTCATGATTTTAGTCAGGTGCTCAAACCTCCATAGCCAATGAGCCTGTTTTAGCTCAGGCTTTGCCAATTATAGTTCTGAGAAGTAATTTTTGTGCTCCTAAAAGGAAGAGTTAATATTTGTATATATATAATATATTATATTTTATATAATATAATATATATAATTGTCACATTTTTATGTTTACATGAGTTGGAAATCTGTTGCTCCCAAATTTTTTGCTCACAGAGGAATTATTAGTTTTGCTTTTCAAAGATGATTGCTTTTAATATTACCCTACTTTATTTTGAAAATTGTAATGTCACATGTAAATATTTGGAAACTGTTGCCCTTAAAAACATTCTTTTGTTCATAACTATTATTGCTTATTTTCAAGGCAGGCAATATATTTTTAAGCAGTTGGTCCTTATGTAAGAATTTTCCCTAAATTCTTCTTAGAATAGACAATGAGATCTCTTCTGGGGAAGAGAGCTGGAAATATCATGGAATAATAGAAGAAGAGGAAACACTTCAAGCATGTGTTATATTGTGATGAGTTAGAAATGTCATAAAATCTGTGGAACTATCTGCATAAGTACTATCAAGTGGAAGTAGGGTTTGCAGAAACTCTCCTGATCTGTATTTTTGAAAGTAACATGTTAATATAAATTTGAATATATGCTTGAAACTTACTGCCTCTGCTACTTGGAGACTTAAAGAAGAATATAATTTTATGGAACCAGGTAGCTTTCATTTTTTTGGGGCGGGGGAGGCCTTCATATTTGTTACTGCTGAAATACCAATAGTTCAGTGAGCTTCATGACCATAAAGACTTAACAAGTTCACCTGATTTTATCTCTTTGAAAAACTGTTTTGCAAGTGTTTTTAAGAGACGTAGTTGTTTCTCAGTGTCTGAGAGGACTGTCAGTTGAACAAATTATATTTTTTAATTAGGCCTCTTAGAGTAAATGCAGGAGATAAATTTACTGTGAGAGATAATGGAATATTAGTAAAATACTACTGGCTACTCTTAAAATCCAAGTGTAATCCCATGCAAGATTTAATAGTACATAACTCTTTCAGTAACAGCAATATAATACAAATGAAAACCCCTAGAACATTAACCGTAAGAGACCACAAAAGTATCAATTGAGTATTATGTTCAGTAGCCTTAAATAACAATATCCGTGAAAGATATTGAGGCAGTTTTCATTTAATTAAAAGAAATAGTCTGCATAAGTTTGAAATCTGTTCCTGTTGTTTTGCAAGCAACAGAGGTGATCATATAATACCAGAATTATAGCAATACTGGATTCATACTGTTAAAATTTATAATGGCACAATATCTGTGCAACAGACTGTCATAGCATGTAAGGATGTTAACAGCTTGCCTTACCTTTTGCTCAAAAACCCAGGAAATGCTTCCTCTCTTGCCAAAACAAGCAACACCACATACACTTAGACTCCTTTTTCTCCTCACTCTCTTTAGCCGGGTTGTATTTGTGACAGTGCTCCTGGAAAGAGGCATAGAGCAAGGAGAAACCAAATATGGTTACTCATGTCTTTTAGTGGAGATTTGAGATAATTAAGTAAGAGATGTGGTGTAGGAAGATGTGCATGAAATAAATGAAATAATTAATAACAAATGCTGTGCTGAGGACTGTTTACAATAAACAAAGCTACTTGAGAAATCAACTTGAAGCTACTGTATCTTTTTGAGTACAAACATACTTGACCTAAGACATTCTCAGTTGACTAGAATGTTTCCCTTGAGAGCTACTATGAATCAGTTTTAGAATTTTATATTATACTCATTTAACTTTAAATTGCTTGGATTTCCTACATGAAATCTGAGATGAATTCATGAGTGTTGGACAGCAGGTGTTCATGCTTACCAGTGTGTAGCTTGAGCTATGTCACAAGTCTAAGGAGATTGCGTTAGTTGTTAAAATGTAAATAGCTTCTGAGGTGTGGAAATGCAAAACATTTTTTCTCAGCCTTTCAGCAGAAATAATTTTTTCCTCTCACACTGACCGAGCACTAACACATATACTAATGCCACTCAGGAATCTTTCTTTATGATAGTTGTCAAGATATCAATTAATATTCATTCATAGAGATGTCAAATTTTCCTTTGTCCATTTATTCACCTTGTACAGTATTAAAAAACTTACATAAACAAAAAAATATATTCTAGGTGCAGAAAGCATTATGAATTCATTTATGAAAGCATATTTTGCTCTGTGTGCACATGTGTGATTTTTTACATTTTTCTCTGTCAATTTGGGGGTCAAGCAGTCAGGAAAGAAAATAGCAAGTAATGTACATCATTAGCCATATTATTTTAGTCTTTGTAGTTTCTTTCCTTAGACATTTTCAAGACCTGAGTGGATCAAGCCCTGAATAATCTGGTCTGATATCTTAGCTTACCCTGATTTCAGCAAGACTCTGGACTCTCGAGGTCATCTCCAACTTGAATTGTCCTAGGATTCTCTGATTTTGCTAATAATAAACTATGTAGAGAGAGACTCCTTATACCTGTTTCAATCAACAGTAGTTGAAAGGGTCTGTGAATATACATTAACTAATTGGGTACTTAGTAAGCAAAAAACCCACTAATAAACTACAGAAAAAATGAAAATGATGCAGAAAATCTCATATAGTTGAGGAAAGAATTCACATATTGTTTCTTATTTTCAGCCTAAACAGTGCAGTCTGTTTATGCTATTTTCCGCATTAATTTCCGCCACTGTGGTAGTATTCAGCTTCATTTTATTCTAACCCACTGATTGCAAGCAGGGGAGGGTTATTTGGGAGCTGAAAAAAAGAGTTCATGTCATGGGCTTCTGGTGCTAGGAATCTGCCTGCCATTAACTATAATAAGGGGAAAAATCCAACAAGTTTTCTGGAAGGAGATAATGAGAAAAAAAACCCCTTACTTTCGCTGACTGTTTAAAATAATTATTAGTGACAGTCTAAAACTGTCACTAATTAAGTGACTAAGGATATGCCTTTGTCTTCTTATGTATTTAGCAAAGCCTTCTTAGTAAGGACAGTGTTAACTGACCACATTTTAGGAATAGAAAACGTGATCAGAAATTATCAGGTTGGGCCATAAATATAGAAATAAGGGCAAAATTAGCATTCTCATTTGATGAACACAAGATGACAGAATTAGAATATTTTATCTTAATTCATATACTCTTGTTTACCATCTGGTGCTTTTTGAAGTCGTATACTCTGATTCTTCTGAGCTGATAGATTATGTGATATTTTAAGCATTTAATATGCAGACTATATAAAATAGATTGACCTTCTTGCATTGAATTTCTCAGGATAAAAAGTACAGCCTTTGTAAGCTATGTCTCCTTCTCTTTCCACCCCCAGGATAATGTTCAGAGTTTCAACTTACTCCAACCCACTGCTTGAAACACAGAACACTTGCTATTATATAAGACACTTCAATTTGATGTGATTTTTCTGTTAATGTTATTTTTCCTCTTAATTTCCAGTGCTCCTAGATGATCTTTTGTTGAAAATAGAAGAAAAATAAGATATCAGAGGGATGGGGTCACTGTGTGCTCTTATGGTAGCATTTGCAACAGATGATACAGAGCTTTGCAGCACAACATTTCCAAGAAGAAGTTGGGGTAGCACTCGGTTCATGTTAATAAAATTGTCTACATGTGTGTTTTGGTGGCTGCACTGGCGATTACTTTTAAGGAGGTCTGTGAAAAGATGTACATGAGGGTCATATTAAGAACAAAATAAATGTCTCTTTTAAAGGCTTCGTTTGAGAAGCAAGAGAATAATGTCTGTTGATGTAAATGTAGCTAACTGTGATTTATGAATGTGTGTATCCTTTTAAGTCCCAAAAGACTTTCCATAACCAAGCAAGGATTTAAGAACCAGCTAAGCTGTAAGATGAATACAGACTCTCCATTAGATATAAAAATTTTAATTTAATAAATGTATAGGACATTTCTTATGTCTGCAGCTAATGCACACTAAAATGCTGTGTTAAGATATGATTCTTATTCCCTGTGGGATTGATGTCCACGGCTTTTGTCTGTGCACCTACAGTTGCACATGCTGCTGACAGTGATCCTGGAAATGATCCTTTTGCAGCTTCCAGCACAGAAGTATTGCAGTGAAACAAATGGACACTATGTTTTAGATATCCTCATTCTCCAGCGTGTGCATGTTGTAAAACTAGAGCATTAAAATTGTGCAGAATCCTAAGGTTTTGCCACAGGATGGGGCCTAAAACCAGTGGCTTCTAGCCATCCTTGAAAAGTTGTCCCTCATGGTTGTCCCACTAGTCATAACACCACAGCTGAGGCAGCAGCTACACTGTAATTACCTGCATAGTCTGCAGTTGTAGAGAAAAGAAAAATCAAAGAGCATGCTAAGGATGCTTCACATAGGATTAACCTTACTTGTTTTCAAAAATTAAAGATCTTTGAATGATGTTAATTAAAAAAAAGAACAAAACAAAAAGCAAAACCAGAGAAAATGGCAGGCTGGGAAAACAGTCTTTTTCTCCCCTTTTTCTTTCCTTGAGATGGAATATGCTCCTTTCTTTTATTAGAATTATCTTAGAGATGAGATTGCTTGAAAAATATGAATTATGACAGTAGCACTTTTATTTCTCCTTTTCTTTTCCTATTCATCTACCTATCTGCACCTTCCTTATTTTTCATTTCACTGGTGAGCAAGTAGGCTTAATGGTCTGCAGCCCTTCAGGCAGCAGTGGCTTCCATGACATCTCAGTATCTGTGATGTCAGCAGGTCTGTTGGATGACGTGAAAGCACAATTGTGTGAGGAAAGAGGGAGGCAAAAGCTGCAGTTAGATTGCTGAGGAGGCTTCTGCATGCCTGTTTTTGCCTGATTCAAAAGTTCAAGGATGATGCCCTGTAGGAACAATTTTCATGCCCAGAATCTCTGGAGAGATAAGCTGCTTTAACAATAGCATTAAAACAAGCATCCAAGATAGGCTTAAATTTTATTATTATTTTTATTATTCTATAAACATTATAGAATAAAATCTGAATAAAATCTATTCCAATAAATGACAGGAAAGCATGTGGTTAGTCAACACCCCAAAAAAGGTGATGAACTTTCTCTAAAGGCAGATTAGAATAACCTGTTTGTCTAATAAACAAAGAATCCCTGTTAAAATACTTCAGCTTTCATGAGTAAAGTAGTTTAGACCAGGCTTTTGTGGATTCATAGCTGGTCATTGCTTGTATGTTTGCATTATTTTTTCACACAAACGTATTTTCTGGAACTACTGTTTTTATCATCCTGTTTTTGTCATCCTTGGTATGATGCAGGATTGGTTTTAAAATGGGAAGGCAGATGTTGGTGGAGTGCTAAACAAATGCCCTTGAAATCTTTGGATTACTTTTGTTGTAAAGGCCCCTACTGACGCAGATGTATGACTCTCTCTGGCTAATACTAGATATTTTCAAGGGAGCATGAAAACTCTAAGTTGATCTGTGGTAATTAGCCCAGCTGAAGAAAACAGAAAACATTTGGACACACTCTTTTTTGTTTAAAGGAAGTGGGAAGATGCATGACTTTTTCTTGTGTCAAAATAATTCTGACACCATGAAAATAAATAACTTGATAAATTTCCTTGCTTTCTTTTCCTTGGCATAGTGATTTTTAGGACTTGTTTTGCTGTGAAATAAAAAACTGTGATGACATGAAAGTGCCAGGCTTTGATTTAAGTCATGTGGAAAGCTATTCTGCAGCTTTTGCATTTTATGTTTTTTCTGCACTTAACTGTCCCATTATGTGACCTGAAGAAAAAACTGTTCCTGTCTCACAGGTGATTGTCTTGGCATTTGTTTCTATGTCTTGAATACCTCTTTAGGAGTGTGATGGGCTCACAAATAGAAGGAAAACCAGATAATTCAGAAATTTCAATCTTTTTCAGTTGAACTTTGACATAGTTGCCTGTCAGCCTGAGAACCCATGAACATGGTCTCTGTGTTGCTGTTCTCTCTTACACCCTTCCTGACCTCCTTAGCATCACTCCAGTTTGACAATTCTATGCATATTTATCTCTAAAGGCACTAGTACAGATGATGGAAACTACCAGATTTCTCATCTGATTTTTCCTTGTTGTAACTCTATTTTTCATCCTCAACTCTCTTGCATCATGTGCTGTTTAACTTCAGGTCCATGCTTGCAGTATCACTACACATTTCTACTGCCATACCCACAAGCAAAAATGTAGGTTTCAAATCAGTTGAATTTAATCAAGCTGCCTCAAATGAAAAACCAAACATTTCACTTATGGTTTTGGCTGGAAAAATAGATTGGCTTGATTCTGTGTACGCATACCTCTGAGTACTGAAGGGATGCTCTCGAGAATTCAAGTACTGGCACTAACTAAGCCATCAGGGCTTGATCTATCCCTTTCCCTTGTTATAGCTGATTTTGTAATACAGATCACCTCTCGCTGTAATAATGGGTTGCTTATTTTCCTACATGGCTCTTAATTTAGCTCTCATATTTTAACTCCAGTTTTCTTGCTGCAGTGGAACAGGCCATTCTACTTCATCTTTCCCAGCTGCATTCTTTTCTTTTTCTAACCTTCAGTGCCTTGACTTTATCATGCAATACTGAGACACTGACCACCTATCCCACAACATAAATTATTTTCTATGCTTTTGGCTGGCTTTTGGGGAGAAGGAAAATGTCATCCACTAAGGGCAAATTAGCTAAAAGCTCTACCTTTCTGGGATGCACTGAAAAGCTCTTCGCCATCTGCCACACAGATCCAGGACCAGACATGGAGAAGGAAGCAAAGTAGCAAGCAAGGGTATAATTACAGCTCGGAGGTTGCTACTGATACTTTAAATCTGGAAATTTAGCTAGAGATTCTGGGTTCTTTATTTAGAAGTCTACAGTTACAAAAGGTGCCAATTTCTTTCTAGCTATCTTTCTCAATTATTTAAACATAAAAAGAAGCAAAGAACATTGTCTAGAAAAGACATATGCCATGTTTTTCCAACTATGTCATGAGAGTATCAGCGTGCCCCTGGGTCTTTACAGACCTCCAACTGCTGACTGACTTAACATTCATCTAACTTCTGATGTACCTTTGCTTTACCTCTGCTTCTCTTCCAAGTTCTTGGCTACATTCTGCCTTTTGTCTGCCAACTTTTCTTCATATCCACATACACTGGTATTATACCTTTGGCTTCTTTTCTAGCTTATTGCACATCATGCTCAATTTTTTTGGGCTGTTTTTTTTTTTCTTTTTTGCTGGTAAGTATCCACCCAGCAAACAAAATGTATAATTCTCTGTTCAGCAGTTTCTGTGGCGTTTTTACTGGCTCAGTCTTGATTTGGTATCTTCAAGTGCTGCCATTTTGTTGGGTGTGAGTGACAGGTTTAGCTTTTCCAAGCTTCTGTCACCTGTATCTCCTGATATATTTCTTTACTGAGCAGTTTATTACTAACTGGATTCCTTATAATTCTAACTCTTGCAGGCAGCTGTCAGATAAACTGATTCACCATGGAATACTCAGTACTAGCATAGGATCTTCTGTTTCCACAATTTTATAAAAAATTATTCCAAGGTACTTAAAATGATGCGGGGAGCTGAGGGGTGACTGGAATCGCCGCTTTAACCCGAAAGCATCCCCTGCAAGGGATGCCCTGGGGGTGCAGCTCTGCACCTCGCAGGCCGATTTCCTAGCCCCCGTGCCGATGGTTGGCACTGAGACACAGCCCCGCACCCAAGCCAGATAGCTCACATGTTACCAGGAGCAAGGAGCGTGGAGGGCTCTCCGCATGGGTTCCGAAAGGTTTATTCCGAAGGGGTCAGAGGCGAAGAGACCGAGCAGGCCTCGTGTACAAGCTTATAAGGGGTAACAGAAAGGGGGCTGGCACAGCATCAACAACCAATTACCTGGGGGCAAGGGGCAGGGGGAAGGCAGAGGGATACAACAACCAGTGGGGAGAGGGAAGGGGCGGAGTGGGGGACCAGGTACCAGACAGGTACTGCCTGATGGGAGAAGAAGTCTTTCCCTGTAACCTGAGCAGGGGGAGCTTATTTGTTCTCTGAGCTGACCCACCAGCGCAGGGGGTCTCCCGGACCAGGGTTTTCTGGCATCCCGGCTTCTACCGCTGCCAGCTCACCCACCCCAACATTAAAATAACAAGTTCTGTAAAATAGGGGGGTTGTGGCTTTTTAATTTCTGCTTCACCGAGCTGATGTGGTTTTCTTGTGTTTTGTTTTACATCTCGTGAGAAAGCAGAGTTATATCTAAAACTCATGTAAATCAAATCAAGAACTAGAGCCACTGAAATGAGTGATTACTTGAACACAGTACTTCACTTTGTGTGATCAGGGGCTTCTGAAATCACTTCTGACTGGTGTTTATCAGCGGTGCTCTCTGTTGTGTTAATAAAATGAGGAGGCCTTAGTGAAGCCAAGGGCTGTGTGTGCTGAACAGTCATGGAGCACTCTGTCTTGTACTGCGGATTGTGTAAGTTAGTAGGTACATAAACACCAGAAAGATGTAGACTTGTTCAAGATTGCATATTGATAGCAGAGATCGGAGCAGAGCATCCTGATTTCAAATCCTAACCTACTGTGACTCTGTTATGTCAGCATATGGCTTCTAAATATAATTGTTTTCAACTATAGGTTCTTTTGAGTTCAAGTAGATCCATGTCCAGTACAGTTTAACTGTTGTTTTTACTGTTATATTGCTCACCCAGATTTGTGGGGTTGTTGTTCTACCTGAGCAGAATATTCCATGTTCTGAGGTGGAATATGAAATCCCTATGAGCACTTAAATGAAATTCTTACTTGATAATTTCTTATACTTTTTTTGTAATTCTTGTTGGAACTCTGTAGTTTCTGGTTCATCTAGTTCATCATGCCTAAGCATTAGAGCAATTAATTTATCTTTTTTGGGTCATGCTGGGCCTGGAACCCACAGCTAAGTTTTTTCTGTAATACCGCAAGACAAATGTTAGTTCCCTTGTGACTGCTTTAAAAGCACATAGTCTGCCTGCTTACCAATAAGAAAAATTTTGAGATTGTTTTGCTTGTATATTCAGTGGCTAAATGCTGACTTAGGTCTAAGCTTCTGTGAATTCCTTAACATAGCAGAAGTCTCTCTTAATGATGAAGCCTATATCAGATACAGGGTACGTATAGAGCATCTGTAGAATGGTGAGCTAGTGACATCTGAAAAAGCTGGCATTTGAAATGTTTGACACGTTGAACATGTTTAAAGAGAGACATGGACATGCATGTGTTTTCTCAGACATCTCTTGCTCACTTTATTTTTCATCAAATCCCCATGGTAATGTGCAGGACTGTCTTTCCCTTATTAATCTCCAGGAAATTAGTGACAGCTCTAATATCCTATGTTATGCAATCACCCAAAGACATTATTTGGGATTTTGGTTGCTCTGTATTGGTGCTTTACAAGCAGAGATGACTGAATTCTAGTTTATAACTCTTTTTTTTGTATTAAAAGGAAGGGTGGCTACATTTAAGCATTCAGGAATGTGAGCATGGGTTGCTTTAATAAAGGCATGTTCTGTTGCTTTGTTACAGCTTTCAACTGACTCTGCCAACAGTAGAGGAAGAAAGCAGGAGGCAAAGAGGCAAGAAGCAGTGCTGCAATTCCTCATTTACCAATCATTCTAATAAATACTGTAAAATGCTGTGTATTCAGAAATTAATATGGTATATGCCTGTTGAATTACTTATGTCATATTTTCTGTGTAGTGAAAGCATATTTTCTCAATTTGAAGAGATTTTGTATTATCTTTTTTTCTATATCTCTGAAATTTGTGCATTAAATCATGCCCTATTGCTCAATTCTGGGTAACTCATCTTTAGGCCTAGCTTATTTCCTTATGATTTGGCTGGTAATGGCTGTTAAAAAGTGCTTGCACTCTTGGCTTTTCATGACAAGCTTTGTCTTGGTGTTCAAAGGGCCTGATAATTGCACAATGGTATGAAAAGGCAGTAAATTTGGAGTAAAATGTACTCCGAATTTGGAGTAAAATTTACTCTGAATAAGTGAATCTAGCTTTAAGCCCCAAGTAATTCATTCTGTGTTCCTCTATTTTATGATAAATCAGCTCTTCAACATGTTAGTCATGAAACTGTGATCGATATTGTCGTAAACTGAAGTGGTGTTTGCTTTTTTTCCAGATCAGTAAAGCTGATTAAAAAAAAGCTGATACAGTAATTTCAGATCCATTGCCAGTTTTGGTTCATTGGTCACAAAGGTAAGCAAATGTGATGGGCTGGCAGGAGAGAATAAGCTCTTACAAAGGCACATTTTTCCTGCACATAAAAGTAGAACAGTCTGCCACCTTACAAAGAAAGAAAAAACCCAAACCAATGCCAGAACAAAACAATGAAGGGTTCCACGTGCCAGTAACTGTCATTTCGGTGGGCAGACAGGCAGCTTCTAAGAATAACAGCTTTTATGTTAACACTTTCAAACTTGAATGTGGTGAAAATCTTGATCCAAATCAAAGCGTAGTGGCTTGCAAAAGCCTCTTGCTTTTTTTCACACATATATTTTCTTTGATGTGAGAATTTTTATTATATTATATATGAGTTAGCTAGTTAAGTAGTAAATTATTCTATTTCAGGAATAATCTGATTTTCTTATCACATGACCAGTTCCGCATTTCGACCCCTAAATTGTCTCAGTGGATACATGGGATATTGAGTGATAGCCTTCCAGATACCTAAAAGACCTATGAAACACTTTATAGACACAAATTTACAAGTAGAACTATCAAAAACATAAGTATCCAGAATATTTGTCTCATTTGCAAATTGTTACTTGTGTATAAACCATGGCTTATATCATGCTTAGTGGCAAAATATAGCTTGCCGCAAGCCAATTCTGTTATTTTTATCAGTAATTAGTTAACACTTCCTCAGAAAAGTGGCTTCTCTCAGAACTTGTATTAAAAAGTATAAGGAGTTTTCATACTGGTTTGTGAGTCATAAGGTGTCTCTTTCTTAATCAAGCCCTAATGTTGACTTTTATGGACTGAGCTGTGCCTAAGCACTTCCTGCCTGCTCCTGTCACAGGGTTCTTCGTGGCTGTGCAGGCTGGTACAGTCCATGATACCCAACCGTGAGATAGGACCAGAAGTAACAGTATCGAACACAAGTGTGTGTTTTCCTTTGTCTTACACAGACTCTGGTCAAGCTGTGGTCTTTTGACAGTGGTTTTTTTGTCTCTGTCTCTGTAATATGGTATGAGAGATGAAAAATGAATGGAAAAAAGCATTAATTATTGCTAATTGCTTCACAGAACTGTCTGTATTTTGTTTCTTGCCTTAGTGTATTCATGCTCCAATGTGCACTGGTCCCTCAATACCGTTAGTAAAACCATGGCCCATGCAAATCAAGAGAGAGTTTCCATGGCTTTAATAGGAACATGGATTCATTTTGCTCAGAGGAGTTTTCATAATCACACCCTAAAGTAGGAGATGTAAGGCTGTGTAAGCCTCTAGTGACTTTAGTTCTTGTGGCTCCCCCCCCTTTCTTTACTTTTTATTTCTGTACTTCTAAAAAGGGAAATCTGGCATGTGACTTTACACAATCTGTCATGTAGGGCTTATAGCTTCCCTCAAGCATTCTTTTTTTAGCATGATATAGGTATATGCACTCACATACAATATGATATACCAGTATTTTATTTCTTCTTTTATTCTGTATTGCAGAAATAGAATGTGCAGGCATATGTTCTTTTGGTAGCTTCAGCAAAGGGTCTCTTTTTAATGAGCAATATCAACACATAAACCCCATTTTTTAGGTCCCCGAGAAACTCCTTTCTGAGTTTCTTCTGCTGGTAGTTTTTTTAATCTTTTATCTTGTATGTGTATGCTCCTTGGGGAAGGGCCCCATTTTGTCTTTTTCTGAGGTTTTTTACAATTAGAGTTTATCAAGCACACTGATTAACACTTCAAATTGTTATGGACACGCACGAAAGCAGCAATAACCCTATTTCATGACTTGTAGAGGGGATATGTTCTTGGAATATGAATGCTGCCTTGAAATGGAAGGTTATCCCATACTTTATTTCCTTTTTTTCCTGCCTACAAACATGTCTTTTCTACACTTGAAATTCCTCTTACAGGTCATAAAACGTACAGCATTCCCTACAAGGTTTCGCTGTTGCCAGTTAGACTCCACAGAGTTTGCCTGAGACATTTAAAGAGTCTTAGGAAAGAAATTAAAAATGTACATGAGAGATACTGATATACTTTTTCTTTTCTTGTTGTAGTTTTTATCTGGCAAATAGAATGAAATGCTAGCTGAATTGATACATTTTAGTGCAATAGAAAAGACATAGCAAGGAGAAATATTTGAAGCAGAATGAGATACAAAGTCTGATGAGCAACTTTATTGTATGAGTTTACTTCATAAATACCCATTTTTGATTTGAAAGGGAAAGCTGTGGTGGTGGTTCCCACTCTCCATTTTAGGAAGAAATTATTCTCTTTGTTTTTCCTACCAATATGGTTCAGATACTCTGAGAGCTTTGCTTTTGCAAGTATGGATTTGGAGGTGTTTCTGTACTCCACTTGATCAGAAGCATTGAGTATTTTGCAGTGTGCACTTCAAATAAATGATCATTTTTTAAAAAGTTCAGTGTAATCTCCCAGGATGTTTGGTGCTAGCATATTTCTTGAGAGATTATTCTATGTAAAACTGTTGATTTTTCAGACAACACATACATAAGGATACATAAGTGTTATTCTTCAAGTTCTGAATGCATTTTGAAGACCTGTGACTGGTAAGGAAAAATCTTTTAGGTTTCCATGTCCCACATCAATTTGATTAAATACTGTTCACATTTAGAGTCCTTAAAATCCGTGAGCATGTCCACTTTGGTTTTGAATTATGTAGCAATTGGAAAACTGACCTATGTGTATCCAAACTTGAAGATTTTTAAATTATACATAATTTTCATCATACTTACTGTATTTACGTGAAAGAACTTTGCCTTCAGAAGAAAAGCCTGCCTAAAAGGTACATGCAACTTGTAATTCATGTCAAGAACAGCAGAAGGTCTAAAAATAGATATTTTTTCAGTTTAATTTTAGTCGTAATTTTAGTTCACTTGAATCATGATTCATTAGGAAAAAAGCTGTTTACTTTGGAAAATGGAGATAGTAATTAACTAATGCAAAGGGGTTAGTAAATCATAAATGCACTTACAATGTTTACAAAACCTATCTTTATCTGCTGTGTAACTGTAGAATGCACTTATTTGTATCAGCCTGCTTGGCTTACCTCTGATGTTGTGTCCGTGAATAGTTTTTATTTCTCATGATTGTAACCCAAGACTGCCATCAGACAATGTCTTAGCTCTCATTTCTCTTCAACCATGCTGAACTTTTTTGTTGCTGATGAGGCTGTGTTTCCCATAGCAGCGTCCCACAGGGGTTCAGGGCACCTTGTGAGTTTGCCAACCAAGGCAGCAAGATGACAGGTGTATAATGACTGCATGGAAACTATGAAACCAATTACTTAACTTTAGTGTTGCATTTTAGTTCTTACTGCACAAGTATTTTTAGGTGGTGTCAGTGCTATGCATTGGGAACTTTTATGCAGTTTTTTGTTGTTTGTGCTGTGGCATTGCATTTGGTACTTTGGTATTCTCTCCACTAGATCCTTTCGCAAGCCTTGCAACTTCTATTAATTTATGCCTATACAAAGAAATAAATATTTTATAATGAGGATGATTTTCCAGAGCAAGGTATGCAGCTGGCAAGTAACTGTTACACTTTTCATACATGTAGTGGGTACCTAATAGGTCTAGATGTTTAGTCTTCTTGTGGATACACTAAATAATTAATGGATAAAAAAGTGACTCTGTGGTAATACAGCTCATTATCATCTCTCTCAGGTATGCATTTCTCCTTAGTAAACACCTATATTGTGAAAGAGTCCACAGTTACAACAGACAGAGGTAAGAGATGCTGCCTTCTGAATGGGCCTCTTTAATTTTAATGACTTGGCAGTCATCAACCTGCAAGCACACAGGTGGTTGTTGTGACAAGCCACATTGAATTCATGTCCCAAAATACAAAAAGACATTTTATAGGTTTTGTATTTCCTTTTAAAAATCCTTATGATTTTATTTCCTTGACTATATGAGAGGCAATAAGTGAAGTCTGTAAATACTTTGTTAAAGGAGGTGTCAACGCTCACAACTTACCAATTTAAGATCAACACTATGCCACAGAATTCTGTAGGCTACAAAGCCTGGCCAGTATTAGTGTTAGAGAAGTTGATATTATAAATATATGTATTTTCCTTTTGGAAGGATTCACTTATGACATGATTCAAGATAGATGATGACTGGTACATTACTGGTAGATGACCAAGGTAGGTGATTGCCCTGACACAGGGTGGATGGGCTGGGGCAATCCCAAGCAAAATACAGGCTGGGTAGATCAAGATCAAGAGTGGCCATGAGGACAAAAACTTAGGGTTGTTTGTTGACAAGAAGCTCAACATGATCTGGCAGTGTGCACTGACAGCCCAGAAAGCCAAGGATGTCCTGGGCTGCAAGAAAAGCAGTGTGGCCAGCAGGTCAGGGAAGGGGATTCTTCTCTCTTCTCTGTTCTGCTCCGGTGAGACTCCACCTGGTGCACTGCATCGAGCTCTGGGACCCCCAGCATGAAATGGGCACAGACCTGCTGGATCGAGTCCAGACAAGGCCACGAAGATGCTCAGAGGGCTGGAGCACCTCTCCTATGAAGACAGGGTGAGAATTGGGGTTGTTCGGCCTGGAGAAGAGAAGGTTCTGGGGGGAACTTCCAGCAGATTTCCAGTGCCTAAAGGGGCTGCAAGAGAGTTGGAGAGGGACTTTTTTTAAGGGCATGGAGAAAGAGGACAAGGGGGAGTGGCTTTAAACTGACAAGAGGGCGGCATTATATTGGATATTAGGAAGAAAATCTTTTCTGTGAGGGTGGTGAGGCCCTGGCACAGGCTGCCCAGAGAAGCTGTGGATGCCGCATCCATGGAAATGTTCAAGGCCAGGTTGGATGGGGCCCTGAGCAACCTGGTCTGTTGGAAGATGTTCCTGCCCATGATCTTTAAGGCCCTTTGTAACCCAAACCACTCTATGATTCTTTGACCCAATTCAAATTGAAGAAAAAAGGTTATCTTGTTATAAGACTAACGTTTGGAAGGATGGGAGTATCTCCTGTTTAGTCTATTTTTCTTAAAATTTTTTGGAGATTACTCCCCACAGGTGTGAATATCATTCTACTCATCAGAATTTGTTTAGCTAAACAAAAATGCCTTTGAATAAGATGCCGACAACACATTAAATCCATATGCCATTAATCCATACATATGTGGGTTTTTTTGTTTGTATATGTTCTAAAATTAGAAATTACTTGTACTTGAACCTTCTATTGAAGTATTTATGAAACAGACTCTCTCAGTTTTTAATAGCCTGAGGCTGTTTAAAAGCAAATAATGCAATACCATTATTTTACATATTATTTTGCAATTTTAAATTATAAATTATATAATTACATTTTTTCCATTATTTTACATATGATTTTACAATTATAAATATATATTTACGATACGTTTTTTTACAATTGTTCTGCATGAAAAGTGCCTTTTACATTGTTTGCTGGAAAAAATTAGTCTGGACATTTTTGCTTGTCCTAAATTAGATTTTAAAAAAGTTAGAATGAGAATACTTTGAGAATATGTAAAATACAGATTTTTTAATTTAAAACAGTAATAAAAATATCATGTTAATAGTAACAACAATAATGGAAATTCAAGTTCAGTGTTTAACAAATATATTTTTATAATCTAGCCCCCAAATGCTGAACTAATTTTCTTCCCAAACTCTCTGCATTCTTCTGCTGGAATAAATTGTATCTAGCTCATCATTCAGCTGAGTCACTTTAAGATTGGTGGTTTTAGTTACTTTGCTTCTTTTCCATAGCATTTATTTACAGAAATGCTTACACCTTACTTGACACGTAAATCAAAAGTAAAACCCACCCGTTTTAATATTTGGCTGAAAATAAGAGAAATAGAAATGTTTTATATAAAAAAAATAGAGATTATACTTCTTTCTTATCAATAAATCATATATTATTTATTACTATGACTAATTGGAGGATGCACTCAAAGGAAGATCAGAGAAATATTTGTGGAAGAATAAATATTTGAAAAAGGAAATTCTTTCAGAAGAAGGGATGTTTGGGAAAGAAGAGTTCTTGCGAGTTTTCCCATCTATTTGTCCACTTCAATTTTTTCCACTTGGGTCTGTAGACATTACAATGAAAGCCATACATATGATTTACTTCTCCTGGTTCTGTGGGTCCATGTTTATTTCTTTATGGCAAGAGAAACATTTTGGCTAAGGACATGTTGATGAAAGCAAGAAAGGATTAAAGGGGTTAAAGAAAACAATGTGTTTTACCACTGAGAAATTTTAATGGTCTAATAAAAAGTTGTCAAGAATAAACCTTTTTTCAGATTGCAACGTATGTTGGACAAAAAGGTGTCACATATGAACATTTGACCTTCAGCAGAAAAAAAGCACAAGAAGAAACTAAAGAACAGAAACCCATAATACCATTACTAGCTATGTGTTATTTCTAAAAATGAGTCTTATTTGGGTTTTTTTTTTCTGTTTTCTTTTCGCCCCAAGCTCTGAGACTAGGCTTTTTAACCCTGTGGCTCCAACAGTTAGTAAAAATTCCTGAGGGAGATTTTCCCTAGAATATAATGCAACCAGAAGCAATTGCAGAGCTGCAGGCAGCTCCATCAAAAACAAGACAGCATTTGTTAGTCAACTGGAATTCAACGTGAGAAGCCTCTAGGGCAGTGTCACTTAGTCAGTCGTGAGGAGATGTAGATTTCAGTGGTGTTGGCACACCTGCTAAGTGCAGAACAGCACATCTTTGGTAGAAAGATCCAGGAATATACATAAACTATTTCTTTCCCTTGGTTTCTGCCCTGAAGGCATAGTCCACATTAAGGTGACAAAATACTGTCAGATTTCTAAAGAAGGAAGAATTTTCAACCTAATACTGTGTGATCTGAATGTAGTGCCTATAAAAACATCTGTGAAATGCAGTCCAGCTAAACAGCACTTTAGAGTCAGACAGCTACTGCTTGCTGTCTGTGAGACCAGAACACCCTACGTGCATAGAGGAAAGATGCATTAAGAAAAACCTTTTCTTCAAGTAGCGCAATGTCATTATTTTGCCCCCAGTGAATGACATGTAGGAGGCAGCAGGCAGCTTATGATTGAAGTATCCTAGAAGTTTCTGAACAGGGGTCTCACACCTCTCTGTTTCTCCTACTCATGCTCTTCTGTGTTTACAAAAGATTGTACTGCTGCTGATACTGTTTGAAAACACAGTATGATGTACTATGGACTTTCTGTTTAAACTGAGGTACTACCTCTGAACAAAGAGCAGAGAGGATGTATTTAATGTATTTACATGTGTCAAAATATGAGGGTGATCTTGTGTCAATATTTTGCTCAACTAGTTTAATATATCTACATGCAAAACCCCAATGGATTTAGTGCCTAACAATGTTTTGTTTAAATGTTATCAGACTTTACTATTTCTGCAAATAGTGATTGCTTTGATGTACAATTGTATGGTGCAAACATCTTTTAATCAAAAATTTACATACAATTAGTGATATTTCCTTTTGAAAAGTGTTTTTTACAGCTGTTCACAGAGAAGATTTGCATCTTTTCTGTTGGCAAATAATTAAACAGAAGTGCAATGAGGAAGAGTAGTAATAATTGGAAGTACTGTCTCACGTTTCCCAAGACCAAATCTAGCGGGGGAAAAGGCTAACGAGAAAGTGTGCTCTTCTGATGGGTCACATCACTTTTCTTCTCAGCTACATGATTCAGGATAAGTACCAGTAGTGCTATTCTTCTACAGTATTCTATGTATTCATGACATCCAGCAGAACTGTGGAGGAACTCTGTCTAACATGACAGAATCCCTCCTTGCGAACTGATTAACCCAAACTTCTTGTCTCCTTTGTGTGTTCCTTGTTCTAACATTGCTGTTTCTCAAATACTGTTGCCAAACCTTGGCTGCATCTAAGTTGCTGCTTTATGCAAATCAATAATGTTTTGAGGTTTGTGTCTGAATTCCTTCCGAAGGTGTACTTGAAACCAGGAAAGCCCTCCTTCTCATCCGAACCACATGGCCAACTCTAGTATATTTTTACTTTGCCAATTGATGTGGACAAGAACAAATTTCTACATAAGCCCATTGACTGCATTGTGATTTCCTCAAGTTGCTTACTAACTATATAAGAACGAGTACAGCATGAAAGTGTGTTATTAAAACTGCCAAGTGGAAGCATACTCATGACTTTCAAGCATTACATGCGTTCTGCCCTGGAGGCATGCTTCTCTTAATTCAAGGGACCAGCATTAAATTCTGCCAAGAAGACTTTTTGCGACCAGTAATTATTTCTGACCTCGCTTTAGGCAGCTTTGTATGGGCTTGTTAACTCTGCTAGTTCTATCATCATGTATTTTAGGATATTTTAGCTTCTGTGTATTTGCTTTTCAATTACCGTTTTAGATGCAAAGCTGTCACTATAGTGTACCTATGAAATACGAAGTACTGAGCATGAAGTTTCGCTGGTGAGTTTTTGTCTTTGTGTTTGTTGGGTTTTTTCCCCCTCCTGATTTTAGTTCTTTTTGTTTCTAATAAAAGAAATTCTAGTACAGTCCTGTGTTGCAGCCAGGGGTTTGGTGGTAAAGAGGCTACAACCTTCTGAACGTGTCTCCGGCTGAGAGCTGCACAGCAAGGCCACTGCACGCACACACACACTCAGACACCCCGGATAGTCTCCTCAATAAGTCCACGGCACAGAGTCAGGATTGGTCTCCGGGAGGGATTTATTCCAGCCACGTGTGTGGTGCGGGTCCAGGGAGGCAAATGAAGATGGGATGAAGAGAGGATGAGCAAGAGAGAGAAAGAGGAAGTGTTCAGGTTTTTTATATGGGGTCGGTAGGGGTGGAGAGAAAGCAGCATCAGGGACCAATGGTCTGAGGGCACAGGGGTGGTACACAGGTAGGGCTAGGGAAAGGGGAGCAGAACAAGGCATCCTGGTCCCTGGCATCCTGGGAGACCTTTTGGTCTCCCTGGCCCAGGGAGTGTGGCCAGCGCACATCCAGGGGCTGCTGTGGCTACAGGCTCACAGGCTCCCACAGTTCTGGTCACCCAATGTCTATTCAGAACCACTTTTCTAAAGCCTTAAGAATGATTGTAAATCTAGAAAACATCACCAGCAAAGATTTAACAAAGGGATTACTTTGAAAAAGAAAGACTATGAACAAAAATGATTTGGCATTCTGAAATACATACATTTTCTGTGAAGCTGTGGAAATAAATTTCTTCCTCTCCCCAGTTGCGTGCATCTGAAGTGCTAGTAATAGCTATTACTGGATCTATCAAGGCCTTTGGGAAAATACTAAATATGTCTAATTTCAGAAATTTATAATATGATCTAGTTAGAATTTCCCTTGCTTCTTAAATATTCCTCACATGTATTGCCCTTGTAAAAATGGCTATGAAAGCTGTTCTAGACAGCACAGCATTCTAGACTTGCCTCTGAATGGTTGGAATGGTGGTTTTTCAAACAAGAGCTCAGTAAATGAGTAATCACTGATGTGGGAGCCCTGCATAAAAATTTTCAGAAAGCGGCATTCCACTTCATCATACCCTCAGCACACAGCGCAGTGGTCAGTTGTTCTGTGAGAACAGGATGATTTTGTAGCAAGTAGACGAAAGGCACATGGGATTGATGCTGCGTTGTGGACATGTGTGGTTATGTTATGGTTATATACTGCAGTACAAGGACACTAGATACCACTGTAAATTCTTTGCTAAATAAAGAGAAGTATGCAATAGAACAATTTAATTAAAAATTGGCCCAAGAAACACCTACTGAAAACTGTAGCACATAACACAGTGTGCAGAGATGGGTTTTAGATGATAATAAAACTTTTCCTTTTCTGACAGCAATGCATTTTTCTCCAGGAGCGTGATTCTGTTAAATTCAGCTGTATCAGCCTTTGTTCTTTTGATTTAGGTTGCATCCGTTTTCGGAACTGTAGAACCATGAGCAGAAAAGCTGACAAAACTATAAGTCTTTGTAAACATTTAATAATATTAATTTAGTAATCCAGTCTTGCTATAACCTAGAGATGCAATTCTTTGCTGTACTGTCCTCCACAATTGAAAGCTACTCATTGTCTCTCTTACTCAGCTGGAGTCTTACAGCAATCATACTCTTGGATGCTGTAATGGCAGCATTCATCCCACCTAGCTTAGTATTGCGAATATCACTGACTCTTATATACACAACAAGTCTTTCCTGGCCTCCTTTGTCTCATCATGCCTAAAATAGCGTTCGTTAATGAAGCCTGTGAACAAATTTAGCTGTCATATTATAAGTAAAACATTAACAAATCAAACAATGCTGTCAAGAGCAAAAGCCTGACCTGGTGTAAATCAGATTAATCATACTTAAATCAGTAAGTCTCCTTCAAAATTGGTTCATTTCTGCTAATTGAAATGTAGTGTGAATTCTAGGATTCCATCAATTTGCTACAAGAGTGAAAATAATCTTAAAGGAGATAGGAAAATTTACTCTTGAACCAGTGAATGGCTAGAGCGTAGAGGGGTACTATGGATATGGTGGCTCAGTTGATTACACATGAGTACAATACATTTTAATTTTAGCTAAATATTTTTCTCATTCTAAGTATTGCAGCAGAGTTAATCAGTAAATGGGTGATCTGTAAGCTTGTCACTTAATCTAGTGGTTATAAACAAGGAACTATCGCTATAAAATATCTCCTCTGGCAATCTAGCATAAGCAGTGATTGCCTTTTTGTTTTGTACTGCGATTTTTGTCTCCTTTGGAGTATGTCTCACCAGCTTGCTTGGGCTGCTATAGTTTATTTTCACTGGAAATGATTAGTCAGGATATTTGGGTTAGATACATTTACAAATGCTATTGAAAATTATTTTAGGTTCATGTGGAGCTTTCTGAACTGGTAATTTAAGGGGTTTTTTCTGCATTGAGTTTTCTACACCTCATATTATAACATATCAGGTTGAAAGATAGGCAAGTAAAAGCTGCTATGGTCAAGAGGTATGAAAATTCCTTTATCTCCCTAGGGTTTGAGATATCTGTTGGCAGAAGAAGCTGTGCATTCTGTTTGGATCAGGTTCTAAGAAAATATAATAAGCATACACAGCGAAAAATCCCTAAGAGAAACACATTTTAAATTCTGAAAACACAAAATAAGATTAAGTCTTGCCTATTAAAATACATCTTCTGTCAAGTCCACTTTTCCCTGAAACTTCCATGCCTCAAGGGACTTGGCTTGGTTTCTGTCTTATTGCAGTGCCTTCATCATTTGATGAATGCACCCCAAGACAGAGCATGGTCACACAATGTTGTACTGCAGTACCAGAGCCATTTTATACATTTGGGGCAATAAATGTAGAAGCTGTTGGAGTAAGCAAATATGTGTGCTTAGACACAGTTAAAAGTGGGCAGTATTGGTTCCTATGAGCCCTCAAGAGCATACACTCAGAGAGAATTAATACACACAACTATTATAAACTCTAATTCAGGCAAAATACCATGTGTTAGGGTGACAATAGATCTTATGTTTCCTACTAGACTTCAGTGTACTCTGAGAAGATTGCTTTTACTGTTTTGTTGCTTCCTCTGAAGGTTAGGGATTGGCATATTGTAGGAAAGGTACAAACTACATCCCAGTCTCTCTGTGTAACATTCAGGTGGTTGCCTAAACATTTTATATCACTTGCTTGAGTTTTCGGCTGAGGCAAGGGAATGAAGATGCTAAAAAATGAAGGAGAAAAGAGATTTAAAGAGTAGCAGTGCAACATGTAAAGTTGTGGGTGTTAAGGTTAGATAAATATAAGGATGTGAATAGACAGGGTCAATCCTTGTTTCTGAATGCTTCTTTTGGATAAGTGGATACATTGCTGTACATGGTTTGATTTAAGCAAAAAGTGTAGAGATTGCTTAAGTATATTCAGTCTCCAGCTCAGTGATGACTGTTGGCTATCTTCCTAAAGAGCTAAAGGTTTGTGAAGGAGAGCAGTGTCAAGAAAGAGATGAGAACACTAGAACAGAGAGGAGAGGAAAAGATCTGAAAGCTTCTGAAATCAGAGAGAAAACTGAGGATTGAAAGAAAAGAGGAGAACTCAAAATGCATCAGAACAGAAAGAAGGAGGAAGAAGATGAAGAGTATAGAAAAAAGAATAAAAAAATATAAAGAAAAGTTAATGAGGAGAAAACAACCTAGCAAAACCAAGAGGGCTAGGAAAAAGTAGCACAGTACATATAGAGAGGTTAATATGCTCATGGACAAGGGGACACTAAGAGGTAAAGAATGGTGCTGATATTTATCAGGAAAACCTAGGACTTTTTCTAATTTGAGGTTAAAGATCAGGTATATAGAATGTTTTTCTTTTAAAGCTAGAAATCCCAAACATTTTATCTATTGAGACTGGAGCACCCAGAAGAAACATTCATTCTGCATAATATTGTGACAGAATGTAGCATTGTGGAAAATACACTGTTGCATGGTAAAGAGAGGGAAGATGATAAATTGATGGTACTGGAAATGCAACCAAGAGCTTTTTGTTAGACAGGACAGGTAACTTATGGCCGCTGGGTTGCTGTACAAAGCCTGTGAAATTGGCTGGTGGATTTGGACTTGTTTCTAGTAGGTTTCTGTTTATATCCCAAGAATCACTATCACAGGTTGCACTAGTGAATAACAGCAGTGAGCAGGAGAAATGCCAATATCGAGGAAATATTAGCACTGGGGATGTGCTAGTAAATGGAGCTGTTCCACATCAGAGGAAGAATAAATCGCATCAAGAACTTTTTTTCAGATAACCTAAGTGAATGTAGTAGGTTTAATTATTCACTTGGAGCTACATATGTGCATTTATACAGGAGGTCACATACACACGAAACTCTAAGCAAAACTTCTGTCATTAATAAGAAAGAAATTCAAAACTGCTATGCATGATAGAAAATATCTTACAAAGTAATTGTGAAACATAATTGTTAGTTTCAAGGATTTAACAGTTATATTAAATTTTAATAATAATTTACACCATTGTGAAAAAGATCATGCATTCTGTGGGTGCATAATTGCATTTCACATTTGATAGCAATTACAGGAGGGATTGTAGTTACAATAATGCCATTACCACAAGAAATGAGTGCTGTTCCCCAGGAATCAAGGAATATCCCGAAATGGAATGTAAGGAACTAAAAAAAGAAGTGTTAAGATTTTCACAACTCTGCAGGAAATCAGGTTTGGGGCTCATGAAGATGAAAAAAGTCTTGAATAGTGAAATAAATTTCTGCAGTGTCTCTTCTTCAGAGGTATCTGTTGCAAATATTGACTTAAACTGTCTCTTTAGGTTTGTGGGACATAATTACATCTTAGGATAAAACTAATATTGGTACTTGTGTTGAATAAAATAAAAATCAGAGCTGTCTTACTGTGATCACATACTTGCTACATTTAGACTTTATGGTCAGGCTGCAGTCAGGCTAAAATTCATTCCTCAGGCTTTCACAGAGCTGTTCAGTTTATGGGGAACCTAAGCTACCCTCAAAAGCTGCAATTAGCCTTTTTTGGAAGCAGAATAACAGTCTGGATGCATTATTTTCTTGTTCTGATATGGCAGTTCTGGTTTTGTATTCAACAGGATTTAATTTGTTCCAACGTCATTCTTGCCTAGAGTTTGCTTTTTCCATTAAAGCTTGTGTGTAAATCTTTTGTGGTTGGAAAATAGCAAGTAACTTATGAAGAGTTTTCCATGAGAAAAGATGTATGCTATGTTTATCTCGTCTTTGCCAGTGCATTAGTGAACAGCTTTTTGTCCTTTCCAGAAACCTTTCAGTAAGTAGAGTGTCAATGATTTCAATGCTGGCAGTGTCTTTTTAATGTCACGCAATGTATCTTAGGCCCAACATAGAGTAGTTGTCACTTGCACAGGGTGAGCTTGAGACATCGTAATTTGTGAGGACAAGTTGAAAAATTATCAGATAGTGTCTCCAAGGCTGTGATCTAACTGCTCTTGTCTAACCCTCCTCTCCAAAAAGATTGCCCTGCCAAAGCCCCCCCCACCTTGACATCACCTATACAGCCTTCAAGTGAATTTATTTCCATTTATGTACAATTCCTGACAACTTATAAAATGGACATTCCTCTGTAAAGTTCTTTCTATTAGGATTTCAGTTTGTGTCAAAAGCATGCTTTTGAATTAAATCTCATAATTTTTCCTGCTTCCAATGCTTTGGTTCGTGTTGTGGAGTGGTTTCAGTATGCATGAACTAGATAGTCTCAAATGAAGCTAAACTGAAGGAAACACACAGGAATACATTTAATGCATTCCAGCTGCAGGTAATAATTCATCCAGGTTACCAGACCAAAAATTATTGAAGTAAAACCCTTTAAAACATGTATAGTGTGTAAAATGGCTGCACAGCATCAAATGCTTCTCTGTGTAGATATGTTTTTATTAGTCCTCATTACTTGCTAATTTAGATGTAAACAGTTCAAAAGGAACAATTTTAAATACCGGAAAAAGACTAAAAGTTGATCCATGTGAAGCTGGGATCTGATCCTCAACTGAATGAGAAACAGAAAAGACCATGTTTGGCAAATATATCTGTACTTCTGAGGCAGCTGGCTGCTGTGCATGTTGAGTTCTTGCGGGCACTTGATCTTCTTTCACATCTGCTATTGTGTGTGTGGAGTTTGGAGTTCTCCGTTGAAAAAGTGTTTCCTACGGGGGAAGGCAGGATCAAATTCTAAATGTGATGGATGCATGAAAACATAAATATAGTCTTATTTTTTTATTATCATCTAGGCCCTTTTATTCTATTTTAACATACTATGTGGCCTAGGTCAATAATCTTCTGAAATTAATAAAGAGTTGCTGATTACTTAGTCCTAGTATAATACTCAGGAGTATTAAAAAGTTAACAAACCAGAAACAAGGGAGAACCATCATAGCTCTGGATAGTTCTGTGTTCAGTGGGTGTCTCTGGTTGTGAGTTGTTGAAATTCTCTTTGGATGGACTTGTCAGCAACCGTTAGTCACTCCAGCATTCATTAGTTGCAGTTTAATTGCTTTTCACTAGTTGCTGGTTTTCAATTTCTTTTTCATTTTCTCCTATGGGAGAGGCAGGTTGCATAACGACATCTGCACTGTACATGCTGGTTGTTATAGGTATTTGTTTCTACATCATAGGTATTCGTTTCAACCTAGAAAAGCTGCACTTTCCTCCTTGTTCAGTTGTACATGCCTAACACTTAAATACAAAACCTACATTGATTCATAGAGAGGTTTTTAGCTTTAGATGCAAGGAATTGCAATTTTTCAGAAGTCGGTTCATGACTAGTGGCAAGATGTAAGTTTCAGAATTACTTTGCCTTTTGAAAATTCACTTCCAATAAAATGCCGTTGGTTTAAGGAATTAAGTGCCTCTAATAAAGGCCTGGGGTTTGAGTTTATGAGTGCTGGACATCAATAGATGGATTGTTATAAAAACAATTGCAAGTTCTCAGCCTATTTCAAAGCAAATCATTATATTCTTACTGCATTATTAAGTATAAATTGTACAATATTCTTGAAAAATCAGTATATAGGCAATGAAAAACATAAGAAGATATGAGAGTTTTCTCTCTGGGACAGGTTTTTGTTTGGTTCTGTATTATGCATCCATGTAGACAGTATTAAAATAACACAAAGCTGGAATCAAATACCAGTTACTTAAACAGATTTAAGATGAACCAAAAAGCCGAGAATTAAATTTTCAACTCCCAAATCTGTATGGGAGATCTAGGAAAATGCATTTACCCATTCTAGAAAAGATTCTCTGTGAATTGCTAGAAAAATCTTGACTGCATTGTGCAAAAAATAATGGTTGTGTGTACTGGTTATTCAATGCTCTCCAGTCTAATTTATTCATGTGTATTCCTTATTTTTTAAATTATCTGTCAGCCACCTAAACTGAAAAATTAGTATGTTCAAGACAAAGGAAAATCTATTCTAAAGGTGCAGCATTACCTTGCATCTATTTAAAGCAGGTTAGAACTTTAAGAGTAGAGATCTAGTCTAGACCTTATTCTTCTCTACATTGCCAGAGTCACTGCCCTCAGGGGTTTAGATAAAAATATTCTCACCTTCAGTGGAAGATAATATTCAAAATATTCTTTACACAAAAAAATTACAACTAACAGTTTTTGAGCTCTTGCTGTCCTCTGATAAATCCGTGTCATGGCTGTGTACTGTCGTGCCTTGTCTCTGTGCAAGCCCTGCTCAGCCATAACAAAAATATCTCCGTCTTATCAACCCTGTGTTCAACACAAACCCAAAACACAGCCCTGTACCAGCCACTGCAAAGAAAACCAGCTCTACCGTGGAGAAAACAAGCACAGTATGAACATAAAAATCAAGTTAGAAACTGGTATTACTTCAAAGAATGTTTCTTGAAAACTTCTTGTATGCCTGGAATATTGTGATAAATGTAAATTGCTCAGATGTTCTATGAAAGAAAGTGTAAATTGTATTAGAGTGCACTTGCCACGACACCAAATGGTTAATAATAATAAACAATATTATATATATATATTATAATATTAAGAAATAACTCACCATTACTCTTCTGGTTGTACCAAAATTTAAAAAAAAAAAAAAATCTAGGTTTTCAAATCAATATTTGCGATTAAGACTTCAAGAAATGCTTTCACTGTCTTTTTGCATCTGTGAAGAAATATTAGGAGATGACCTATTATTAGCAGCAGTTTTCTAGTCCCTTTCCTTTTGGTATTGTATTGTGGGGTTTCAAACATTGTGATGGAAAAACCTTTCCAAGTTTTTTGAAAAGTTTATGTGGTTATTTGTGGTCTCATAGTGTTGCGGAGCTGAGTTTGGGGAACTTATTCCCTGAATAATGTGGATAGCCCCATTTCTGTTGAGTTCTTCCTGAGGGAAGGCAAAGAGTTCTGTAGAAAACTTTTCCCCTGTGGACATTGCAGTATGTAAGCAATTGTCAGAGCACTGAATTCAGCTTCTCCCCACATCTCAAGGACTAAAGTGATGCCCAGTCATTTAGGAAAGTAATAATAATCCATAGGCAGTTACTGCTCACAGTGTGGAGTGTTCTAAAGTACTCTGGAGCATTTTTCAAAATTTGCTGCTGTGAGAAAAAGTAAAAATATATATTGGTGTGTTGTTTTGGGTTTTAGCTGGAGCTAGAACTTATGATTTGGCCTAAAAAGGAAAAACAAACAAGATTTTGTACCAATGACTGCTGAAAAAATCTGAGGTTGACGTAATTCTTCAATAAAAAAAGCTAAATTAATTTATAGTTGTTCTTTTATCTAAAAGAAACATGTGACTGGTAATTAAAATTAATTCAGACACCCAGTGATTATTCTTCCAATATGGCCATATTGTTCTGAAACCCGGGTGATAGAAAATCTGATACTATTAAAAAAAAAATATTTTTTTTTATACTTAAAAAAAAAAAAAATAGTATTGGCCTATTTAAACATAATTTTTTTCTTCCTCTAGAGGAAAAAGGATTATGTAATGCATTGACAATTTTCTTTGAGTATACTGTAGCTAGACAATTTGGTTGTGGGTTTTTGGGTTTTTTTTAAATTTTAATCAGCTTGCTGATATAACACATTTGTTACGATAGAGATTTGTTTAGTTTAAGACATAATCCCACAGAAACAGACTAATTTTTGGCTGCACTGTTTCAGCTCTACATATACAACTTATTGAATACTCATTAAAATTTTTTTGATTTTATTTAAATTTTTTTTGAAAAGGCTGATATGCAAAAATATTGAACAACCAATTCTACTTCTGAGACACGGCAAACAGATAGTTTTAGAGGGGACATATAACTCTGTTTAGAAGGGGCATATCTTTCACAGTTATTTATTTGTAAAATAGGACTGGTTAGACCTTGTCTTTCTTGTCCATTTAGTCTTCAGAATCCAAGTCAATCCCACCTATCTTTAATGTCTAAATCAGAAGCTTAGTCTAAACTGAGAGTTTGACCTCTTCCAGGTGGTGAGTCTTTCCATCTGACATCCTCTGAGGATTTGTCTAGCTTTTGAGGGAATGTCAACCTCTAATACATGCATGCTAGTTATGTAAATTGTAAGTCTTAGCAGGTGAGCAAGGTATCCAGACCCCCAGTTTTAAAGGTATGAATAAAATGACCACAAAATACTTTTGTGTTCTTCAGGCTTCAGTGTCAACAAACAAGGCTGACAAGAGGGAAAGAAGAATGTGAAAGATGAGTTGGAAACACCTTGAAAAATAGAATGCTGGGACAAGAAACTCGCTTGTTGTTTTAGACCACTAGCTGCTAATGACTAATTTAACCACTAATGACTGAGACCAAAAGCTGGGTAATCCAGAAAGATGAGACCTAAACCATATGAAATGCTGAACAAAAAGCATTTCTGTTAAAGCAGTGGCAGCATGGCTCATTCAGACATTGTGACATTGTACCACAGACCCCACAGCCTTGTTCAGGTGTTCAATTTTTTGTCGTGATGATAAAACAACATGCCTTCTGAGTTGTGTTCACACAGATTTGCTGTGACTTTGCAAGCAGCCTACACAGATTTGTATTGATGATATTGCAAAAGTTTTCTCACATGGTGCTTCCTTTCCCCCAAATAATCTGGAATTCAGCAGAAGTTTATTATGAGATCACAAATGCCAAAGGTTGAATCCCCCATGGTCTTCAGTTCTATAGCAACTGTCAGCCAGTCAGCTTCCATTTGCCATTTTTACTACAAGAAAAGCATAGCATGATTTACATGCAAAGGGCCTGTTTCACCTTGGTCCATTTTGGGACTTACACTGGCTTGATTCAGTAGGGTCTACAGCAGTGGAAGAAGATTCTCCCCACGAAGTTGTTTCTATTGCCTCCCTCCCTCTTGTAGTTGGAAAAGGAGGGGACAGCTATAATATAATCTTCTCTAGAGATTCTCCAGACAAGCAATAATACAAGGTCATGCTTGCATTGAATTCTGTATCTGGACAGCTAAAATCTGCCATTGTGACCTTGCTGGGAGGATGATCACATACTGAGAGTCTTCAGCAGTATCACTGTGTCCTTTTCTCACTTTGTCTTTCCATTTGAAACATTTTACTAAGTGAGTGGTGCAGGCAGAATTTCAGTTACTCATCGACGGTGGGGCAAATGCGGTCATCCCAGCACATGAAAAAAGTAGTCAGCTTTCATATTTATAGTGAAAGTGCCTTTTTTTTTTTTT
>VZRR01003157.1:897038-910840 GCA_013398015.1 Oreocharis arfaki
TTTTTTTTTTTGGTGAATGACTCACTAAAAGTGGAGGCTGGCTGTAACAAAAATACATATGGTTCCCATGGCTCATTCAGGCAAAAGTGTGAATTAATTTTACTAAAAATGTTGTTTGGAACTATACTGTACTTCTAAACAACAGTTATGTGAAATCCATTTTGCTGTCGTGTAGGCAAAGCGGACAAGAGCAACTTCTGCTATGCTAGATGACAGAATAACCTTTCCCCTGAATTAGTTTCAGAAAGCTGGCATGAGCTTTATTGACTAACATTCCTCTCACATTCAAGCTTTAAACCCTTGAAATTCTTTATGTCTCTTTGGAAACTGAATAGCCAGAGCAGACTGAGTGAGTGATCGCATGGCACCTACAGGACACCCAAGGGATCAGACCCAGCCAGTAAGGCTGTAGGAAGGGCAGGTCCTGCCTGACCAGCCTGATCTCCTTTTGTGACCAGATGACCTGCCTAGGGGGTGAGGGGAGGCTGTGGATGTTGTTTACCTGGACATCAGCAAAGCCTTTGACACCTTGTTCCACAGCATTCTCCTGGAAAAGCTGGCAGCTCACAACTTGGACAGGTGCACTCTTCGCTGGGTTCAGAACTGGCTGGATGGCCAGGCCCAGAGACAGGTGGTGAATCCTGCCGCATCCAGCTGGCAGCCAGTCACCAGTGGTGTCCCCCAGAGACCAGTGCTGGGGTCAGTTCTGTATAACATCTTTATTGATGATCTGAATGAGGGGATTGAGTCTGCCGTTAGCAAACTCACGGATGACACCACATTGGGTCAGTGTTGATCTGCTGGAGGGCAGGAAGGCCCTGCAGAGGGACCTGGACAGGCTAGATCAATGGGCCAAGGCCAGTGGCATGAGGTTCAACAAGACCCAGGTGCTGGAGTCCTGTACTTTGGCCACAATAACCCCCTGCAGAGCTGCAGAGCAGGGGCAGAGTGACTAGGAAGTGGCCCAGCAGAAAAGGTTCAGAGGGTGCTGGTAAACAGCCACTGAACACGAGTCAACATAGGCCCAGGTGGCCAAGAAGGCCAGTGGCATCTTGGCATCTTTCAGAAATATTGTGGCCAGCAGGACCAAGACAGTGGTTCTTCCCCTGTACCTCGAGTCCTGTGCCCAGTTCTGGGCCCCTTAATTCAGGGACATGGAGGTGCTGGAGCAGGTCTAGAGAAGGGCAACAAAGCTCATGGAGGGTCTGGAGTGTATGACTTATGAGGAGTGGCTCAGGGAGCTGGGGTTGTTTAGCCTGGAGAAAAGGAGGCGCAGGGCTGACCTTAATGCTCTCAGCAACCCCCTGAAAGGAGGCTGTAGCCAGCTGAGTGTCAGTCTCTTCTCCCAGGCAACCAGGGACAGAACAAGAGGACACGGTCTTAAGATGCACCAGGGGAGGTTCGAGTTGGACATGGGGAAGAATTTCTTCACAGAAGGGGTGATTGAGCATTGGAATGGGCTGCCCAGGGAGGTGGTGGAATCACTGTCCCTGCAGGTGTTTAAGGAAAGACTGGATGTGGCACTCAGTGCCATGGTCTGGTTGACAAGGTGGTGTTTGGTCATAGATTGGACTCAACCTCAGAGGTCTTTTCCAGCCTGATCGATTATGTGATTCTGTAAATACAGCATTCATAAAAACTGAGAAAGTTTGTGTTTCCCAGAATGTAAATTCAGTAAGTTCAAGGCTTATTTCTGTAACTGCAGCACTTACCGTATTGCTAAAATGGGCAATCTTTTTCATGATTTTTCAATCTTTTCATCCTGATTTTTAAGGAGAAGAAAAGTCTATTGATTATGTAATGCTGAAGTCTCCCTTTATGAACAATATTTGTTGCTTTCTGTCTATCCTTTGTATTTAAAATGTTCGTGGGTTTTTTTAAATGGAAAGTAGAAAATGGTATTGATGATATTCTGCAGTGTACTGTCCCTTTCATGTGGTAATCCAAAGATATTTTACAAATGTAGATATGTTCCGCCATTCAGAAGGTATCATTTTAGAGATGAGGAGAATGAAATAAGATGCTTCCACCACTGATACCCCCCTATTTTTCTCTCTAAAGAGAGATGAAACTTCTTACCTGTTGTTTATTCATGTCATCCATTTCATGGGAGAATAAATTTGCTAAGTGCTAAAAACAGTTCAGTTAGTCTAAGAATACTTGAAAATGCATGCTGTGAGGATACACAATGGTAGGTGCACATACATTTCACAAATCATTCAGCACTCCCCATTTCTTATACTTTAATAACAGAATATTTTATTTGAGTAGCAAGAAGTGATATTGAAGGAGAAGTTGAAAATGTTAATTTGTTTTCTGATAAATTATTTATATGTGTGTATGTATGTATTGGAACATAGCTAATGGCATGTAATGGCCAATATTCCTTCTTGGACTCTAAGGATGAAAATCAAGTGACACTTTGTCTCACTCTGATGATGACATCTCACTAAAGGTGTTCAGAAAAATATCTTAGAGTGGAAGAATTCATTGCAGGATTACATATTGTGAAACGCTGTTGAGAATTTCTTAAATTTCGCTATACAGACATGGATAAAATTGAAAAAATGAGATAAGTAAAAAGAGTTGCTTGTCTGAGCCATTAGTGGTAATGAAGTAACTGAAAGCAAATGTGCTCATGCTTTAGACAGTCAATTTTTTTGGCAATCATTGTCCTCGCTTAAACCCTTGGGTGCTACTAACCTTTCTGGATGTGTATGTATTTGAAGTGTGAATGTTTTAAAGTGACCTTTATGCAAGATAGAATGGGGGCATTGTAAAAGAACGTGGGTTTTTCATCTATGTAGTAGCATGCACAAAATACTTGTCTGGGAAGGATGCTGGGACAATTTAATAAATTCTGCCAACCTGATACTCTGTGATGCAGTTATAGAAATAAGATGAGTGTGGAATTTCATGGTATCTGTTAAACATTGGGACCATAGTCCTCAGTGGAATTCTCTTCCAGCTCCAATGACCCAGAGCTGGTACTAACTTAGGAGTAGGTAAGAGGAAATACCTTTTGTTTTACTGGAGATTCAAACTGAATAACTGAAATCTTGCCTGTTGATCACACCTCTAAATGGAAGAAGAGAAGAAATGAGGAAAGATATCTGGCATATTGTTTTATGAACCCTGCCACATTTCCTGTGCTGACCAGAGCTGGTGACCAGCTATTATGGTGTGGATCAGACAAACCTATTTTGCAAGGCAAAGTGTCTGACCAAGGCACATTTCAGACTTGGGTCAGACACTAAAAGACTTCCTTGAAGCAATAGAACCAGCAACCTGTTCAGCATGAAACCGTGACAGAAGCAGCAGAATGGAGTCTGTTGCACTGTCGGGGAACACAGCTCTTTCTTGAAGGCTTTTCTCTCCTGGCTGTGTAGGGAATGGGAGGGAAAAGGCAGAAAGGAACGACATAAAAGAGGTGCCTTCACCCTCCTTAGTCCATGCAGGCTGTGTGTATTTAAATAGGAAAAATATGGAAGGCAACACTTTTCTAGTCACTCATTGAAAACTTGTATTTTCTTCTCAGCCGTGGAAGAGATGTCATTTTTAATGTCACCCATCTCAAGGCCACTCATCAGCTTCACAGTCAATTTAAGGTAAGATACAGAAGATATCAGAGAGTTGAGATGTAGATAAATTTTGCAGTTAACAAGACTGACATTAAAAGTCCTGCTACTATTTAAGAACAACAGCAAAAAAAGCCTCTGGTTCTAAATGATGAGTGTCACAACATCAGTTTAACTTCGTGTAGAAGTTTAATCAGTAAATTCTTTTGTACCAGGGCTGGTGAGTATCTAAGTTAAGAAACAACTTTTCCTTGAATAACTGCATGTTTTCCTTTCAATTTTGAGAGTTGGAAACTGATATTCTGTAGCAAGTCTGTGATATGCCAATATGAAATTCACCATAAAGATGTAGTCTGATGGTAGTTTGCAGATCACCAGAACCTAATGTAAAATGACAATGAAGAGTAATTTTTTACTTCTTAGCTGTTGTGAACAAATGTATTTTCAGTAACCTATGGAAGCCTTAGAGGGACTGAAGCATTTTAATTTTCTGTCTAGAAGACTTGCAGTTTTTTAAATGTTACGAAAAAGTTCCTTCATTCCTTGGTTCTTTTGTTGCTCCTTTGCAGAAATTGATTAAAATGTTATTTTAAAATACTGAAAAGGGAGCTGCCACACTTTCTAATTACCCCTGCAAGCAATTTAAAGTTAATGGGTTCTGTGTGATCTGTCTTAGATTTCCAGCTAATTAAATGAGAAGCACAGTGTTGCAAATGCAGCCAGTGTAAATGGCATGCCATAATGTACAGCTTTGAAAATGCTCTGAGAGTGCATTTGGTTCATGGACAAAAAAACCAAAAGGTTATTTTGAATGTATACTCAAACTGCAATTTTTTCAAAGGATTGGGGCCAGAAGAGAGCATATTTTTAAAAGGGTCTGCAACACTGCTTCACAAAAAATAGGTCAGATGTCTGCTCCTTGAATTCTGTCTCACTCCGTAAGTCGAAAGTATTTTGGATTCAATGTTTGTTTATCTGTTTATGGTGAATCTGGCAAGCTGTAGTAAGACTGCTGGAAAAAAGGCCAACAAAGAACATGAAGACAATTTACCATTCATAAAATTATTTGATATAGGATAGGGTTTTGGAGCCTGTAAACCTTTCCTGAAATGTACCTTGAACCTTTATTTCTTGCCTATAGAGCATTATAGGAGTACAAGATCCTGTATATTTAGCTGAGGGCACAGTCAGACTGGCAAGATGTTGTTCTGCGAATCATGCTAATGAAGAAATATTCCGTTATTTCTTGGTAACAATTGAAATGCCTCCCTTTTTTTTGTTTTTTTTTCCTCATCATAGGTCATGCTCTTCATTTGTCATAAAGGTCTTTAATGCTTTTAAATATAGTGCATTTGGTAAGCTCATCTGAGAAAAGCAATTAATGCCTATGTTCTGCAATTAATGAAAACAGACAAAAATATTTGTATTTGTAGATGCCTTGTGCTGTTTGCACTATGTCACCCCAAGCAGGTGTGAATCAGATATTAGGTTTAGCATTAAGAGTGAAGAAGGTAGGAGCAATAACTTTAATGCAATCAATATTTTATGCATCTTCTATTGCCGTCTAACAGTTAGGTTGCAAGCAATAAGACCCATGAGGACCGCTTAAATATTACCAAAGGAAGGGGAATTCTTTCAAGGTAATATTCTGATATAACCAGAAGGAGAGGCATGCAAAACCAGAGATACATGCAGTGAGGGGTTCCTGGTTATTGTGTGGGGTTTAGGATGATTCTTCTATTGGTCTGCAAAATACTGAATCTAGGAAGGAAATTGAATATGCATATTCATGGGTGCCAGCTTTGAACTACATGCAATCATTATTATTCCACAGTGCAAATATTTCTATTTTTTGAAGTAATTTCTGAACATCTGAACATGAACTTCTGAACAGCTTTTATGCAGTTCTACTAGAAGGGAAGATTTGAAGATGCAAATTACTTAAACTGATGAACAGTGGTTTTTTTGGTTTTTTTATTTCTTTGTCCTGAAGTTTCTTGTGCAATTTGTTCTGTCTCGCTATATATGCATAGTTGAAGTCCTCCACTGCCACTTTGATTTCTTTTTATTCCTTTTTTTTCAGCTGTTTTGTGGGCATGCAGCTGCAACTGTCTTCTTTCATTTGACAGCCATTAGATCATGTGCAGTGTGGTCCTATCAGCTTTATTGCCTCTTTGGTCCAGACTAAACATAGAAGGGTAATATTGATAGAAGAAGTCACTAGCAATTTCTGCATCCCACCTCCCTTGATTAA
Source organism: Oreocharis arfaki (assembly GCA_013398015.1). Taxonomy (NCBI): domain Eukaryota; kingdom Metazoa; phylum Chordata; class Aves; order Passeriformes; family Paramythiidae; genus Oreocharis; species Oreocharis arfaki. Next base: position 902,871 of record VZRR01003157.1, read on the forward strand.
TTATGTGATAAGCTGTAGTAAGAAATCTGAAGACCATTCTTACTTGGAGCCTCTTATGTCAAAAAAAAGGTTATATCATTTGATGCTTAGAGCACCGAAGCGTTGCCCAGTTTAGCTCTTTAGAGAAACCAACACTGATTTTGCCAGACTGATGTTCATGTTTTCACAGCTTCTGTCATTTTTGCAAAGCAAAATCAAAATTTTCATAATGTGCAAAGCAAAATGTCATATCACAAGGTTGTAGCTGGGTCTATTTCAATTCACAAAGCAAATCTTCTGTCTTTTTTGTTAGAAGCCTAAGGAGAATATTACATTATTCAAGACCAAACAGCAGGATAACCCCAAGCAAATACTGACCTCTCTCCTCTTGGGTAATGAGCAAAAGTAGTCTTTGCAGCCTTGTTCAACAATTAGTTGTCACGACTTTGTATTATCTAAAACATTAAAACTATTCTTTCAATGTAGTTCTGATACAGGTCCAGAATTTCTTGGATCATAGGACATATTTTGATTCTGGGTATTCAATAGTAGAGTTATGATGATACTAATGTTTTTCTAAGATCATTTTTGTGTGCTCCTTCAATTTTTTTAGTCTAAAAAGTGAAACAGAAAATCTCTTGCTAAAGAACTGCATCTGAATTATAAAGATACATAGTGGAAACTGCCTCCTTGAGTCTGTGGATTCCTGAACTTTGTCTTTGTTTCACTATGGCATGGCTCTTCTAAGGTCTCAGTCTCCAGTGTTGTTCTAACATGTAATCTGCTTGTCTTTTATATAAAACCAAGGCCATGCACCCATCATTCCACTGTGCCCGAGTTTGAAATGTGCCATATGCTGAGCTTGACATGATCTTTGGTGAGCGATTTTTTCTGGAGTGTACCTGTATGTATTTCTTTCTTTTAGGTTCCTACATTCTTGTTTCTTTTCTGTAAAGCTCTTTGATATGTTGTAAAATGTGTACTATGAAATGCAACGTACCAGCTGATGGAAACTGGAATCTTTTGAAGATATCAGTCAGGCTGACTTTCCTCAGTGTTGGACAGACCAGTCTTGCTGCTGCTTCAGTCCACCCAAGGCATTTAGACAACTTCTTCCATTTTGGTTGTTACTTGTATCAAGCTTGTAACTGCTCCCCACATTTAAGGGGAACTGCTCATTCCATCTGAGTCATGGTAGGGATTAATGAGATTTGACAATATTTGAGTATAAATTAAATGCGCCAAAGAATGATGTATATTTAATGCCCTCAATGAGAAATATAAAGCTGTCCTTACTGATGTCAGAAATACAAAATTTTAAGTCTATGAAATTTAACAATAATTAAAGCATCTCATTTCAGCAGTCTTTTATCAGTTAGAGAGCACAGGAATATATCCACTAGCTTTCAGTGATGGGTTCTTCTAAGCACCGTTTCCTGTATTTTATGTAAATCCTTAAAAGAAAACCCCTCTGAAAGTTCTGAATTAAGATTTCTGAGGGCAACTGTACATTCTTCAAATCTTATTCTGAATTATGTAGCCTAAAAAGAGAAAATAACTTATTCTCTTGCATGGAGTCTAGATTGACAGTTCTTAAATTGGCCATATTGAAACTCTTGCCATATTGAAAATATTGTAAGACCTATGCCCTGCCGATCTCATGATTTGTAGGATACTAGCAAGATTTTTTAAAAATAGGTTCCCTTTTCATGGACTTCAGTGAAAACTTGAAACTGGGGCCTAGTGTAGGTTGAAAAATAAAAAAAGAAAGCACAAGCTTTTTCTGTATTTAAGAATTCCCAAACATACAAAACATGATCTGTGGTAGAAAAGGCTTGGTTTGTGCCCTCTTCGTGGATGGGATGGCACTGGATACCACCACTGCTTCTGAACACTCAAGTTCAGAAAGTCAGTATTTTACTTGCCTTTGTGCAATGTCACATCAAAAAAGCATTGCCATTGGGCATTGCAGAGGTTATTTCAGCTACTACGATGTTGTGCTTTGATGGTTAAAACGTGAGATACTCTTATTTTATTGCTTCAATGAGATTGTTCCAGATGAAAGTCATGTGAATGTCATGGTCTGTCTCATGTGAGACCTCAAAGCAGAGATTTTGGATGAACAGAGACATTTGAGCATTAAAATGTCTTGGTCTTAGTGATTATTTAGAGCAGCTGGATGAATATGCAAAAGAAAATATAAGGGGGAAAAAAAGCAAGGGAAATTAATCTGGTTTATAAGTTTAGAAAAACTATAGGTTTATTTTATTAGCTAGTTTGCTAGCAGATGTGTACTAATAGAGTAGTGGTCAACTGTCTTCTGGTAAACCACATATTAGATGCTATGTTTCATTTTAGTACTATCAGTATGTGGTCTGTTAACGGTGAGTAGGTGTCATATTTATATGGTCATGTTTGTATTTATAAACACTTGTACTGCCAGTCTGGTAATAGCACAGCAGAGAGATTTTATGTTCTTTCTGTGGCAAACAGGCTGAATTTAAGCCAGTGAAAATTTACTGTAAAGCTCACGGACAAGTTATGAACTAAGAACTATTGCCCTTTTTTATTCTATGAATAATTATAAAGAAGAGTATGTTAGAAAAAATGATTGATGTATGGGGAATTCTTTTAAGATAGACATCAAGTTGTTTGTAATTCATTGAGAGCTAGTTGACAGTCTATAAGAAACAGTATGTTTACAACAGTAATGATATTCATTATGTGTAGTGAATGAAGAGGGAAAGTCATGTCTTAGCTATGTATTTCATGCTTACATTCAAGACAATTTACTGTTTGGTGCATGAGGCCATTAGAATATATCTGATTCATTATAGTCCACTCATATCCCTTAAAAAATATCCTCTGTGAGTACATTCTGTAGAGAAATAGTCTCTATTACAGTTAACCCTTTAAATTATTAGATTTCTATATTTACTGTGTGGTTTGGACACAATAACAATTCACATATTCTTGCTGTTCATGCTGGGCTGAATTTTTATTTGTACTCAAATGGTTGATTGCAAGTAACGAATGCCAAAAGCATTTTGTATGATTTCAGGTTTCTGCCAAGAGAGGCTGGCCTTGTTTAGTTCTCTGGAAATGGCTGCAGGGTATAATTGAATGTTTGCAGACAGTTGAGTCAGAGTGCTGGAAAACAGTCTAAGGAAAGTACGGAACACTGGAAAGTGAAGTCTTTCCTACAGGATTACACTAGCAATTATATTCACCTTTATTCCAGCATATCGTTGTCAACCTAGATTTTTCTCCTATTTACTTATTTTTACAGGATGTGGGAAACTTTCTATCATTTGTAGGCTGAGGGGCTTGTTAACTAATAAAAGGAAAGCCTATTACCAAGCACACTGATCAGCCATTCTTTTCTTGAAGAAAAGATATTACTGAGCTATGTGTGACCTTTTGCTGTTTTTTAATGATCACTGTACTCTCACTGCACCAGTTGGGTTTACAGGATACAAGAAAGTATCTGAATGATTTTTCTTCTTTATGTGGAACTGAAGTTGGACTCAGAGTAGTCCAGCAAAGTCATATTTGTCCAAACTTTGCTACAAATTATTTTCCTTTATTTCATCTCGAAATTTCCTTTTCTCCTTTTTTTTTTCTTTTTCTTTTTTTTTTCTTTTTCTTTTTCTTTTTCTTTTTCTTTTTCTTTTTCTTTTTCTTTTTCTTTTTCTTTTTCTTTTTCTTTTTCTTTTCCTTTTTTCTTTTTTTTCCTTTTTGTTTATTTTTCTTCTTTCCCCTTTCCTGCCTATTTCCTCATTCCATTTCTCCAAACGTCGTCTAGCCTTGCTTTCTTTAATTTTTCCCATGTTAACACTGTCCGCCCTCCCTATTGAAACAGTAAGATAATAGTAATTAACATGATGTGATGATACTGCATCTATAGTGTTGATTCTACTTGATCTTTTACTTGTCCACCTTGTTTTCATGTCCAGTTCATTTTTTTTTGTTATTGTGAGTTCTTTGGATCTTCTTATTGTCTTTTGTTGCACAGGGTTATATACACTATGATAATTCTCCAGTTGTACTGCTCAAGAGCAGCGTTAAAGATTGAGCAACATACACTATCAGGAGTAAGATGTTAGGGGAAAATTACTGTTAATTCTCAATTAGTCACCTGCCAAACAGTAAATTGGAGGCATTTAATACAATGAGGATAGTATATTGCAACACTTTCTAGATAGTTCCCTGGTTCTTTTAGTGTATTTCAGAACTGTCTGTTTGCTTACTGTTGAAAAATTGGTTTCTTTTCGCTGAAATAAGTATGCTCATCTTCTTTATTAGAATAATGTTTTTTCCTATTTTTTTCTGAATTTTCTGAATCATTGTAGAAATAGGACTTGATTTCTCTATTCGAGCAAAATTGAGGCTCAGGTACATCTCATTTGAAGGCATTGCAGGAGTTGAGAAGTATCTGTATCTCTGTGGAACAAATACATATATCAGAGTGCAGTGTTACTGGAATTAACTGGTTTTAACACAGAAGTAGAAAACTTGATATGGTGCTTGAGAGAGCTTCTCAAGTCATATGACAAGTAAAAGAACATTTTACAGATTCTGTTACTTCTGATAAAATTAGTGAGAGATACAATTGCTTTTTCTGAAAAATCAGCCTATTCTTCATGGGCATTTGTCATTTTACACTTTACAGAGAACGTTGGTAGATTTACACACTTGGGCTTATTAAAATTGAATTGATTCCCCAACGTCCACTGGTTCCACTGAAATTCTAGACGGGGAAAACAATCTTCAACCAGCAGAAGACAGAATGGAGTCAGACTGAGTCCACCCTACATCTATATTGTCTTAAACATATTACAGGGGATAACCATATGACTATGTATGTCTCACTGGACTAGCAGTGATGCCATAGAGTCACAGGTTAGAGAATGCTTTCTAACTAAACAAACTGGTGCAGAACCCTACTATTCTTTTGGTTTTGATTGCAAAAGATTGTGGTAGTTGCCAACTTGAATTTTCTAAAAATGTATTGTAAAATCACATTTTTTATTCTTTCACTATTCAACGAAATGAAACTCCTGCAATTTGCTTTTCTGGCTCATGCTTACAAATACAAATCATATTTAGAAATCAAAACTCCAGAAAGGTTTTTTCAACTTTAAGCCCTGTTGAGAGGTAGATATATTAATTCCAGCTCAGAGCCGTGATGATGTGGCTCTGTTGTTTTCGTTCTGGGGCTGGCTCATGTTCTGGCACATCTCAGCTTGGGTAAACTGTTCATATAGCTGTCTGCACCCATCCAGCAAGGCAAATCCCACATTAGTCCTATTTAGCACATCCATGAGACCTCTGTGAGATAACAAATAGAAGTCTATTTTTGTATTAGGAGAAAATACTTACACTGATTCTTAAGTGTCAAGCCAAACATAAAAGTGACTTTAAATTTTGAAAGTGACTTGCAGAGGATAAGAAACTGCAGTGCTGAAACTTTTTTTATTACTTCCCATAAAGCAAGATTATCCTTTTCTCATGTATAACTTGCTATTTTTTGGGAGTAAGTAACAGGAAAGACAAGTATTTCTGAGCAAATGTACACTGATATGTTCCACAGTTTCGGAAGTATATTCAGGAGATTTTTTTAAACATGAATTTTGTTTGTCATATGGTACAGAGATGTCCCATTTTGAACCTATTTTCATGGGTAATTAGTGAGAAAAGAACTAGGCTTCATAAAAGACTTTGCCTTTGGTTAAAGTTACTGGTTGTTCATCACTACTGTTTTCCAGGAGTTTCAGAAGTATGTTGATGAATATTCTTCTCTCGATATAATATTTCCCTTTATTAAACTAAAAATATCGAGTGTTAAAATTCACCAATCATTGCTAGAAACAGTGAGGATGCTTCATTTGTTCCACAGTATTCCAACATTAATGCCATTTAATGTGTGTATCCACAGAAGTCCACGATTCTGTGAAATTCATAAAGCATGCAGGTCACTGAAATCAGTGAAATGATGTGTGACCTTCTATTTCCCATGATTCAACACACTAATTCCTTCATGAAGAGGATTTAAAAAACGAAATCAAGACTAAAAACGGGTTGTTACCTGTTCCCCCTGTCTTCTGAGGTGGTCCCTGAACAGCTGTTGATATTATATATCCTTTCACAACAGCCTCTTAAGGGGATGAAGCACAGGTGGCTTTCACTGAGGTTTTCTTCCCCCATGTGACTGGTTTTTGCTACACCCTTGACATGACCATTATATTCTGCAGCATTTCACATCGTCATGAAAACTCATTCAAGCAGAAAATTTACCATTAGAGACACATGCCCTTGGTTTATTTTAGGAAAAGGTATAAATAGTTCTTGGTCTACATGTAAAATTTTTTGTCTAGAGGCCATTTTTATACTCAAGTTATAATAAAGACTCAAAGTAGATCAGAAAGTATGATGTCAGCTTGCTTTTACTCTCTCTGCTGTAGGATCTGTTGGCAATAAGGCATACCAACTCAACATTTCTTTTAAAGACTGATAGTGAATTCAGGCTTTCTTTAGACAGTGAACTGTGACCTACTGTCAGGTAGAATATGTGGACTACATTTTTTCTTATGTCTGCTTTCCTTCCCATTTTTTTTTCCTTCTTTTGCTCACCTTGGATGAACTAACAAAAGATGTTTTAGCATGACTTAGTGCCTCAAAATGGGAAGAAGGGCATTTTTATTATTTAATTTGAATGTTTTACATTTCTGCCTTGTCCTCAAGACAGCTTAAAAGAAACAAAACATGCCAATTTGGCCTCATCTTCTGTCCCAGAAGATGCAGAATAAAAGTAGGAAGCTGTGAGTCATCCTTGAAATGGGATTTTTCCTCTGAAAATTCTTAGTGATAATCTGAAAAATTACTCATAATATAGTTAAATGTAAATTACTGATTCAATTATACATATGTAGAGTTGGAATGGACCAAGGGTTCATGTGTAGATTCCTGCTCTCCCAGGGCAACAACAACCATACACGTGTGTGTTTTACAGATTTTTGTGTAATGTCTTAAAGCTCTTCAATACTTAAAATCTTCCAGTACTTTAAGACATGTTACAAGTCCTCATAACAATTCATTTTTGTTTTATATCTTTCTAATGTGAAAGGTTTTACACAGAAAATGTAAGTTTAATCTAATATTACTTGCTGCAATTTAGGTCTTTGATTTTTCTTCTTTCCTTAATTATATCTCGAAAACAGTTTTTTAGCCTTCTTTTTCTAGCAATCTTTCATATTTTTAGAGTTGCTATTGTGTCTTGTACTTTGGTTTTCTCTTCCACAGATCAAACCATCACAATCTTTTCAGTCTTTACTCCCAGTTTGTGGCTCCTGCACTTTTAATACTTTTTATCCTTTGGATTGGATTTTCTCCTATTGATTAGGATGTCTGTAAGTCATTTCCCATAGCCAGTTACAGAATTTTAGCTAGTGCCCTTCCAAAGTCAACCAGAAGACACAAATTCCTTTCTGAGCCTTATACTGAGAGATTCTTTTCATTATATGGTTTGCTTTTTTTGTAGTGGCCTGATTTGGTTGATATGTGTGCAGATTAATTTCTTGAAACCCAGATTCTCTTCTGAGAACCTTGCAAGTCTCAGTAGTGGTTTCTTGTCTTACATTTATGCAGTTGATCAGTCTGTTCTGTGTGTGATACTTTGCTCATGTGTCCTCCAGGCGCTTATCCAATCAAGATGATTTTGAGTTCTCACCATGGCCTTAGAAGAGCTAGCAGGCTTTTCCAGTTTTATTTTTGTCTTCAAGTTTAATAGGAGCTCCACAGACCTGCCTTATCTTAGATGAGCTGTCGTATCCAAGAATTTTTTTTCTTATTACTTAAATTTCATGCTAACTTGTGATCAGCACTTATAAAAGTATTCTAAATCAGTCAATAAACACCACAATTTTTTTTTTAAACTACAGTAGCTATCTCTCACAACCTGGATATCTTACTCTGTCTTGGTTTGAAAGACA
>VZRR01003159.1:0-20303 GCA_013398015.1 Oreocharis arfaki
AAGCCAATCCCCACACAGAGTTCAAATATTTCCTTCCAGGGACAGTGGTTACACCAACTCCCTGGGCACCTTAATTCCAATGCCTATAACCACTCTTTAAGTAATTTTTTTCCCCCTAATATCTAATCTGAAACACCGAAGTTCTCAAAAATTAATTGTCAAGGCAAGGGAAGACCTGGAAAAGCTGGGATGGGGGTTTTTCCCTCAGCTCCCAGGCATTACTAGGATGGGTTGGGTCTCCCACCTCCTCACTGGAGGGAAAGGACAGGTTAATTCAGCATGAGCACAGACGAGAGCATGAGAAAACTCTCCTCTGGGGGTTAACAGAGATTTTTCCCACTTACTATTTGCTGCATGCACTCATTCTTTCAATGGACTGTGTTCATTAATATTGTGCAGTGTCACAGTTAGAAAACAGTGAGAGAAAGAACAGACGGTATTTGCACAGATTTCAGCCTCCCAGGGAGGCTATTAAACAACCTAAAGCAGAAACAGACCGCATAAAGAAAGGTAAAATATTCCCATGAATGACTATGAGAGGAGTTAGAAGAAAATAACTAATTTTTAACTCTGGTTACTACAATGAAGAGGAGTGAAAATGAAGAAATTGAGGACAAATTGCATTTGCTTTTCCAGTCACATACAAAAAGAAATGAAAAAAATTCATTTGGAGTTATTGCAAAATGCTTCACTGCATCCAAAATAGGATATTTCATTTGTTGGGTGATGCCACTCTTTTTAACCCCTTGAAAGGTAGCCTGTTTGGGGACAAAAATAAATTCACAGAAGATTCTTCAAATTATAGTTTCCAGCATGTTTATTCTCCATAAAAAGCAATTCTCATCTCTGCACAACAAAGGCCTGGGCAGTGGGGTGAAGGCATCATTCTGTGGGTATTTAACACAACCAGTTTTGAACACTCTCCGTGAAGTGGCCAAAACCAGAGCTGATGAAGGAAGAGAGAACATTGAGAACATCGTAGGTCATGGTTGAGAGCCATGAAGTCACAAGGCTCATTTCCAAGCATTCACTGAGCTCTAGCAGGTCCCTGGAGCATGCACGGGGAAACTTTATGCGAAATTAATAATACTGAAGTGATTTATTCGGAGACAGAGTAAGGAGAGGAAATGCTTGTGTCACTGTACACGTTCAGTATGGCTGTGCATGCCAGAGACTCCTTGCAGTCCAAGTTTTATCTTGACAGATGTCTAAAATACACAAGAGCTAAACTTAGCCTTCCCCTGCGGTATGGAAATATAGGAAATTCAGGTTTAGTGGATTTGTAGGGAGCAACAAATAATGCAGTGAAACAGTACCTTGGGGCTGGGGGCCTCAGGGACAGAGGTGGTTAGAAGATGTAAGGCATGAGAAAATAAACTACTTCAGGTTTTTTTTTGTGTTGCAAAGGGGAAAAAAGCAGGTGGAAATTGTGAATGTATGTCGATAGGATTAACAAAGGGGAGCCAGACACAGCTAGTGCCTTTTTTTACTAGGGGCCCCTATCTTTTCTTTGATTGATGGACTTGCATTAGGTTGTCTGACATGTCTCATGTTTTCCTGGTGTGCTTTGGACTCGACTTCAGACTGTCAGACTCAGCTGGCACCGGGCAGAAGTTTGGAAGCCGAGGGGCTGCAGGGAACCTGGCCCAAGAACCCAGGCTCTCTAGGCACAGCAGCAAGAGAAGGACCTGCAAAGGAAAATAAGCAAGTGTTTAGGGCAGAAACTGCAGTTTTACCCACGGCATGCTCCAGCAGAGTGAGGGCAGCCAGCCAGCTCCAGGGGCTTCCACCCTGCCCATTTGGAGAGGAGGGACTGTCCCCCACATCAGGGACCTAGCTTCCCTTTGCACATCTGCCTTTGTGTAGTCCCATCCCCATCCCCATCCCCATCCCCATCCCCATCCCCATCCCCACCCACTGCCACACAAAAGCTGAGGTCCACCTGGGAATTCCCGGCTCCAGACCTCCCAGGAACACAGGGACAGCCCGGATCACCCTGTGCCCCATCCAGGATCCTCTCCTCCTGGCCCTGCTCTTTGGTAAACACCAGCTTCAGCAGCTGCTTTTGCACTGCTCTTCAAACCAGTGTAGCCTTGGCAGGAAAGAAGAAACTGCTGGTTCATCTATCCAGAAATATTCTGGCACTCCACACTTGCTGGTATGGTTAAAACAGCAGCTGCTGCTCCTTCACAGTTACACCAGTGTAAAAGTGCTTGCAGCAAACACAGCTCACTTCCACTTGGGCAAGAATAACCTCCCAGCAGGCAGCAGCTTTCCTTACAGCCGTGGTGTTTGGGGTTTCTCTGAGACGGTGAGCCCTGCAGAAAGCCCACCTGGAGAAAGGGAGGGTGGTCCCACTGCAGAGGACAGGGAGCTGTCAGGGCAATGAGGTACCCCTCCTGCAGACCTGTGTCCAACTCCAGCATGCAAAACCTCTTGGGGAAGACCCCAGCATGCAGACAGGGCTCATCATTGCTGTTTGTCACTATGGCCTCAGAAAACACACCCATCCCATAGAGGAAGGTGCATAAAAGTGACAGAGCCCACAGAGCTGACACCTCTCTGTCGAGGGAGGCTGCTCTTGCCCACCTGGCTCAGGGCAACCAGCTCACCTCCCTGCCAGCACCAGTGTGACCAGTGTGGCACCCAGGGGGATGCACTCGCTCTCTGCCTGCTCCCAAAGCAGCGAGGTTTTCCCTGCAGAGTTAACCAGGGTTTATAAATTTCCTGATAGACTAATTGCTTTAGGAAGCTGAGCTTGGTAATTGGCTGGCGGTGACTAATCACTGCCTGATTACAGAGTAGCAGTTCCACAGGTATGAATCAGAACCTGCAATTGTCAGCCCTCCCCCAAAACAGGGGCTCTTTCTTTCCTGGTTTGATACAGTTGAGCCATTGTGCAGCAGTGACAGTTCACTCCTCATGCTCGCCGAAGGGAAATATAATTACGGTGCATTCAGGGGAAGGAGAAAAGGATCAATATACAGAAAAAGAAATAATTACATACAAATGCACAACCCCTGTGAAGAGAGATGTTTCTGAAATCTCAAGGAGGAGGGGAAGAATGGGCCATTTCAATTTCATAGCTCTGTCTGATACTGGTATCTACAAATGTGTTTCAATCCTGGAGCAAAACTGTGTCCAGAAGAAGCCTCTGAAAAGAGGATGCTTTTCCCCCGATCCAGAGATCCGCAAAGGAGCATGAAGCCACCTTGGTTTTCAGAGCACCTTCCTCTCCTCCACAGGACAGTTTCACTGCTTCTTCCCTGTTCCAGGCACTCTGCCAAAAAGGCTGAGAGTGCCAAGCCAACATTTCCTCAAAAGCATTTCTCCATTTTCCCAAGCTGAGTTTGCAAACCGTGGGCTCCCACTTCCTGTGGGGAAGGGGCAGGGGAAGGGCAGCCCCCATCAGGGATCCCTCAGAGTGGCTTGGTTTCCTATCCAGCGAAGCCAAATCCTTGCCTGGCCACATTAAACACTGACAGGAAAAGCTGAGCATCTGGCTGCCTGGGGCGGCAGGCTCAGAGGGAAGGAGACAGCAGTAAAAGCCACCCCCCACCCAGCCAGCTCCTGCCTCTGCTTTGGGAGGTGGGGAAGCTGGCATGGGAAGCAATTAGAAGAGGTCATTGCTTGGCATTTTGGAATATTTCCCCCCGGAAAGGGGATAGGAGTAGTCATTGCCTTCCCATTTCCCGTGTAGATACAGAGAAAGGGATGTTTAAAAGTCTGATATGCACCCTGTGAGTAGCTAGAGCTGGATGTTTGAGTGCTAAGCCAGACTTCTTTTCGGACTTCTGCAAATGCACAGGGAAGAGAGAGCCAGTAGAGACACTGACTGTAAAATGCATTTTAGGAACATTTCGCTGTTCAGATATTAACTACAAATGCTGAAATGAGTGTGTCAGCTCCCTGCTTTGTGGGGTTTTTTTAAGCACATCAACTGCTCTCCACTTGGAAGAAATAAAGCCCTGTGCACAACCTCATCTGGAGATCCTTGTGCTTGCCATCCTGGAACTGCCATCCTGGGATTACCATCCAGCAGCCCTGCGAGAGCTAATGAAATTTTAATCCCCCGGTACTCAGCGCGTGTGTACATAATGAATGTTTGCACACACTCACAGCTCTTTGCCACCCCAAAGCAGCAACACTCACCTCCTACAGACACACGTCCGTGTTAGTCAGTGCTGCGACTTCCTGCTCCAGGCCATCAGAGCGTTTCCACGCTCCGGATCCGAGCCCTGTGACTCGGTTGTTAATTGACAGGCTCAGGCATCAGGCGAGTCGGCATTTCGTCACACCCAGCCTCATGCGCTGTCAATAACTGGTGCTTTGTCATGCAGTGCTAATATTCCTACCAAAATCCATATGCAGTTCCTGTCTCTCTCTGTCAGAGGGATCAGCCCCACAACTGGCATTTCAGTAATTCCCCCGCAGACAGGCAAGAGGAGAATTTTATAGCTGAGCTTAAACCATTTTTTTTCTTCATGGAAATTATGACTTTGTACAAGATGGTTCCTTCTTTCTATACTTAACGGCCTTCAAACATTTGTTTTTCATGTGTGGATACCTGAAACATGAGCTTTAAAACTACATTGTATGTTAAAATAAGCAATCTGTTCTTCAAAATACTTCAGTTCTGAGGAACTTCTGTTGAAGCTGAGGGATGTATTTCCAAAATTCAGGTTGTTTATTAGCCAATGGAGCTAATAAAGGCTGTCTTCCTATGAATTTTGTCACACAGTCTCACACCTCCTGCCAAAATAATCACAGTTCATCCTTAGCCCTGTCCCCCACCTAAATCTCTGGCTGTACCCAGCAAAAGGGTTTTTCTGAGTCTTTCTCTGAACAACAAATGCAGGGACAGATCAGTGAGATCTGGATGCCAAATGGCACGTACACAGCAGTGCCACCTTTGCTTCACACTGCCCATGGCACCACTTTGGGCACATCCCTTGTCCACACAGCCACAGACCCTCCTGAGGCACGTAGGAGCTTCATTCCTTTGAGGGATACCCTGCACTTGTGCCAGGTTAGACTGAACTTGGATGATGAGTTAAAGGGGAGATAGAGTCAAAGTTGTCAGTAGAGCCCTTTCTTCCCTTTGGAAACAAGTTTTAAAAAATGGCACTGGGCGTAAGCTGGGCTCAGCTGCTGGCTTGCCAGGGCACAAAGGAACACCAGAGCCAGGTGCCACCCGTGAGTATGACAGGAGATATCACCTACTCCCCTTGGTAACCCCGGAAAGTTACAGGCTGGCTTTTAAAAATTAATATCCAAGCAGGCACATGTGAACAGAGTGTTAACCACGGCAGAGGTTCTTCCAGCAAACCCCCTGCTGAAGCAAGGTGAGCAATAAGCCCTGGCAAACTGCAGAAACAGCTGCTTCTTCACCAACATGGAGCTTATTCTCCCCTGAAGGCCTCGTGCTGTTTAATCCAGTGTGTGTTTCTCCTGGTCCATCCCCTCTCCCTCACTGGGCATTTAGAGATGTGAGCAGAAATCAGAGATCAATGAATTTCAACTCATTTTTTTCACCTCTGAAAACAAATGTGAAGCAAAACTTCGGGAGCAGTTGTCTGTCCTTGAGAGTCTACAGGAGCTTCAAAATATGGGACAGTGCACACAGTCACACAGGGATCATGAGTGAGGAATTTAAGCCTCAGTTGTTCAGAAGATGCAGAATTGCAGCCTCAAAGAGGTGTGCAACTCTGAAAATGTCCTTAAAAAACAATAACTTCCAAATCAGGCAGCAATAATATGTTTTCCCACTCTAGGGCCTCTGAGGAGTTATTAAATACAATTTTCCAGGCTTATTCAAATGTCAACTCATTATAGCCTGTGCAAATAGGAAGGCAGACCATGGGATTTGTGTTTTTGTTATAACTATTTTTATATTAAATCTATAAAATGCATAAAAGAGCATTAAGCCCTGTTATTCTCTCTTTTTTCTTCTTCTTTCCCCATAGCTGCCCAACCTCTTTTTGAAAAGGATCATTCAAAAGCAGCCAGATAATAAAGGCTGGATGAGGACATTCCAATCCCTCCTTATCCACTTAAAACCACAATGTTTTAAAGGCACTTCTGGAGTGCTTCTTTTGGCAGCTACAACTGGAGGCACGGTAGAAACCTTTCAGTGGGTCATCCTGATGGATGGCCTCTTACATCAACGAGCCAGCTGTCCCCATTAGGAGTGGGAATCATCTGAGCAGTCCGAGGGGGCTTTAAAGGAACATTTATCATATAAAGGAAGAAAGGTACCTTGCATTTGTACGGCTCTTTGCAGCGGCAGATCTCAAAAGATCTGCAGAGAGCTCGGGTTTGTTATCAGGTGATGAAGAAGTGGAGACCTCCCAGCCCAGAAAGGCTTGCTGAAAGTCACGCTGTGGTCTGAGCAGAAGAGCTGGAACTAAGGCACTCGAATTCCAGTTTGGTGCTGCCCCTGTTTCATCATCCTCATTGTCATCCTTGAGCCTCCTCATCCTGCATTCCCTGTGCAGTCACAATACCTAACTGAAGACACGAACACATTTGTGTTTATTTCTCGCTCTCCTGCAGACTCCTGTGTTTTTTTTCAAGCGTTTTTGAGCAGTGATTCTGCAGCTGACAGCAAATGTCCTTTTGATGACTTTGTCAGACTGCCAGGGCTGTGAGGATGTCTCCAGCATCCTCGGCTCTCCCTCCCTGTCCTTCCTCTTCGTGTGCCAGTTCCCACTGAGATGTCCAAACGTGCACCAGCTCCACCTCAGGAGCTCCCCCAGGTACTCCAGGGCAACCCCGCTTCTAGAGACACCACACGTCTGACCACAGCAAGGGCTCACTCCGTCTCACTGCCTTTATCAAAATTCCAGGCAGCAGCCGGGCAAAGCCCAACATCAGTTTATTTTAGGGGCCAAAAGGGTGTTTTGTTTTATTTAAAAGGTTTTGCCAGTCTTTATCTCCTTGAGAAAAGATGAGCAAATTTCATGCAGAATGGTAAAAACTGAACTTGCTGCTGAGGCAGAGCAAGAAATCAGTCTTACTTCAGCTCAAAAATTAACTAGTGGTGAAGCCCTATGCAACCAAAAATGGCCTTGATCGGAAACAAATTCCCAAGTTCTTGCAAGTCCAAAGGGCTTACACGAGTCCCTAGGGCTTTGAATTCCTAAATTTCTCAGAAGTTCTGGGTTTTTAAAATAAATACAGTAGCAGATAAACAGGATTAGGGACTTTAAGGCAAGATTTATAAACCTTTCCAGGGCTACCCAGTCTGTGCCCACTAGATGGTTCCTAGAAAATTAGTCTCCCTTAAGATTTCCTGGACTGGTACAGACTTAAAATTTAATTTTCTTTAATAACAGTCCCACAGAGTAATTGTTTGCACATGCATGGGCATGCTGAGATAGATGTGGTTATTTGGCTCATTTAATTGTCTGTGTGCCAGGGATCTGGCAAGAGGACCTGCTGTGTCAAGCGGTGTCTAATCTCCCATAAAACCCAACACTTCTGGCACACACACTCAAGCTCACAAGTTTTAAGCACCCTTCCTCACCAGTTATACAAGCAATGTGTGATCCTCCACATTCTTCCCAAAAAAAAAGGCTGGGAGTTGTCTGACCAGCCCTGTCCTCCCAAGACCTGTCCTGCCATCCCACATCAACCCACAGCCAAGCCAGCGATGCAAGCACAGGTCTCCTCACAGCTGGTGGACTTCTCCAAATTCTGCTTTTTGGTCGTTGTTTTTTTTTTTTTTTTATCTAGATCTCAATTTTGTCTACTTAAAAAAAAAAAGGTTGGGAGAGAAAGTATGATGGCAGAGAAAAGGCTTGAAAAAATACTGATGCTGTGACATCTGAAAGCAAATGAAATCGGTCAGAAATATGTACTTTAAAAAAGTTCTTGGCTTGTGACTGTCATGATTCTGGGGGTCAGATTTGTGCTTAAAAGACCTTTGAGTGGGTTGAAGGCCATGTCCCTAAATAATATATTGCTTGACCATCCATGCTGCTGTCTCTCAGGGTTGTTTGACCGCATGGGTACAGCCTGGAGCCTTTCTTTGTGTTCTCCGCTCTTCCTTGCCTCAAGAAGGTATCTGTGAAAAAGAGGGAGTTCCGCCGCCTCTAAAGTGTGCAGGAAAAAAGCTCAAAGATTTCGTGCTGATTTAAGTCTGAAATGCTGCAGAAAAATGCAGCCTTGCCTTCAGGCACCTGATCTCACTGAAAACCAATGTGTTCTGGGGAGATGAGGACTGGTTTTCCAAAGCAGGTTGCTGGACTGGTTTTCTGCCTCGGCTCGCCAAAGGCTGTGTGAGTGCTGCTGCTGGCACGAGGGAGAGGAAAGGAGCACGTGGCTGGGAAGGTGGACAGAGCTTCTCCTTCTTCCAGCGGGCGGGACTGTGGTGCTGCAGGGATTGCCAACCTGCTGGTGGCAATCACAGGCAGGGAAGCTGGCTTCGGTCTCAGGATGCTGAGAACAGCCCCTGAACAACAGGGCACTGCTCCCCTCTCCCCGGGACACAGATCAGAGGGAAAAGCAGCCTTCATGCCTTCTCCAAGTTCTCAGATAAGCCAGTAGAAATAATAATTATAATAAATAATTTAAAAAAAAAAAAAAAAAGAAAGAATTAATATCTGAAGGCTCTTCTGTTCCAGCTATGTAATCAACAAAATGCCATATCCTTCCCCTCTGACGAGCATTTAAATGTTCTGTCCCCTAGCTGCAGCCTGCTAATAGGGATCATGAGGCCCGGCTGTGCTGCCAAGAAGAAACTCCAGCACGGCTTTTTCCAAATCTCCATGGGTGCCTGATCTGTGTGCAAATGCTTTCTGGACTGTTCTTTAGTGTTCTGTTTTGTTAGGTTTTGCTCTTCCAGGTAACAACCCTGGATGGCCACATGTTGGCCGTGAAAGGCAGGAGGGTCATCAGTGGGAGATCTGGATGCTCTCCCACTGCCCACCACCAAATGGGGTTGGGAGGGAGCTAAACAGAGCAGCCTTCACCACCTTTGTGGGTTAGGCTTTTTTCCCTGGTTTTCATTTGAAAGCCAGCATGAATTAGCATATTTCTCTCTCCTTTTACGTGACTGCTGCTAATTATTTTATTAGCTGCAAGAACAAACCAAATTTGCAATTGTTAATGTGGGTATAAATCTCAGAGTGCTCACGGACATGCTTGGGAGGTTTTGCACTATGTTTTAATATAAGAAACAAGTGACTACAGCACTGATTACGACTATTGTTTTAATCTTTCTCACAGCTGGAGAGTTCAGTGTCCACGGCTGAGGTCTCATTCTCCTCTTTCTCTGCTGAAAGTTCTCCCAGTTCAGTACATTTAAGTGGGAATAGGGACAATGAGTTCATGTCCCTGCAAAGGTTAAGGTGTCCAGTATTTCTTTTACGTACACAGTATTGTTACTCTGATTTCACAATCAGTCAGACACAAAAATGTTAGGTAGTTTGCCAGGGAAAGAAAGAGGAGAGAAAGGAGGACAGGGAAATCCAGACAAATAACACGGATGGTGCTGGAGAGGTGCTGCCCCTTTGCAGCTGCAGCTGCACCCAGCCAAGGCATGTCAGGGCTGCATCCCCCACCTTGCACTGGTGCCAGCAGCAGAGGGGGGCATGGGCACCCCCAGAAAGGCGCTTCAGCACTCATTTCACCTCTCTTCCTCCACTGTGAGCACCTGTTTTCTCCACTGGTATTAAGGCAGACACGTCACCTCCAGCATTAGCTCTGGCACTTCAGTGGAGGGGCTGAAGAGAGTCTGGCTGGAGTTGGACCTCAGCCTGGTCACAGCAAGAGTGCTGCTCTTGCTCTACAACTTCAGCTGATACCAGGCACGCTTCAGTAATCTGAAAATCAACCACTTCTTTCAGAGTGAGAGGTTTGCAGTGCAATTAGGCACAAACAAACCATCAGAAGTGGGTGCGGGCAATTCAGTCGAATTCTCATACACGTTCTTGAATCAGTCACCTCGTATCTGTATCAAAGACATTGATATAATGGTTCTCAAGCAGAAAAAGGCTGCAGCGACTCAACAGCTCCATGCCCTAAGCTGATTTACAGCCTGAACAAGACTGAAGGATCTCCCATGACTTCTGCCTGTGCTGAGAGGGAGAATGTGCTGAGTGCAGCTTTGTCCTTGGTCCAACATCATGCCAAACATGGTGACATAACCACTCTGCTTAGGACCTCTTAACACTAAATCTTGGTTCACAATCTCCATGAAGTTGTTTCAAGTCCCTCTAACTGAAGCCTGATGCAGACATTAGGTGTTGCACACACGTTAAAGGTGCCTGTGTGAACATGTTTTGGATAGCACGGAAAGAACTGATGCAGAGACACCCAGTTTCAGATCCCCTGACTTGTCTACTCATCACTCTGAAGAAAGACAGAGGAAGGAGGAAGAAACCCCAGAAAAGGAGAAGCAGGACTCTTCATTAGCAGCATGGACTTTCACAATGGTTTTATCACAGGACAGAAAAACCACAGCACAGTCATTGGGTGGCTGTGAGTTAAGACAATATTGAGCTCAACCTTCAGCTAATTAAGTTCTCTGGAAACCACAACTGCAGGAAGGCAGACATTTGCTAAATAGATTAAATTTTTCTCTGCTCAAGTATTTTTGATACCTGTCATCTCCATTTCCACCAGACAGACTCACCTTTTCTGTTCCATTTCTCTGCACTTGGACCATCCAGATACAGCCCACAGCTCTCACCAGCAAAAATCCCACACCACTTGGGGCACAAGTGACCTGTGCTAACCACGGGGTGCCTGCACTGGGCAGGTAAAAGGGAATACAGGTGGGGGCACCTCCAGCACCATTGGTATGAGGGTGCAGCTCTGCACCACTGTGAGCAGACAGCTCCTGAAAGCGGGAACCTGAATAGAATCACCACAGAAATACATAACTGAGCTGGCTCCTGCCACCTGAGCTGGGGTTTTGTGCTTGGGTGGAAAACCAAGTGCCCTGAGAGCCCCGACTCTTGTGGGATGTCTTTTGGTGTCTTTGTTCATCATGTATGATTCCAGGAGCTCTGCATTTCAGCAGCAGCAGCAGCAGACCACATTTCAAGGGGCTGCTGCCTCCCAAGATCTATTAACACACCACAAACCCCTTCTGCACAGCTGGTGTGGCTGAGATGTGCCTTACACCTGACCCCACAAGCTGCTCAGTGGGGTTTCAGAAGATGCTTTCCCTCTCCCTAAAAGGAAAAAGAGAAGGGTTTCTGTTGGATGTGATGAGAAAAGCCTTCCCTGGCCAGCTGCACCCTGCAGGGCTCTGTTTGGTACACATAATTATCTGCTTTGTAATGAGGATTTACTGCACATGTGATGCTGTGCTCTGTTTATAAAATACCTGATGAAGGCGGCACCTGAGCACACCTGCGTGTAGCTGTGCCGGGCGCCTGCTCGGAGGTGACTGGTGCAGGCTGGCCCTGTTTTGATAATCTGTCCCTCCATTATCCCTGCTGTTCCACAGGCACCGAAAGATAAGAGTGAGGAGCTGCAGCAGAGCAGCTCTGCATAATGACAGCAGAAGGTGCACACGTGGAAAGGATAATCGGTGATGGTGAGGGGAGTCAATAAAACCAAAGCACGTGGCAGCCCCAGAGCTCACTGTGGATGTGGCAGGGATGGACACGATGGGGATCAGGCTCCGTGGTGCCTTGGCTTTCTCTGGGGGCTGCTCATCCAGCACAAGATGTAACACATACTCATCTGTATGCAGAACTGGGGCTCGGTTTAGGAGAAACAAAGGAGGCAGCTGCGGAGTGCAGCGGGCTAGCAAAGTGTTGAAAGCCCAGATGGTGAGGGGAGAGGGGTCTTGTGCATGCACTGGGCACCAGCAAGCGCTGCTGGCAGGGAGGGAGAGGTAGGTGGATTCGTGCTCGCCCTCCAAGAAGCAGCACATGACCTGCACAACATTCCCCCTACACAGCACGGGGGCAGGACAGTGAGGGCATGTGGGGGGTTTTTTTAACCTGGGTTTGAACTCCTGGTGTGCAAACCATGTTGCTGTCACGGCTTCAGCAAGAGCAGCTTGCCAAGCCAAGCCCCCACAGTCTGGTTCACCTGCACTCTTTTCTTGCACAGCAGTTTTAAACTAAAAGGGGAGAGGTTTAAGTTAGATGTTAGGAAGAGAGTAAAGAGGTACTGGCACAGGTTTCCCAGAGAAGCTGTAGATGCCCCATCCGTGGAAGAGTTCAAGGCCAGACTGGATGATCAGATGCTTTGAGCAGCCTGGGATAGTGGATGGCAGGGGGGGTGGAATGAGATGATCTTTAAGGTCCCTTCCAACCCAAACCATTCTGTGATTCTATGACAGCTGGCTGAGGCACAGAAAGCATTAAACTATCAGGAGACTCAGGACATGGGAAATGTCTATCTATCTGCAAGTGGAGTGCGAGGGGTTTTTTTTCCAGGGTGAAGGATCTGCAAGTGCCCTGAGGAGCAGGACTCTGGGTTTGGTGGGGCTTGGAGCACAAGCCATGGGGTGTCTGGGCCCATCCCTCATAGCTGACCCTGCTGCTCACATCCAGAACAAATTTGGGGATGTTAAAAGTGGAATTTGGGTTCAGTCCCATTGCACAGACATGGTGGAGAGCTGGAGGCCTGGAGGCACCGCTCTGGGAGCTCGTGGCCTTAATTCCGTGGTGCTGAGGTCACTCATGGGGGGCTTTGGTGCAGGCATCCTCCGCCTGGTGCCAAGACAAACGATGCTGTGGGCTTTACTGACCCTGATAGATAAAGCAGACAGATTTAGCTGTTTCAAGGTAAAAACTGAGTGGGTAACCATCAACCTCCAAAAACCACCCTCCTGCTACACAATCACTTCACTGCTCAGCCCCTGGCAGTGTGGGTTTAGTCCTTGGGCACGTTCCCTGAGCCTAGACACTCTCCAGCCCAGCAGGGGCAGCGATGGCTCCCCACATTTGCCAAGCTTGATTTGCTCTGTACAGGACTTTCTTTACTAAAGACACACGAGGCCAAGGTATTTTTCATGCTCCATGTGGCAGATTGTGAGTGGTCGGCCCAGATGAGTGGAACTCTTTGCGTGCAATTGAGGTGGACGAGATAAGGCTTGTGCAAATAAAGGGTCGCCAGGCTCGGCTGGATTGGGATAGAGCTGGCAGCCTCCTCACAGGGCTCTGGCAGCACAGCCCAGCTCAAACCTGATGCAATGGGTGCTGCGGGCTCGTGGTATTTTCACAGAGTGTTGTGTGAGCTTGATGTGTGTGATTTGGATCTTTACGAGTTTGTTAACAATTGTATCTGTGCCTAGATGGGCAAGATGAAGCAGCCAAAATTCCAGGCAGTGAAAGGTAATTAATGCACATCTTCAGTGCCAGAAGTCGTTGGGAAACTGAGGCCCCATCCCCAAAAATGGGCCAAGTCCTGTCTCACTTGGGTAAAGTCCCTATCAGATAAGAGGCTTGGAGCTGTACAGCACCGGGGCTGAGCAAAATCTGTCACTGTGGACACGGGGCCCAAAAGGGGCTGCACAGGAGCCCTGATCTACCCATTTCCTGGGAATGTGACAGCCCATGGATGGGCTCTGGGAGGAGGGTCCTGTTTTAAACACAAGAGGTACAGCACAGTCCCTGGGGGTACAGGATGCCAGGCTCCCCAAACTCCCAGGACTTCTTAAGAGCACAGACCCAGGGCGGGTCTGCAAGCACATGCAGAATGTTTGGAAAACACTCATACTGCACTGAAGGGTACAATAGAATGAGTCATTTTTTTAAAATTGTCATTTAAATATTTGATTTGATTTCAGGTCATTTAAAAATTGTATTTCTTCCACAGTGAGTAAGCAGGCATGACGTACCGGGGCAAGTGAGTCCAAACTCCTGTCATTAATATCTTACAGAAACTGTCAAAGATTAAAACAAATGACTGAAGCCCAAGACATGTATTCATTACTAGGAATTTCCCTAAAATATCACAGATTCTTCTTTTGCTTAAAGGAGAATCACTTGTTTAATCAACTCAACTCTACATTTCCTCTGAACTTCTTCCAGCAGTAACCCATCTTGTTGGGTGGCTTATTATTTTTTTTTCTGAATAAAAACAATTTCCTAGTTTTTTCTTGTGCTCATGTCGGAGTGTGTGTAGGTATGGTAGAAAGGTTGTGGTGGTATAAAATTGTAGAAAAGCAAACAGTCTTTAAAGTAGGTTCTTTACATGGTTATTATTTTAATCAGGGATAATATTTTTAAAGGGTGCAAGACTGTCCACAGGCCTTGGCTTATGCTCAACTATTTAGTAATAAATCTTAAAAAGAAAACACCAACCTTGTTTGATGTTTTCTCCCTCACTTTTAAAAATAATCTGTTTTAATATATTTTGAAGTTGCCAATTCTGGATGAAATAATGAATGCATTTAGCATGATAAACAGTACACACTCACAACTGTAAGCAAGAAACTGCTATTTACAGATCTTTGCACACATCTGCAATCCATTCCACCACATTTCACGTACACAAAAGCCAAGTTAAACAGCAAAAACCTCAAAAAAAACCCCCAAAACAAAACATAAAAAAGCACATTCATCTAGATTAGGATTGCAAAGTCTTTAACTACAGCAGGAAAGGACTGAGAGTTTATGCAGTTTAGCTGTTCAAGCCACAATCACAACTGTGTTTTCCAAACTTGCTAAATCAGCTGCATCACAGCGCACCTTGGTTAGTCTTCCCAATTTTTCCCTCCAGAATGGAGTAGAGAGCCTCAAGCAGAGACTATGAAGACACCCAGGACTCTGGACTGTTCTTTCTGCCTGTGTCAGACCTCCTAGGCACCATTGTGTCTTTAAGCAGCTCAGATCCTGAGCTGAAGTGGTCAGTTCTGAAATCTTTATCTCGCTGCTGCTTCCCTCTGGGAGGTGTGCAGAGCACAACCCATTAAGTTAGCATTGGTTTCCGTGGACAAGCCATCTGCTGGGGAATCATCATGCCTCTGTCTTGTTCCTTCTGCTCCACGGGAGACAGGATTCCCTCTGCCTTCATCATTTCACTCGGCTTCACCCACCAGGGGTGTCTGCTCTGGGCTGGGGCTGATGAGAGCAGCTGTGATGGCTGGGCCGTGCTGGGACAGAAGGCAGGAACCCCCCAACTCAGTTTCCATCTCCAAGTTACTTTTGAATGTTCCCAGAAGTGCAGCAGAGAGGAACAAGCCCCAGTGGGGCAGTGTGGCAGTCTGCCTTCCGCTCTCTCAGTTGGATTGAAAAGGCATTTATAGCTGGTGTTCTTCAGGCACCACCAAATAGTTGTTAGGATTGAGAAGTTCACCCGAGCATTCTTGTTTCTTCAGTTTCCTGCGAAGAAGGAAGTTGTGCCATCTTCCTGAGTTAGGCATGGGGAGACTGGGATTTATCTCTGACCTGTGGACACCTACCCATACCTGTCTGTGCCGTGCCAGATGTTCCTTGCAAGAACATGAAGTGAAATGTACATTTTTTAAGCTCTGTTCACCCAATCTACTTCAGTTCTGCTTGAGGGTATGGTGAGCTGCATCAACGTTTTGGCTTGGTTCGCCCATGGACTCTCCAAATGTTCTGAATTCTTGGTGCTGCCATCAGTGAATGCCTGCTCCTCGGGAAAATATCTGACCAAGGGCTATCACCCTGACTGAGAAATGCAAAGTATTCAGGGGCATCTGAGCTGGACAAGGCTGTTCTGGATCTCTGGGTGAGATCTGCTCTCAGCCTGAGCAGTGCTGACCTTGGCAATGAGCAGCTGCCTGTGCCTTTGCCCTGCCAGGACCCTTGAATGGCACGGGGGAGTGCTGGGGTGGCTGTGAGTGCTGCTGACAAGCGGCACAGGAATCTTACAGCAATTTTCCTTACAGAGAAATCCGTGTGTCTGCCTCCTGGGAGATACAAGGCACACATGGCTGCCTTCAGTGAGGTTGCGACCTGACCATCTCTTGAGGCACCAGGGAGGCCGGGTCTGTGAGAGTCTCCTGTGTGCCTTGGGGAAGGCAGGGGTATGTAGGAGCTGAGGGAAAATGCATCTGCTCTTCCCCTGAAGTCCCACATGTTTTTCTTGCAACAGAGAGGGTCAGGTGAATAATCTTGGTTCCCCACACTGGAGTCATTCATCTCTTGATCAAAACAGAACACAGGAGCCAGGTGCACCCTCAGTCTGTGTATTTCCACTGGGCAAATCAACCTTTCTTCTCCCTCTTCTCCCTCTCTAGCCCATATCAGTCCCTCCACCACATGGGAGAAAAGCAGCTCTGCTTACAAACCCTCTGTCAGATAAAGCACCTGGTCCAAGGAAATCTCTTGCCACTTCCATTGGCTCCATGCAGTGAGTGTCAGGGAGCTCAGAGGCAGTGCTCTGCTCCCCTGGCATGATTCTCCCTGCACTGAGCAAGGCTGCCAGGGTTCTTACAGGATTAGGGATAACCAGCACTCAGTCATGACTGTTTCTGATCTCTCCACCCTCTCCCAGTGCTTGGGGCTACTCAAAACCCCAGTTACCAGATGCATTTTCCATGCATTCACTGGAGAAATGCTGCTTTCAAGCCCTCCCTCCTCTTAGAACAAATGCAGCACTTGATCTTAACCCAGAAATGAGGGGTGACAACAAAGGTCCAAAAGGAGAGGAAGGTGTGATATGGTAAAAGTTGAGAATTAAGCTAGCTTGGATATTTCCAAACTTGAAAATTTCCATCTCATTTCGCTGTGGCATGTTCCCCATCACAGGTCCATACAAAAGCTGGACTCCAGTGGCAGATGAGCTGTCTCCCTGTGCTTGCAACCTGAACTTAATTACAAACACAATCCTGGAAAGAACAAACAGCTTCAAACGAAGCTTTTCTTTCAAACCAAACCCAGAACGTCAGTGCGATGGACAGAGAGATGGTCTTGTATCAAAGGCACAGAACTTGGGAGTTTTCATTTCGTTAGGGGAGTTTTTGTGTGTCTGGGCACAAGACACTCAAAACTTCAGACCCAGTGGTGTGGGACAGAGTCTACTATGGAACACATAAACATGGGACAGTTTTTTTCTGGGGGAAAAAGGAGGGGGGCACAGCAACACCTTGAATAAGACCAGAGACCTGCTGCTTATGGATGCTTGGGAAATGCAGAACTTCTCTCTCATGTGGTCAGGTCTTTCCAAAAGGGCTGAGTTGCAGCTGCAGGGTGCAGATTCTTTATCTTGGTGGCCTGGTCCATCTGTTGTCTTGGTGAGCTCTGGCACAGCTTTCTCCATTAAAACTAGACACATGTGTCTTTAGTCTTGGGTCCCAGAGGTCCCATACCCAATGAGGAGTCCTTGTACAGGAGGCACTTCACAAAGCACAGGGAATTAGCTCAGTGTGGGGAGAGAGAGAGACATGAATTCCAAACCCTCAATGTGTATGTTCATGTATAGAAAAAAGTGACAACATAACAAAAAGGGGTCACCACAATATTCTCTCACGCTCTTTGGGAAATAAGTGACCTTCCAGCAGGCAGCTTTATATTAGCTGATTCCTTAGGTATGCAAGCTATCTAAAAACAGTTGCTCCCTAATCTGCTCTCATCAGCTCCAGGTTATGGGAGTTCATAAATCCATGTACGTTTGACGCTAATGGAAAATCTGCATCGTGACTCCCTGGGGTGACCCAAGTGTGTGACAGTAACGAGTGAGCTATGCATTGCTCGGTTTGCCCACAAAAACACAAACTGAGAGGAATGAGGCAGAGACAAAGGAAAGAGGTCGGTAAGACGGCAGCATTTGTATTTGTTCTGCCTGAAGCAGCCTTCACTTCCCAGAACCAGACTCTGCTTTCAAAGTCCCCGCCGACACCAACCGCGGTTACTGAGGGACTCTCCTCATTTGTTGCAATGCTCTGGCTGGGCAAGAAAGCATGATTTCAGACAGCTGGAATGGCAAAGACCTGAGGGGATGGGGAGTATTTGCTTTAATACATCTAATTTATCATCTTCTCCCCACAGCTGCAGGAGAGGGAGAGAGAGATACTGAACAGATCAGTCCAGAAGCGTCATGAAACGCGGCGGGTGAAGTGGGACACGATGCAGTTCGCTGTTCCCACAGACTATGTGGAAACAAGCTGTTTCCAAGCACTCCAGCTTGGAGGCTCTCTCCAGTCTCTCCCCAAACTCTGGCCCCAAATGGTTCAACAGAAACGTGAGGAAACCAGAGGGCAGCGGGGAAAGGAGAGAGATTTTTGCTGCTTTCAAATTTGCGATTTGTATCACAGCTTTACGTTGAGGAGCACAAGAACAGGGCGTCCCTGTGGCACTGAAGTTACCAGAAAACATAACCAACATCAAGTTTTGTCAAGCTAACGGGGTCCCCTGGGCAGAACCTGTGAGCTGCTTGGCTGTGTTTATGCAGAAAGCTGCCTGTTCTTTCAGGGGAGGAGGAGGAGAAAGTACAAAAGGCTGCTGTGCCAGGTTAGTTTGTAAATGGTCAGACCAGGACAGCTGGACTAAGGGGCCAGTCAACATCCAGGCCAAAGAATTAAAAGAAAAAAAACCAAAAAACAACGGAACACCACAAACAGAACTCTTTTTTCCAAGTATTCATGCTTTCCATGACTGAAGACCCATTTGAAAAATTGTCTCTAAGGACTTCACAAAAATCAGTATTTTTTGATGGGAACAGTCCTGGCCATCTGTGCCAACTGACCACAAAGTGATGGCAAATCACTTGGTGCTGCTTTCAGTGACTCTTTCTCTCTAAGGTGTTTCAGGTCCCAGAAGATGGCTGACTCAAGTCCCCAGCCGTCCAGTCCCATGCAGGGGTGCCAAGGAGCAATTTTTAAAAATGTATAATGGACACAGATGTTACCCATCTGCCAACGACACCATAAGGAACAACATCCCACAGCTGAGGCCATCTGAAATGCTTCTCACATGCCCCAGAGCCGTGCCCAGCTGCAGCTCCCACCCAGCAGGATCCTGTGATGGAAACTGTCAACAGGTACTGAGTGTCCCTGACATGAGACAGCAGACTAAGTGACAGAAGGGGCAGGAAAACAGAAGTGGTGATGCAGAAGTAAGAAAACCAGCACCTGGGTCACTCAGACTTACTTAGAAGGGTTTTGTGGAGGTTTTTTTTTCCTTTTTTTTCTTTCCCCCACAGGCACAAATGTTTGAAGCTAAAGTGTAAAACGAGTCAGAGCTACTTCACACCCATCCAGTGCAGAAAGCACTGCTCTTAACACCCCAGTGTGTGTTTAGACTAGCATTTTTATTAGAAAAGGGGCAGTGCAGAGATGGGGAAGGAAGCTAATGGCACCCTGGATGGAAGAGATCCCATTAAGACCCCCTGCTGTATAAAGTGTTGAAACCGTGCTGGGCTGAGGGCTTCCTGAGCTGCTTCTATTAATACAACAGAAATAAATGGGTTTTTGGCTGGATGGTCTCAAAGGGCTGCATGGTCTTAGAGCAGAGGATTTCAAGCCTTTGTTAACAATGAGGGCAGTACATGCAGTTGGACTTATTCATTATTTAGCCACCTGTGGTACAAATGGCTGCACACCCTCTCACCCCTCTGCTGGGGTTAAGAAGTTACTTTGCTTCCTTCTGTGGACTGGGATTGTGGAGTTGCACTTGCCTCTCCCACGCCTCTGCTGCCACTGTTGACATCTCTTTTTAATCACCTGTTTCTGCCTTTCCCTCTGCTCACGACTCCCCTGTTTTCTTTTCTTTATTTCCTCCCCATTCCTCCTCCCCCTCCAGTAATTTTCACCTTAATGTTGACCCTGTTGCCACAGAATATCCAAACAAAGCCAGTATTCATATAAAATAAATGAAAATAAATTTGTATCGTTTGTTGACTACCAGTTTAATTCTCACAGCACCAAGGAACCAGAAGAGAGATGGGGCATTTGCTTTGCAGCATTTGGGATTTTGCAACAGTTCTCATGAATTGAACACCAGTTTTCTCCAACTGGTTCGTGACCCAAGCATTGTAAGGAAAACAATGGCTGTCACTGGTGCCAGCGTGTGTTCCTGGTCCATAACCTGAATGTCAAAGCAGCAGAGTTAGGGGATAAAAGGCAAAATGGCACAGCTGACTGAAATTTCCTAAAGGGCAATAGACAAAAGTATGAGAAGAAAAGAAGACTTTCTTCAGCATTTCAGAGAAATTCTGATCGGAACTATCACAGCTTAGAGGCTCTTGTGGAGGGACAACAGCAATATTTCTTTCTCTTTCCTTCTCTTTCTTTCTCTTTCTTTCTTTTCTTTCTTTTCTTTCTTTTTTTCTCCTTTCAATCTATCCATCTCCTCTTCTTCTCACTTTCTCTCTCCTTCCTTCCTTCCTTCCTTCCTCCCTTCCTTCCTTCCCTCCTTCCTTCC
>VZRR01003159.1:20665-92980 GCA_013398015.1 Oreocharis arfaki
TTCCTTCCTTCCTTCCTTCCTTCCTTCCTTCTCTGACAAGTTAAAAGCAACATCTGGTCTCCCTTGACTGGTTGCTTTCCTCTCCTGAGTTGGTTCTTTCCATTTGGGATCTGGAAGTAAAATCTGTCTCAGGAAAAGCCTTCAGCAATGGAACTTGCCGGAGACGGGCTTTTCATCGCCATTCATCTTTACTTGACTGATAAATTCTGGTGCACAACCAAAACTAGCTTGGCTTCTTGATTTCAGCACAGCCCGGCCAACTCAGCATCCCAAGAACACGAAATGAACACGTTGAACAAACCCTGTGATTCAAAAGCTCCCTTTTGTTCTCTAACCCCCAACCACAAAAAGCAGCGTACACAAAACTCAGGGACGTGTGGGACAAAAGGAGGACGGTCTCTTCTGAGCCTGTGGCCTGCTAGCCCACAAAGCCCAGGCATGCGTCTCCTCCCTGGAAGACGTGATTCCCACATGGGGTCTGGATCAATCTTAATCACACACTGGCTTGCCAGCTGCTCCCTCCAAAGTGACAACTGGCTTTAAGCACGTCTTCTTTATTCTCCTTTGCCCTCACCTGTCACAGATGCCCATCACAGCCTCGTGCCAGAATGGAGGGAGGCATTTGCTGTGTCTCTGCTGGTCAGGGAAAGCCCTTCCCACGCTGAACTTTGGGACTGAGTCCAGGCACCATGTCCACAAGCCCAGTCCATGCTCAGCTGACTCCCTGTCCCTCCTTCTCACAGCCCATGGCACTTTGTGGCTCATCTCAGGCAGCAGTGATTGGAGGTGCCTGCCTGTCTCTGACACAGAAGGATGTGGTGGCAATGGAGGGATGAGTGGTCAGAAGGAAATATGCTGGTGCTCCTCCAGCAACATCTGGAAATGAATGCAACCATTTTAACTTCATCCCAGCCCCCAGGGGAGTGCACAGAAGAGTGATCTTCAGAAGATGGGCTTGGGACAGAAGAGAGGTGAGGGGGCTGGTGTGAGGAGTTAGAGGCAGAGGAAAGGGTGTTTCTTGGCTAAGATTTTCCTAAAAATATTGAAGATATTAAATAAAAGATATTGAAGATAATTCTTTATCCTGCACAATCTCCCCAGAGATGCTGTAAAACCTGGTCCAGCTGCTTTAGTGAGGAAGGCAAGACTGTGTCGTGGCTGACAGCTCAGTACGTCGCCGTGGGTATTTTGTAAATCACAAATGTTTGGCTTTTTGCTCAACCAATACTCATTGAAAGCATTTTTCCATGTCTGTGGTCCAGTGCAAGCTAATGGAAGTTGTACTACGGGTATGCTGCAGGATCTGTGGCTCATTTGAGTGCTTTCACAGATTTCTTTAATCTGTCTGAAATTGCAGGTTTCAAGTGACTTGCAGTATTTGAGCCAGACGCCTCCAATTAACTCTGCTCCTTCAGCTGAACGTACCAGGGGGGGCCAAGGCATCAAAACCAGTCGCAAGAAGAAACCTACCCAGAATAAATATAATTACAACCTAACCTTATTGTTCACAACGGGGTAACTCACACAATTAAAGCGCTTTTATTTTCTCAAGAAAACAGACAAGGGGGGAAAATTAGACGAAAACGGAGAAGCCACACACGGTGCCTCCCCCAGCTTCCCCCCAGCAGCCCAGCACTGCCGCTCGCTGCCCATCCTGTGCGGGGTGTCCGTGTCCCCGGTGAGACACCCAGGCGTCAGCGATGCGAGGTGGCACCACCCCAAAGGCTGCCCCAGACGGGTGGCTGCCAGCTGGGGGCTGAAGCCCGGCTTGTGCAGCTCCTGTGGGATTTGGGATGGCGTTCCCCAGCCCAGCTGCCGGCAGCACGGCGTGCCCGGCACCTGCCCGGGTCAAGGACACGCTGTTCTCGCCGGCTGCTGCCCCTGCCGGGGAGATAAACGCGGGGCTTATCGCCTTTCACAGCCGGGCTGCTGCCTGGAAATCCGGACACCTGCCTCCAGCCGAGCCCGAGGGGTCAGGAAAGACAAAGGGTTTCTGTGGGCACACGTCGAGGGGTGATACTGGAGGATGGCATGGAGGGGGAGACCTAGAAATTGCAGGGTTTTAGCAAAAATGTGTTTCCGAGCCGGGCGGTTCATGTGGCTGCTGGTTTTGTGGGCACACAGCAGCTCGGGACGGCTGGGCTGGGCTGAGCCAGCCCTCCAGCTCCGAGGTGAAAGTTAAAGAGGAGGGTTGGGGGGAAAAAAAAATAAGCTGGCGAGAGGAATTGCAGGAATGCAACACTTAAGTAAAAATTGCACATTTTATTGCTTTGTCTCTGCTATTGTGTCCTTTCTTTTGGTTAAATTGGGAACTGCTTATCACAGCAGCACCCAGTGCTGGCATCACAGCCTGGGATGGAGGTGCAGCCTTTGCATTAGGTTTGTGAGTCAGCTGGTGGAAATGGCAAGAACAAAATGTAGTATGTATACAATTTCCTTTTTAAATTTTCTTTCAGGTTTTGGACACTTTGGGCGTTGGATCACCCTTTTCCTTCATATTCTACAGGGAAAAAAATCCTGTAGACACGAGTCAGCCTTCTGCCACTGTCTGAATCAAGAGCAGTGGCTCCTTTTTCTGGCTTTAAGCAGAAATGTAACTTCCAATAAAGGCACTGAAATTACAGTCCTGCAGATGAAAGTCTTTGTATACCCACAGGAGAGTTTTGTCACGAGGGAAGCTGCACGCACCAGAGAAATCTTTGCTCATGCTCCAGGCTGACCTGATGTGCAGCTCTGCCCCAGCAACGGGGGCAGAAGGAGAGTGACTTTGTCTCTCCCATTGCAGGCAGATGTCCTGTGAGATTCTTGCCAGCAACACAGACCCAGCAGGAGGAGAAGCCTGGAGAAGCCACTTCTTTGGCTGCACATGGGCCATACTTATCCTTTTCCCCACTGAAAGGGAATTGCATATTTGCTGGTGCCTTCACTGAGCTAAGCCCTGAGGTCAGCACTGTGTGCATGTGAATCCAGGCTGGAACAAGCCCAGGGAGGAGAAAATACCTCAAAATCTGTACTCTGCAAGCCCTAAGTAATTACCTATAGCTCTGTGCCACCCAGGGTTACTCGGAAGGAGGCACATCCCAACCTCCCATCGTGCCTGGGGGTGGCCCCACCGCACATGGATGCCAAGCAGGGAGGCAACAGGCCATCCTGGAGGGCTCAGCAGCTTTTCTCCTGCCCCAGCTCCGATGGCTTTACCCTCAGGGTTGTGGCAGGGAGATGTCTGCTCAGGGAAGGTGGGCTGGGGCTGGAGCTTCTCTGCTTCTCCTGCACCAAGAATTCAGCACCTACAAACTCTTCCTTGCCTCTTCCAAACCTCCCTCCCTCCATGCCCAACCCCTTTCTCCAGTCCCTCAGTTTCTCAGCCTTTCCCTTCCCAGCACAGCTGGTTGTTCCCGATGGAAACACTGGAAATGTTTTGACTGAAAACCCAAAGGGATAGAGAGTGTGGGCAATTTCAGCCCAAACTGTTCACTTCTGGTGAAGTTCACATGTAGCAGAAACAAACTCTGTGAAGGAAAGGGCCAAGGAAGAAGCCAGAGGCCAAACTCTGCTTGTTAAGGGGAGGAGAGCTGAACTCTGCCAGCTGGGACTGAGGAAAGACCACATGAGGTATGAGCTGGCAAACCAGAGGACAAACAGCAAGCACCAGAGTTGGAGAGAGGGGGAGGAAGGGATTTTACCTTCTGAGATGCTCTCAGACCTATTCATGGCTCTCATGAACTGAGTGACTTTCAGAGAGCAAAGGAGAGATCTCAATGCTCGTGGCAACAACAAAGAGCTGGGTTGTGTCTCTCTCTTCATCTTTCTTCTTCTTTTCTGCTCTTTTTCCTCCAAGATTAGACACCTGCAGCTGCCCATTCAGGTTGTTCAGCAAACAGTTTTGCTGCCTATGACTGGAGATGGGGATAAATGGACAACACAGCAAAGGCCAGGGCAAGCACTGCCATCCAACCTGGCCTTGAACATTTCCAGAGATGGGGCATCTCGTGCCCTTAAGAGAGAAATCCGCATCATGGAGGCCACTGTTTCAAAACTGCAGCACAAATTCTGAGCAGTCTGAACATTTTCGAAATGTCAGAGGGAAAAAAGGAGACAGACGAAATCCAAAGCCACTTAGGGAGAGCTAAAATGCTTGGTAGGAAGCTGTGGTTGTTGGCTCAGCGGTCCTGTAATGCCACATTATCTGCCCTGAGCCCACTCCAGTTTCAGGCGAGGAGCCTGCGTGCAGACACTGACCCCGGGAGCAGCAGCTTGCTGCCAAGCAGGAACTTTCCACTTTCCAAGCCCAAAGATGCCAATTTGCTTATGGCAAAAGAAGTAATGCCCCAGCTCTGCAAGGAGCCCAGCCACAGCAGCTGAGCTCTGGGCTTCATCTGGTACCAGAGGGAGCTGCAACTTGGTCCTTGCAAGCATCCATTGCTGCTGGAGGTGGGTGAAAAGCTGGCAGAAGCAACAAAAATGGAGAGCTATCTGAGGGAATTAGCTCAGAAAAAGACAACTAAACCAAGGTGGGTAGGTAG
This sequence comes from Oreocharis arfaki, assembly GCA_013398015.1. NCBI lineage: Eukaryota > Metazoa > Chordata > Aves > Passeriformes > Paramythiidae > Oreocharis > Oreocharis arfaki. The sequence goes on from VZRR01003159.1 coordinate 25,189, forward strand.
GCAGGCAGGTAGGTAGGTGTGCATGTATATATAGATATGTATATAAATGAAGGAATTTTATTCAAAGTCCTCAAATTCATGCCCAGATGTGGCATGGCTTTCCCATGACAGCAGCTGCCAGCTCCCTGTGGAGTGTGGGTAAGCAGGGCAGCCCTGTGCCACCATGCTGCTCCCCCAGAGATGGGACAGGTTATTTATGAGGGGCTTTTCGGTGTAAATTCATGGTGGAGTGCCATCTGCTGGGCTCATGCAGGGCTCTTCTGGCACAAGAGAGGAAGAAAGTGAAGAGAAACCCCAGAGAAACGGGCTGTGTCTGTGCTTGGACATCAAACTTCCCCGAGACCCTTCCCCAGGCAGCTGCCAGGGAGCAGCCGCAGCCAGGCTGGCTCACCCTGCAACTCGGCATGGCCTCTGCAAAATGCCTCATGGAAACGTCCCCTGGCTCCCAACAATTCCCAAACCACCTGGGAGAATTTCTGGGGAGTGGATCCAAGCCAAAACCAGGCTAGGGACCATCCTGATTGTGTGGATATACCTGCAGCAGCCAGTGCCCGGGGATATCCCATGGCAGTAATCCATTTGTTAGCACAGATACTGTCTTTGTACGATGCGCATGTGATGGACCAGGCCCGTGCCAGGGAGGAGGATGAGCAGGTTTCATATCTTGCAACCTTAACTATGGGTGTGGAGCAGCTTTGAACCACACCTGGAGGTATCTGCTTCTGTCCAGCGTCTACTCAGGGAGTTTGTCCCCCTAAATGTGCAGGCACCTCAGCTGAGTGCCTGAAGCAGGCAGTGTGAATCTCTAAAGGGAAAACCACGTCCCTTTGAGCCATCCCTGCCTGCCGCATCTTCTCTGATTCATCGCAGATGGCGGCAGTCATTGAAACCTGAATCCCACTTGCATTGTGCTACCCCACCTCTGACTGTGGTGTGAATGAGGAGCACAAAAGGAGGAGGGAAAGGAGCAGGAGGGAGCGGGAAGCGAACTGCAAATTAAAGGCAAATCACAAGGTTGGTTTAGGCTATTGTGTGAACGAGGGTGGCTCAACTTTCTGCTGTGCTGGGAAGCTGAGAGGCCAACCATAGTGCCAAAGATCTTCAGGATAGCAGCTGTAAGATCCCTGCTTTTTTGTCCTGTTAGGGATCCACCAGCCTCATGCATTTCTGTTTTTCTGTCCCACCACTAAGGAGCCTGGGAACCAAAGGAAAAACACACAGGGGCAAACTTTGTCAAGGGCTCTCAGAAAATGGTTATGAAAAGACTGAATCTAAATCCATAAATGCTTTGCCAGCATTCAGTAACCACTAATTCTGGCTTCCTCCGTGAAATACATCAAAAGTAAGCTTCTTCTCCATCAATCAATCGTCTCCCAGAAGCAGGAAAGAGACCTTGACAGCAAAGAATGGTTAAACTGAACAAGCAGAAAGTAACACGTCCTTCAGAACAAAGCACATACTTTCCTGACTGTAGGGTTTTATCCATGTGCTTCCAGCTCACTCCAAACACAAACTTATCACCCTCGTTTTCGTGTGCCAAATCAATAACAGCTTGTGCAGGGACTGTGGAATGCTACATCTGAAAGCCTCTCGCACACTTTGCTGAAGTAAAGGACTGATAATAATTAATAGCTGCCAAGGACATTCAGCCTTGTTGAGTGATTGTTAGCATGGTTTTCCCCTGGACACGGTTTAGACTGAGCCTTTCCAATTTTCCTGGACAGTGTATGCAGAACAGGAGATTTTTCTGCGTTTTTGTGGACAATGCCTGGCAGAAGTTGAAGAGAACATCCCATGAAGCCCTTGGACTGAAGAACTTGCTGAGAACTGGGCCTGCACCTCTTCTGAAATCTTTTCCCCAGCTGCTCTAGGAAGGCACAGCTTTCCCACCCGTGAGGACATCCGGGCTTTGGGTAGGTGAAGTAGCTCTGGACAGGCTTTCAGGTCACAGGGGAGTATCAAAACACCGTGTGCCAGAGGCTGAGGGATTTTTTCCAGATGGTTTCTGCTTCTTGCTCTCATTATTCAACTGCTCTGAGAGGGTTAGAAACCTTAGGAATTGTGCCTGGATCGTAAGCTGCCTTTATTTCGCAGTCATTCTGGAGCTGATCCTAAAAGCGATGCTTTTGGGAGCAACAAGTCTAATAACATCACACAGCACAGTAGCTGAGGGAAGCAAGAGAGCTGAACTTCAGCTCCTGGCTCAGCAGCTGACTTTTGTCAGCTCCTCTCAGACCAGAGGAGGCAAGTTTCTGAAACCTCCCCAGTTTTAATTTTTTCCTCGGGCCATCTGGAGGCAGGGGAGCTGCAGAGTTGGAGGGCACGAAGCCCCTCAAAGGCAGCGGTCTCACAGAAGAAGGATAAGCTGGCAGGAAGCCAGGAAAAATGAATGACCCTGTCTCCAAATGCCTCCCAGGTAAATCTGGGTTCTTTAACATGCCTCGACAGGCAGGTGTTTTCAATTCATCACTTCAGCTTCAGTTGCTGCTTCAATTTTTCATCAGAAATGCTCCTGACAGCACAGGACACACCTCAGTGGGACACACTACAGAGCAGTGCTCCAGCATCCACTGTTTTCCTCATGGTTTCAGCACAGGTGCTCCTTCAGAGGTGCCAGTGCTTATGTTTGGGCAGCTGGAGGAAGGACCTTCAAACAGATTGCATTCCTTGGTTTTCCCAGAGCTGTGTGGTCAACCCCAAGCTGTAGGATCAAGATAAGGGATCAGATCAAGTTCTGGCTAAGTGTGATCAATGAGGAAGCTGTAATGGGAAACACACACCCAGCAGCCAGGGGATGCTGGCTGGAGGCGACAACTCTAGTCCTTGGATGAATTACTGGGAGAGAAAGCTGCTTGTGGCAGGGCCCAATCTACTTCTTATGCCCAGCAGTCAGAGAGACCAAAATCCAGGCTACACAAATGCAATTTAGTCCATTAGCAGACATCAGAGAAGCTACCTGCCCTGACAAAACCCAGCTGTGTTTCCAATTAAGCAGGGATGCCTCGGAGCCTCTGTTCTAGCCACTGCGGCTACAGTCCCAAATCCCCACAACAAATTACCTCCCCTTCTCAGTGCTAACAGATTTACCTGTTTATCTATCACTGTTTGCCAAACATACAGCACATCCTCACACAGAGGTGTCATTGTAGCCGCCACCTGAGATTTGTTTGAGCAGGGCTTGTGGGTTTTGGTTCGTGGACGCAAGAGTCCACTTACAGCCTGAAGGGCAGGAGTTTCTTTCCAAGGGTAGATAGAAGAGGTCGGTGGGAGTTCAGGCATCCCTCTCCTTGTATCTCTCTGCTGTTTGTGGCACCAGCAGCTAAAGAGACTTCCCTCTGCTCCCAGTTCACAGGCAGAAGAGAAGGAAAGCCACACGCAGGCAGGTGCTCTTGCAAATTGGCTGAGGCAGGTGTTTTATCCAGGGCTGCAAACGAAAGTTGGTTTACCTTAGCTGGATCAGCCTGCTTGTTTGTGCTATAACTGAAGCACTAATACGTAATACCCAGGCTGGAGCTAAACCAACTCGTGTGGGTACGAGCCACAGCACAGCCACAACAACGAGGAGCTCACTGCCAAGCCCTCTGGATATCCACGGAGTGCTCAGGTGGTCAGTCCTGCTGGGCTCTCTGCTCCCCAGGTCCCATCTATGGACCTGCTCTTGTTTTTCCTCATGAGCAAAGAAACAACAGCACATTTCCCTCCTGGCTGCATTTTGAAACCCCTCTCCTTGTTCCGATCCCGCCGCCTCAGCCGTGTGTGACAGCCCCAGGAAGGTGGTGTCCGGCCCAGCTGACCTTCATGCTCACACAGGCAGCGGTGCAGGGCAATTGCTCTGTGAGGGGGAGTGAAGGAGGACTAAAAGGAAAGTAAATCCTGATCTGCCCAGTCTCAGGTGCATAAGTACTGCGAAACAGTAAAATGACATTCCCAAGATCCCAAAACACAGCTTGGACCTGAGTGGCACCTGATCTGCAAGAGACATGGTGACAGTCCTTTTCCTTTCCGCTTAGTTTAAAAATAAGCATTTTTGCCCCTGCAGTGGCAGCACTGGTCAGGGTTCATTGCTTCCCAGCTGTCTAGTTTCTCCCTTACTGACAGGCTGAGGGATAATCCTGCTGTCATCTGTCCTGCCAGCACCTCTCCTCCTGACGTGGTGGAGCTCCCTGCCCGTCCCGGGGTGCCCCGTGCTGCTGCACCACAGCGAGGAGGCTCCTCAGTGACCCTTCACCAGAGCCCAGAAGGGAGAGTGGAGCCAGTGCTTTGCCAGAACTGATGCAGGGTCCCTGGGCTCCGTGTTAGCTGGGAAGTGGCTATTTCCAGCTTTGGCTGCAGGGATGGCTGGACTGGAGTGGCCTCCACTTGGGTTTGAGCCCTGCATCCCTGCTCCATGGCTTCTCACAGAGGGAAAGGAGAGGGACTGGCTGCTGCCCACTGGGCCAAGGACAGACACAGCATGCACAGCTTGGGAAGAGACTTAGCATGGCTTTGAGATTGGCTTAGCTTGGCATGAGTGCCTTCAAGGGAAAGCCAAGTGCTGCTGCAGCAGGTAGAGGAGCTGGCAGCAGGATGATGGCATCTTCCTCCGAGTCAGGCAGATTGGCAGGTGTCAGTCACCACAGAGTCAGGCACACCTGAGGGACCAAGGATGCTGGACTCCCAGGTAGAACATGGAGCACCAGGAAACCTGCCTCTCTGTGCAGCAGGGAAAACATCCCGTTCTTCACAGCTGCCTCAGCTGGAAACCCAGAGGCACAAAGGATTTGGAGTCTGCAGGAGATGATGAGGGGGGCTGAATAGGAAAGAACAGAGCAGCAGGGACATGGGCTGGCTCTTGGGAAAGGAGGCAGAGCAGGCAGGAGTAGCTCCTGGCAGGAGCATGACCTGGGGTGGGTGGAAGTGCTGAATGCAGGAGGCTGGGGGCACAGGGTGGACAAGGACAGAGGGGACACTGGAGGAGGAGACAGAGTGGAAATGGCAAGCAGGGCACAGTGAGGGACTTCAAACAAGGGCTGGGGCGAGGAGAGGGGAAGGGTTGAGCGCAGAGAAGGACGAAGTCTGTGCAGAAGGTGAAAGGTGTGCAATGGGGACAAGGGGAGGCACCGGAGAAAACAAGCCTTATCCTTACAAAGAATGTAACTCCTATTTTCTCTGTTAAAGCTTTTTTATTTCAACTGCTATTCAGTTTTTCCCTCCTAGCTTTCTCTGCCCATTCTTCCCCTCCTGGTCTTTGACCCTCTGTTGGTAATTCCTCTTCAGCGTTTGCTAATTTTCTGTCTCTTGCTCTGCCAGCACGACTGTCATTGCTGTGTCCTCTGTGCGAGGATGTGCAGATAGCCAACACTCTGTACCTACAACACAAAGGCTGCTCTCACCTCTGCTCTGGCAAACAGCTCAGAACTCCCTGCCTGCAATTATCCTTTGGTTCTTCTCTCTGTCCCCTTCCATTCCTCCAGTCTTGGATTTCCCGTGCGTTTTCTGCAGTCTGGCTTCTCGCCAGCTTCACTTCCCCACCTCGAGCTGAGTCTATCCCTATCCCTGCCATCACTTGCAGCACTTCTCCCCCTTGCCCAGGCCAGGGAAGGGAGTGGTGTGGCAGGGAGGACGTGAAGAGCATCCACTGCAGATCTCTGTGGTCATGGCTGAGGTCAGGGAGCCAAACGTTTATGGTTTGCGCGTGGGTGTTATGTAAATAACAGCAATTATTCACTGCCAAAACTCCACAGCTGAGCCAAAACTCAACCATTTTTGCTGGGCTATTCACAGAGGCTGCTACTTCTAAAGGCTCACTTGCAGCCAGACCCTAGCCTTCCTCTCACAGATGCAGAATTGTTACTGCTATTAAAGAAGTGACATTTATAGTGAACTTGCCACACCATCTTCTCCTGCCACGAGAGCTGTGATCCTGCTGGCTATGGCCCCAAAAAACATATCCCTTTATTTCTGTGAATATGTGAATTTGTGAATTTTTCAGCTTGTTACAAAGTGGCAACAGTGGCCTGAAAGTGCATGAGCACAAGGCATCACTTCTGAGTCTGTTCAGGGCGTTTGTAGGGCTCCCACTGAAATGAAGGGAAGCATCTCCTCATTAACTCGGCAGGTTTTAGACCTCTTGCACTGAGGCGTGTCAGCCTCTGTGTACTGCTCAACCTTTTGTTTATCAAGTCTTGTGTGGATGAGAATCTGTATTTTCACTACACAGGAGGAAGTGTCCAAACCGAGCAGTTTTAGTGGAGACAGACACTTGGCTTACACAGACATGGCCTCATCTTCTTCTTTTGGCCTAGAGATTTGGAAATGGCATTGGCTCTTCAAAAGTCAGTGAAATCTACCAGTGTCTGGGTTCACTGGGTAAGCAACAAACGCTTCAAAGGGTGACAGAAAGCCATCAGGAGCTGTGATGGCTTCTGATGACCCTTCACCTACCCCAAGTGCAAGGTGGAGGGTGGAGCTCCTCCGTTATACCTAGATCCCCAAGAAAATCCCTTAGTAATCCGCATCCACACACCCTCTGCAAGAACGCTCCTCCATCCTCCTTCTGCCATCACATGCAGAGTAATCCTCCTTTTCCTGCGTCACCCCTTTGGTGATCCTTCTTATTCTGCAGGGTCACATGTGCAGCGACCTCACACTCACAGGGCTGGGAGAAAAAACCCTCCCCTTCTCCTACACGTTGCAAAGAAAGCCTCCTCTTTTTTCGTTTTCCCCCGGGAGCTTAGATCCCCTTTCTTTCACCTTGATGCCACAAACCCTCTCTTCCCTGAGCGGTACCCGCTGCAGAGGTGGTGTTTGCTGACTTTTCCAGCTGACTTTGGCCAGCTCTTTGCCTCTATAACCTTTCCCACCCTCCCTCCTGCTCCTCCGAGGCCGTGAGCAAGGCAACGCCGCGCTGACGTTTTCTCCTCTGTCGCAGCCCTGGGACACGCTGAAAGGACAGAGCAGGACCAGGTAACCCTGCTGGCTCCCCTGTGTCCTCGTGCCATTGCAGCACACAGAAAGCTTTGTGTTCCAGACCAGGGTGCTGCTTACTCACAAGGGAAGCCTGTGCAAGCTTGTAGCCTCAGGTAAAGAGCTGCATTTTTTCAGTGTGAGAAACAGAGGGGGAAATCAAGAGAAAACGCCCTGTGAGGTCGCCTCCCTCAGTACCTAAAATCCCAAAATGTCAGGGCTCACAGACCCTCTTTCTCCAGTGTCACAAACCCTACTGCAGCCAGCACAAATCCTGAGTGCCCAAGGAAGTAACTCTAAACATTCACCAAACACCTGACCAGAGGAGAGTAAGTGAGCTCCAAAGCTGCTGGCTTCTAGATTATTGTTATCTTGTGACTCCAATGGAGCAGCAAAATTGGGATGGAGATGATAAAACCCAAAAGTGACGGTGGTTTGCTTATCTTTCCCTTCCTCTCCCCAACACCCATACAAGAGCCTGTCTGTGCCTCTCCCAGTACAGTCTCTCATTCGGTGGAGATGACTTAATCCAGAAAGGGTGATGAGAAGGAGAAAGATTTAAATCAAACCCGATTACTGGGGCTTGATAGGCTTCCCTGGCAAGCTGTTCTGGGACTGACCCAAAAGTCGTCAGCTCGCTGCCTGCTCCCTTGACAACGCTGTTCAGGAGCCTTATGAAATGCAGCCATCCTCTGAAAGCTCTTCTCAGCTCCAAAACCTTCCCCCTGGCAGTGGGCAGGTGGGCACTGAGGGTCACCAGGAGCCTGAGCAGCGTGTGGCTTTGTGGAAGCCCTTTGGCTGTTGCTGGGCAAACGGGGAGAAACAGCCCCACGAGTGCTTTGTCTGAGACTCCTGAAATGGCATTCCCTCCCTGTGGCTCTGGGAGTAATCCACCTAGGAAATCACTCCATGGCTGTGAGATAATCCTGCCAAGCCACTGCATGTGCTCAGCCACCATTCGTGATGTCGGGGCTGTGCCCAGCCCTCTCCCAGGCCATGTGGATGGCTCGTGGTGGCCACAGGGGCCTCAGGGAAGGCACCAGGCAGGATCCAGTTGTAGCCACTCCTCATCCTGGACAGTAGGGGCTGGCCTGAGGCTTGGAACAGGGAGAAGGTGCCACCACATCCCTGTTGTTTGCCATAGCAGGCACCACTCTCCACGGCAGACGTGTCCCTCCTGGAAGAAGCAGGAAGCAAACCCGTAACTTTGGAGCTCACAGAGTTTATGGAAGGGGTGGTAGGAGATGGTCATGACTGTAGCAGAGACCTGAGCTCAGTGTCTTGGAGATCCCATCCAGTCTCCTGCAGGAGGAACAGATGTCTACAGGCACTGTAGGAATGGCAGAGGGACAAGCCCAGGGGAGTTGCAGAGTGATGCAGTGGGAAAGTTCTGTGTGGCAGACCCAGCAGCAGCAAGGCCAGCTAACACTGGCCAACACCTGAACCCCCCAGGGGGAATACATCCCATTAAAAGTGGCAAAGAAACATTTCAGACACGATTTTGAAATGAGCCGATTACACCCTTCTTCTTCCACAATGCAGTCATAAACTCAGCTATGAAATCAGATTGTGTTATAAATAATTTTTTTAAAAAAAGCGCTGGGCAAAAGCAGCATGAGTGATTTATCCTTATTAAAAAATGGAGAGTAGTAAAGTAAAGCTGTAATAATAAAACAAAAACGTTGACTAATATCTGTGAAAAATTTGGAGGGCCGTAGAGAGAATGAGCTATTGTGCTTTGTGGCGGGTGGGGTGCTGGTGAAGTGTTTGTGGTTAGGACAAAGACACTGAATTTTGCAAGCAGTCGATGAGTTTTAGGGTTTGCTTTCTGCAGGCTCGCTGCACCAGTGAGGAAATTGTTCATGCTCGAGAAAGGCCGACTTTTACTGAACTCACCAGAGCCTCTTTTGAGGGTCTGTTTTCCTCCTATTTCTTTCTCCCCCTTCCACTACACAGCGCCATTGATAAGGTAAATTTTAATATTGCAGGAAGAATAGCAGTGACAAAGAGCTCCTTGTTTTCAGGCTGTACCAAAGCTCTTACTGCAAACCCAGCAACACTTGCCATGTTACCTTGCTGAGCTGGCTTTGTGCACGGGAGCCGGTGAGACCTGGCTGGGGAAAGGCTGCGTCCGTGAAAATCTCGGTGAAGTAAAAGTTCAAAGGAGGAGAAGGCAATGGGAGATAAGAAAGCTTCAAACCTTCATTTGAAAGGAAAAGAAAATCTGATTAAGATGTGCTGGCTAACTCAAAACACATGAGCCTGAACATCAAAAGGATCGTAATTCGTACACGTGCTGTAGATAATTATCAGTTTAACTTGATACTTCCTACAGCGACAGAACTGACGTCAGGCAGCTCTGGCGACCGACTTTCAAACCAGCCCCTGACACTGAGCGAGGGCCCCGCTGCTGACACCGTTCCTTTCCCTGTCCCTTGTGTCCCTGCATGCACGTGCCTGCCGAAAAACCTGCCTGGACCCCCTCCTGGCTGCCCTGAGAGCCAGGAGAGACCCAGAGAGGAGGCAGTGCCTCTCCAGAGCTCTGGACATCTCTCGCTGTAGATGACCTCTGGTATAGCCCCTGTCCTGCAGTGAAAGGGCAATGACAGAAAACCTAATTTTACTTGAGAATCTGTCAAAACATGGCCTAGAAAACAAATGTCAGACTCTGCTTCCTCCATTCCGCTGCGATCTGGGGATGGCTGCAAGCTGGCTCCTCCAAAATTGCTCCCGTGCTGCCCAACAGCGACGTGCGAGGGGCAGCTGGCAGCCCATTCCTGCCCTGGCTCTCCTTTCCCTGCTTGGCTGGTGGGAATGGTGCAGCAGGGCCAGGCCTGGGGCCACCAGGAGCCACACACACAGCCTGGCTGCCCCGCGGCCAAATGCACTCTCACGTCGCAGTTTGGAGCTGATCTCGAAACTCCCTGCACGTTTCCGAAGCCAGAAGGTTGGGGCAGAAGGTGGGTAATGAATCCCAGATTTTCCGAGAGAGTCATGTGTAGCATGAGAATAATGTGACTTTGGGGAATGGCAAAGCAAAGCGTTTTCCTTCCGCATCCAAGAGGCTTCTGTTCAGTCCCAAGCTCTCCCCAAGAGCTGAAATGCCCTTCTGTCTGCCTGTCCACGGGAGAGAGAGACAGACAGAGACAGACAGACAGGGCGTAGGCAGGGGAGAGGTCGTGTTTTTGTTACAGGGAAAAAAATTCAAAAGCCTGCTGGTGAAATACTCCTAATCCCTATGACTCTTTGTATGGTGGAGCCGGGGATTTTCTTGCTCTCTCTCCCCATGAGCAGCCCCATGACAGCTTCCTTTCATGAAGAGCTCCGTGTGCCTCATCCACAACCCCAAGACCACCTTCTCTACATTCTTTTTTAATTTAGGATTTTATTGCTTTGAGGGAGGAGGGGGGAAACACTAAGAATTACAACTAAGCCCCCACTGGGCACTCTGTCATTACCCCATCCTTGTGGAATATGCTAATTTTTGCGGTTTTTTTCATGTTCTTAATCATTTATTTAATGGACAGCAAATGGCATGTGAGGCTTCGAGGTCTATGAGGAATGAAGCCCAACCTGCAAGACGCTCTGGGAAGTCAATTGTTTACAGTAAGAACAGCAATCCACTAAAAACCCTTCTGAAGGCTCCTGAAGATCTGTTTGAGGCCAATAAAATAGTCTGGATTTGGGTTTTTTCATTTGTGGTTGTGGGTTATTTGAGGGTTTTTTGGGGGTTTGGGGGGTTTTTGTGTTTGTTTTTTGTTTTGTTCTGGGTTTTTTTGGGGGTGGAGAAATACAGTTACAAATACTCCTTCCTGTCTATGCCAAGCCTGAAATGCAGGCAGGTAACACCTTGAGAGAAAGCCAGGTCACTTTATAGCAAAGTGGGTTCACACTCTGTTGAATGTTAGACACACACAGACTGACTGACCTCCCCTGGAAGTTCAGTTCTGTCCCACTTGGTGATCCATCCCAGCACTTCAAACAGCATAAAGCATCATGTGTTTTAGGCAAAGGGAGCTCCAGATACAGAATCTGAACCTATTCCTACAATGGTGCTTTAACCACTCCAAAATGCTGACAGTGTGAATTTACATTTTAATTAAGGGGGATGAATTATGCATGACTGTGTAGTACTTTCTGTGCAAGCAGTAGATGAGCACAGGGACAGGTAGGGTGTGGATTGCAGGGATTTATCCTGACAGTACAAGGAGAAGGCAATCATTGAGGAAAGGGGTCACTCCAGGCAGGCAGCAAAGTGTGAAAATGGTCCTGTGACAAGCTACATGCTGTATTATGATGTCTGAGAACCGAGCCCAGCTTCTCCCTGTCACAACAACACAGCACTGGAAAATCACTTCACTGGAAGTTTACCCCTCCTGAACACATTTGGGTTGTACGTGTAGGAAAAGTGATGGCAAAAAGCAAAATATCTGCCATCCCCAGCAGGGACATGCAAACACCAGAGTGACTGTTGGTGTTGCAGACTCCCAGGATTTTGCCATGTTTTGGCAGCTCATCTGTCACAAGTGTCACTCATCCTCACATAAAACCATAGCATCCCTCTGAGGAGGAGGAGGAGACAGGAGGATGTCAGATTTTCTGGATGCAGAAACCAATATACAATTGTGAGTTCATGCAGACAGGAATCTTGGAAAACAAAACCACCGAGGGACACGCTGGGCCTCCAGTGGATGCTTGATTTGTGGCTACTTTGGGGATGCTTTACATCAGGAGTTCTTAGCGGTAGGAGGGGGCAACAGAGCATGACTGTGAAATTATTTGAGACTTCTCTTCCACTTCTGCCTTTTAGAGCTTTGACCTTCAAAACAGTTTCTGTTTTCAAGCAAAAAGACGCGAAAGGCAAGAAAAAAATATTAAAACCACCAAGGCAAAAACCCCAAAGAATTGTGTCTGATTGGCACCACCCTGTCTTTGTGTCAAACTAATTTGACTGAGTTCCTTGACTTTCATATTTTAGCTGTTGGCTTTGGCATGGTGGTAGCAATTTCCTTCTTCAGCTGCAGTGGGATGAGTTCTCCAGCCCTTCTCTGTGTGTTGCTGGGGACATCACCCTCTCATATCCTTGTCAAGGATACCTTGGGGATCAGGGAAGTGGCACTTGAGCCCCGTGGTGAGGACACGCTGTGACCTTGGCATGGACAAATGGGTTTTGAGTACCTTGCTGATGAATATACAGAATCACAAGCAAAAAAAAAGGACAACAGTTTCAGTCTCTTCTTTCACTCTGCTTTACAAAAATGGAAGGCTTGACAGGTCTGATACTAACAGCACGTTAGTGTTACTTCTGTTATCCAAAGCTGACTGAAACCAAAGAAATGAAAGATTTACTGCTGTACAGAAGTTTCAGAAGTATTTTAAAATAATTTAAAATGTCAGTAAAAGCCAAAATTGAATGTTACTGTTTACTTTCACCTTTAATATGGTAAGCTCAGCAAAACCAGAGCTCAGCACCCTAGGACTCATCCAAGCTCGGACAGTCCTGCACCAGGAGGCTGCTCCCCTTCTCAAGGTACACAACATGAAGCTGCTGCATCCTTCCAGACAAGATGTTCTTAGGAAGTTGTGGGAAGTTGTGAGGATGTTGTATGGAAGATGGCCAGAATTTGGACACTGCTGCTACCTCATGGCTCATTAGAAATTATCTCTAATGGGCAGCCATGCCTTACTGGCAAAACCAAACCTTTTATTTTGAGATGTTGCAAACAGACATAAGATCCTTTGCCAACAATTCTGTCCTAAAGCTCCACAATTCAACTGCAACAATGAGGACAGCTCAGGATTGAAGAGGTCTGAATAATTTAATAAAGCATTACAAAAGACTTCAGAGAGATTTGTTATTCATTTCCACATGCATCAGCTCACTAACAACTTCAAAAGTTTTATTTGGGCTTATTTTTTTCTAAGCATCTAGCAGTTATCCATTTAAATTAAATGGCTACAAGAGACCATCCATTAACTTCATATAGGCCACTGAGCAGCCACCAGTAGAAATCTTTATCTGTTTCTAACCTTATCTGAAGCCAAGCTTGTGGCCTTGAAGCACATCAGTATAGTCCCTAGCCAGCTCCCTCAGTGAGATTCTGTGCTTGTTTCTCTTTTCCTCCTTGAATTTTCCTCTTTTTTTGTGTGTGTGTGCACTCTTGGTGACATTGAAGGGTAATTTTAATTGGTTCAGCCAACAGAAGGTACACCTGATATCCCTTCTGAACAGTTGCTCTCCTCGAGGCTGGCTATGAAAACACACGTGGAAAGAAAACTACTGAAGCTTTTGATGATGGAAGTGGTGGGAGGTCTCAACATCTCTCTGCTCCTCCACAGACCTCAAGGTGATAAGTTACTTTTTGATCTCAGTTAGAGTCTGCCGGGCTTCTGCCATGAAGAGGGCAAAAAAACCCATCCACTTTGAGCTGCTGATGTATTTGCCTTTGTTTTGCTCTTTAGCCAAACCCTCCAGCACCAGAGGGGGATGTTTGACTCACACCAGTGTGACTCTGCATCTCACACAGAACGGTCCCTTCGGCTGCCGTGGCTTTGCTTGAAGCAGGTCATGGGGAAGAATCAATCTCCTTCCTGCAGGGACAGTGAAATCCCTCCAGTTAGAGCAGGCTTAGCCAAAGGGAGAGGAGCCTGTCTGTCACCTTGTGTGCAGCTCCAGGTGTGGAGGTAGCCTGCAGGAGTCTCTGTAGTAGGACACTGCTGTAACGACCTTCACATCTCTTGATCCTGAAATGACTCAGAAGATCTCCAGACGAGCTGGGCTTTCAACCAAAAAAGATGGCATTGTCCAAACGCTCCTTGAGCTCCATCAGACTGGTGCTGTGCCCTGGGGAGCCTGTTCCAGTGCCCAGCCTCCCTCTGGGGGAAGAACCTTTTCCTGATATCCAACCTAAACCTCCCCTGACACAGCTTCAGGCCGTTCCCTCGGGTCCTGTCACTGTCACCACAGAGCAGAGCTCAGTGCCTGCCCCTCCTCTGCCCCTCACCAGGGAGTTGTAACTGTGGTGAGGTCTCCCCTCAGCCTCCCCTTCTCCAGGCTGAACGGATGTACCTGCCTGTGGAAAGGAGTTGGATGAGGTGATTTTTGAAGGTCTTTTCCAACCCAAACCATTTTCTGATTCTGTGAATGACTCACACTTCCACAACAGGGGAAGGAGTACAAGAATTTGATAAACAGAGTATAAGAGAATCTGGAAGAAAACAGAGTTTCTAAAGGAACCAGGCAAAAAAAAGTAATTAGGATGAAGTGAAAGGCATTTCAGGTATCTGGGCTCATTAAGAGCAGGTGCTCAGTGGAGGGAGTGTGGCCAGAACAACTGAAGAGCTGCAGGACACATTTCCAGCTATAAGAAAACTCTCTACAGAGTGAAACAGGAAGCACCCAGATGTCCAAGATAGTTACACTTATGGCTGAGAGAGAGTGAAAGAAAATGTTTGAGAATTTAACCAAACTGCTGGATTGGTGCAAATATGTTTCTTGGATGGGAAAAGAAATACCCACACCTAAATCTTTCATGGAAGTATAACCACTGCCTAATATGAGTCGTAATTCTTTTAATGAAGCCAAAGGGAGACATTTAAGGAGACAAAACTCATACCATTTTTTATGTGCTTATGCTACAGCAAAGCAGGAAGAGGCCTAAGGCATTTGACTTGTCACACATGCCACAGATATTAGACCAAGTCAAAGGAAGATTATTGTAAAAATAACAGAAGAAAATGAAACGTGGATTTGCTCACATTCTTCTGAGAAAGCTGAGTTTATTCCAGGATATTGCTTTCACTGTACAGAGGCAGCCCAACCAACAGCCCCAGCTAAGCAGGGGCCCTCAGCCCTGTTCCTGGCAGTGGTGGTGTGCCAGGCAGAGCCATTCCCAGCCCAGCACACCCCTGCAGGCACCTGGGCTGCAGGTGTCTCACTGCCACCTTTACTGTACTCATTCTAGCAGGATGTGTCCCTGCCCACGGCAGGGGGTTGGAACTGGCTGATCTTTAAGGTCCCTTCCAACCCAAACCATTCTGTGATTCTTTTCTCTTCCCAGATAAACCTGGTGTTCTTCACCAGAGACCTCCTGCTCACCGGATGCTGCTCCCCACCTGCCCCAACCCTGCCACCTCCAATCTCCCTCCATGTCCCTCCACATCCCTACAAATGCTTCCGTGTTTCTCCTCCTCCCTGGGCTGCTACACCCTGGGAAAAGGAGGGAGCATTAAATCAAGTGTTCTGCTGGGACAGGTGCAAAATGTGCTGCTTTTATCTTTTCCTTTCTGGAAAGATCAGGGAGGAATGCCATGAACAGCCAGGGTCACCCTTGCCCCCGGGGGTGGGGTACACCCCCTTCCTGATGTGTTTCTGGAGCTCAGCTGTGTCAGCTGCCCAGCAGGATCATTCCTTACAGATCCTGGCACCGAGATATGTTCCTGCTCTCAGTCTCTCAGTGCTCAGAGTGGTGAGCACCTGTAGTGCAGACGAGGAGCTGGGAGGTGGAGCTGATGGGAAGCGATACAGGCCAGTGTGCAGCGGTGCCAGCTCCGAGGGGACACAGCTCAGCCTGGCAAAATCAGATGCAAAATAACTCATTTGGCCAGAGATAACCAAGCAGATGAGGGAGGATGGGCTGGTTAGGCAGTGCAGATTCACAGCGATGCCTGGAGAGAAATCAGACACAAGAGTTGCGCTGCGTGTAAAGTCAGTTGTCATCCTAGTGCTCATCACCCTCTCCCTGAATGTCTTCTTCAAGCAGTGACCAGACTGAGAGTGAACCAAAAAGGGAGACAAAGTTCTGTGGAGAAGGAAAAGGGGCCCAGGGCTGGTCACAGGGGGAGCTGAGCCTCCAAGCTGCAAATGAAGCACTCAGGAAATGGTTGCCCACGGAGGCAGGTCCTGCTGTTCTCTGTCAGTGGCAGTGCAGGTGGCTCCAGCAGGGATCAAGTGTGCAAGGGAGAGGGAAGGAAAAGCCCTGTGTGCTTAACAGGATTACCCTCCACTGAGAAGGAGTTCCCCAGATAAATAAACCCTGCTACAAGGCACACGCTGGGGTTTCTGCTGCCTTCTCCCAACTACTGCTTCAGTTCCCACCTCATCCAATTTCCCAAATTTGCCAAACCTGTGGTGGCCTGGAAAGAGGCACAGCAGACTTGGGAACCACAGCAGGCACGAGACAATGTGAAGAGCGAGCGGAGGCTGAAAGCAGCTACAACACCACGCCATTCCTAAAATCCAGAGTGATTCCCTCGAGGCCTCTTAGGGGTGGGATTTATTTATTTATTTTCAGACTGAAGGTGCTGTTTGCCAATGGAAAGATGATGCAGGCTGGTGCAGATGACCCTGCTCAGCTGATACCCTGCATTCCTGCTGGGACACAAGATGGAAACAGAGCTCTGACTCCTCAGGTGGTGTTGGAGGCACAGCTGGGTTCAGTGTCACTCACCCTGCTCACAGAGGGTGTTAGAGCTCTTGACTGGCTGATATTATCCTGTGAAACAAGGAGCTGTACAGATACTGTACCATACCTCTCTCCTTCTTCCCACCCCTTTCCCAGTTCCCCTTGAATTTTTTTACCAGCACTTCCAGGGATGAAACTGCGTTGTCTAACCCAGATTTGCACTCTGAATAACAAGTGGAGCATTTCAAGGAAATGCAGGGAGGGAGGAACGGAGCAGGGGGAGCTCCTGGGGTGCTCAAGAATTGGAAAATCAGAGGAACAGAGCAGAGAGAGCTTCTGAGATGCTCAGGAACTGGTAAATCAGCAGTACACAGTTCCTGAGAGCATGAACAGGAGTACCTGGAGAGCTCAGCAGCCACACACTAAGAGTCGCCTACACTCTGCAGACCCCTGTAAGGAACTTATGAGAGTCCTGGGAGCAGGGAGGAGCAGACAGAGTGCATAAGGAGCTTGTGGGGGGAAGGCATCCCTGCTGTGGGAAGCCGGGTAGGTGTGCAGCAAAGTGTGACACACACAGACTTGTCCAAGACACACATGGGCAAATATCAGCCACTAGGGAGGAGCCTTGGTGTATGAAAGTCCCTCAGAGTTTTGCAGTGGAACTCAATGAGAACCAAAGCTGGATCCTCCTCATATTTTTGCAGGAATTTTCAGGTTCCTATAGGCTAGTGCAGAGTACTGGGGGGGCTGTTCCTCGCTTGCTTTAAAATAGAAGCAGTTCCAACAGCACCGAGCCTGGTGTGGACAGCAGAAACTCAAGGTCTGATGCTGAGGGAGGGAGTTTGGTGGGACAGATGGAGGCACGTTGAGTCCTACAGGAGAGAAGTGGTGCAGGCTGTTGGGCTGAGAGGGGGAAGATGGGAAAGGCTTTGGTGCTGTGCTGCATCCTGCAGGGAACATACAAGAGGATAAGGTGAAGAAGACTCTAGAAATTACTTCCTCCAGGAAGCTGGCAAATTTATGGCAGGGTCACTCCGTCCGCAAGCTGTCCTTGCTTTTCTACGGCAATATTGGAAGGAGCATTGCACAACTTTGTCCTGCTCCTTGCCCTGGCCTCTCCAAGCCTCTGGCATGGCAGGCTGATGGGGAGGCAGCTGGGCCAGCCCCTGTTCCACACAGCAGGACACTTTCCAGTCAGACAAGCCCCGACCCGATAGCACACAACGCTTTCGCTTTGCAAATTACTCATGGCATTTCCTGTAAACACCATCGGCACCTACGGGCTGTGAGCAGGGAAACACAGTGACATTATAAAATGTCTCCTGAAAGGGCAGCCCTGCCTCATTTTTTCCATTATTTGCCAGTTTCCATGTTTGGGAGAGATAGAAATTGGAGCAGGGAGTGGAGTGTGGGGGAATCCAAGGTTGCCTGGGAGGAGGGCAACCTTATCAGAACCTCAGGACAGTACTTTCCAAAGCTGTCCAACACCTCGGTGTGGAGCGTTTCTTTCCCTAGAAAACTTTGAATAAGAAAAGATGAGGAGTGCTCTGGTTGCTTACCAGTTTCCCATCCAACTTCTGCACACACTGTGCCTGAGGAAAAAATGCTTGTGGTCTAAATGTCAACGTAGAAAGCAAGCCTGGAGAGGACATACAGGCAAACAGAGCTGCAATCTAAATAAAATATCAGCAATCTTCATGCTTGAAAATTCCCCAAATCGTGACACTGGATTAAAAAATGGCTTAAGTATTGTGCTTTGAAAAGGATTGAGAATACAGGCAAACAAGAAACCTCAGCCTCCCGTGAGGTCTGTTTGTCTTCTGATATCTTTGTTTTCAGGTTCGCTGGGGAGGGGTTTAACCATCTCCCTAGGACTGTGACACATAGAAACTGCATAAAAATTGACGTCTCACAGTGTCATGTGACTACAAACATCCAGGCACTTAGAAAGCAACAAACATCACAAGATTCAGGATCCATCATAAGAGCGAGGAACCATCACGTAATTTGCCACTAGCACAAAGCAAAGCTGACTGACAGTGTCACCTTACACTGGCATAAACTAATGAATTGCTGTAAAAACAGGCTCCAAGGACTTTTGAAAGTCGAGCTGATTTTCCCCTGGTTTGTTTTATGGTGTCCTCAGTCAGGACAAGGGGAGTCACCTTGCCAGGAGGTTTATAAAGACCCATTTTTTCCCCTCAAAGGCTCACAGTCCAGTGTGTGATAGGGTCCAATAAAGGGACTGACAGGACCACAGCAATGAGCCAAGAAGATATGTAAAGTCTGGACATAGATTATTGCTCTGGAGTGCACAGAGAAAAAGGTAAAACAATTACCTGCGTGATGCACTATCACAAAAAATGGGAAAGTTAAATAGACACGGGCAGCTAATTCAACCTGGCAAGTTCCGTGGCTGTGCTGGGGCTGTGCCAGAAGGATTGGTGCCACCTGGTCCACGGCTGTGATGGAGGCTTTGATTAGAGGAGGAGCATTAATGGATGGACGATGCCAGGGCAGGTGCAGGGCAGGCAGAAGGGGCTGGAGAAGGGAGACACTGCAAGACACAGCCAGGTTGCAGCACATTTGGAATTATTTTGGAATGAAATATCCAAGGCTTAATTTTATGGCAGATTTCTGAGCCCGTTTCCACTGAGTTCTGTCCTTTTCTAAGAACAGTCAAACCTCTCTGTCTGCTGCCCATCACGAGGGAGTGTGGTGGTCTCTTGTAGGAGTCCCAATACTCTTTTTCAGACCACTCAATCTGAGACTATCCCAGGGGGAATTTCTGATACTCTCTGCTCCTGCAGATCAACCTGGAAAAGGGGAAGAGTCTCCTGTAGTAGAGAGGAAAACTAGTTAACCTGTATTTCTAAACCTCCAAGAAACCTTCCAAGAACCTGGATCTGTTCTGACTCAGCAGGATCAAAATATCTGTATTTGGGCAGGTTGGATTCCCAGCCCAAACCTCCCACTTCCTCTCCAAAACCACTGTGCTGCCACACACCGAGATTTGTGTGGGATGTTTCCTTGCTGCTCTGAGTGTCATCTGAAACCCTCTACCCCAGGTTACACATTGACCCACGGTGTCATGCCCAGTGAGCAGGAACACTGGCAAACAGGCAGGTGCTGTGCATGGCCTGCCCAGGACACCTCCCCAGGGCAGCCAGCAGCTCTCTCAGGCTCTGGTGGACAACTTTGAGAAGATTTTTGCCTCCTACCAGCAAAGTCTCCAGGGGAGATGGCAAAGCAAGGGGCTGGATCATCATCCAGCTAGCAGAGAATCATAGGATATTTTGGGTTGGAAGGGACTTCAAAGATCATCCTGTTCCAACCCCCTGCCATGGGACACCTCCTTTACACAGGTTGATCAGAGCCCTGTCCAGCCTGGCCTTGGGCACCTCCAGGGAAGGGTACCTCGGTCTTTTCCTGGTATCCCAGCTATCCCAACCTTCATGAAAATGTTTTCTCAGAGGGTACCAGGACAAGCAGGACCCTGCTTGAGGATGAAGAGCCCATAAAAAAGACTGGAAGGAGTTTTGTGCCACTTCCCATTTCAGTGGAGGACATCAGGATGCAGAGAAGGGGGGATGCTCCCCTGAGACCTGTCAGCTGGGTGCAAGGGTGACCCCAGCACTGGCCATGCCCTCGGTGACAGGCACCATCCTGCAGGATCCACTTGTGGCAGACAGACCTGGGGGGTTCTGGAGGTCCATGGACAGCCCCCAGCAGAGTGAGAGAATGAGGCAGGGTCAGCATCTGCTCAAGAGCTGAAGGAGACAGGAATGAGGGCCAGGCTGGAGACGAGATGCACACAGCACAGACCTCAGGGCTATCCAAGAGACAGGGCTGGAGACAGCCACACCTAAACCTGAGGCCAGGAGGAGACTGGAAGCCCCAGGTGGGGCTGAAATGAGGCTCCAGAACCCATGGCCAGGGTGTGGGGGGAAGCTTCTGGTGAGACTGGTCAGGGCTGTCAAGAATTATTAAGAGCCCTGTACTGGTTTTGGCTGGGGCAGAGTTAATTTTCTTCGCAGTGGCTGCTGTGGGGCTGTGTTTGGGTTTGTGCTGAAGCAGTGCTGATAGCACAGGGATGTTTTGGCTGTTGCTGAGCAGCTCCCACACAGAGCCGAGGCCTTTTCTGCCCCTCAGCCCAGCGAGGGGGCTGGGGGTGCACGAGGAGAGGGGAGGGGACACAGCCAGGACCCCAGGGATGTCCCACACCCTATGGGGCCGTGCTCAGCACAGAGAGCTGGGGGGAGAAGGAGGAAGGGGGAGATGTTTGGAGTGATTAATTTGCCTCCCAAGTCACTGTTACCTGTGATGGAGCCCTGCTGGCCTGGGGATGGCTGAACACCTGCCTGCCATGGCAAGTGGGGAACGAATTTTGTGTTTTGCTCTTCTGAAACACACAGCTTTTGCTTTACCTGTTAAAACGCCTTTATCTCAACCCAGTTTTCTCACTTTTGCCCCTCCAATTCTTTCGTCCATCCCACTGTGGGGAGTGAGCGGGCGGCTCCGTGGGGCTGAGCTGCTGGCTGGGGTTAAACAAGGACACACCCTCAGGGCTCTGACAGATGAAAACACCATGGGAAGAGGGGTCCATCTTCTTCAAAAGCGTGTTCTTTCTCTCTCCTTAGCTCACCTCCCTGATGTGAGGTGTTTCTATGGAAGTTATCAGCTCCTCAACCAGTGCCCGCAACCTCGTCTGCATGGGGCACATCTGCAGAGTGGTCTTTTGTGCAAAGCCTGCCCTCACACTAGAGAAATCTTGCTTGTACAGCTGACCTATGTTCTCCAGAACCAGCTCCTTACAGCACAAAATACCCCCCTTAAAAACGAAATACACCCCTAAAAACAATGTTGATGGAAGTGTGGAGTCGGAAGTTAGGAAACGCTGTGATTAAGGCCACCTGTGCAGCCTTTCTTCATCACCCTCGTGTGTCTGCATTGGGAAACACTCTCTAATTGCCTGCTCCACAGTGTCTTACTCACTCAGCTCACAAGGTAGGCAGTGCACTGCTGTTTGGTCTCTGACCTGTTCTGTACCCACTGACACTGGGCTTTGTGTGCTGCACGCTGCTCCAGCCCTGCTCGGGAGATTATTATTTCACAGCTTTTCCCAAGCTCCCCATCATTAATGTATCAGGGCACGTGCAGTGGGGGTTTGTCCAGCTTCACAGAAGTCCATTTAAAGGTGGCAAACCAGCAAGAGAGAAAATGAATGAATATTCCAACCAGCAAGAGAGAAAATGAATGAATATTCCATTTTTGTCACTCAGACTGGGGGTGTGAAACTCTCAGAGCCTGAGCCTTCCCAGTGCTCAGTGTCTTCGAGGACAGAAACCACCAAATTCAGCTGAATAAAACAACCCCACAGCATTGTCAAATCCCACTGCTCCCACTTGTAGCCAAACCAAAGGAACAGCTGATTACTTCTGGGTTTCAGCCACTTTTTAGCATCTTAACAAGAGCTTTGCAGAATAGGTTGCAACAGAGTTCTGTTACTAAAGCATTATCCTGGACAAAAGATGTTTGACATTCAGACTGCTTCCTTCAAGGGAATTAAGGCACTTACATGTACTTTAAGATACATGTTAGATACACTGAAAGATACCCTTATATGTGTTTCATACATACTGGGTACCAAGTTATACACAACCAAAAAAATGAAATTAGACAGCATTTTTCAGGAGACTGTGCTGGCTGTGTGCAGCAGTGCTATTTTCTCAGGGCATTACATGCTTTTCTTCATGCTCTCTGCTGGTTTGACATCCTGGAGCTGGGAAGAAGAATGAGAGGTCAGCAAACATCTTTGTTTCAGTCCCATCTTTCTCTCCCTCTCAGCTCCCTGGCTGTTCTCTCCTGTGATGAGCCGAAGCCCTCGGCATTCCAGCCATCCTTTCCTGAGCCAGATCCATCAGCTTTGGAGCTGGCTGCACGCACTGTCTCTGCCATCTAAGGTCTCACAAGCTGAGTAGCAGCCACTCAATTCACCAAGAACAACACTGGGTGCCCTTAATTGCTCTACTGGGCACCAGCCTCTGCCCCATGCCTAAATCCTGTCTTCATCCAGCTCCTACTCTTTGAGTAAGGTCTCCTTTTGACCCTTCAGCCTCTGTTTAGCCTTGTCTTCTCCAGGAGACAAGCCAGCCTTTCTGTAATCACAGGGCCCTGTAGTGCCCCTGAAGGTCCTGCAACACCAGTACAAATCACAGCTTCCTCAGGTAACCTCTGTACTCTGCAGGCTTGGTCCTCACCCATCCTCAGGCTTTTCTCTCAAAATCTCGAGGAAAACCTCATCTCACTCCCAGTGATCCCATCTCCACCTCCTTTCCCAGACATCCCCTCCTCCATCCTTTCTCGGAGTCAGGACAGCCTTTCTGCCGTGCTTCCATGAGCTATCCTCCTAATCCCTGTATTCTTTCCTGCCCTGCTCATGTTCCTAATCCTCCCCGCAGTCTCCCAGGCTTCACTCTGCTCCCTTTATAGATCTCACTGACCATCTTCTTGCCCAGTTTCCTCTCTTCAGCCTTCTGGCCCTTCTCTTTACAAGAGAAGATTCACAATTTGAGTGGGTTTTCCACAAAAAAGGGGGAAAAAGGGTTTTCCACCAAAGCAGGGGAAAGGGTTTTCCACAAAAGGGAGGGAAACCACACCCCAAAACCCAGGTGTATACTCATTTATGATGCTACACACCACCCAGGCAGTGATGTGATGAGCTGACTCTGTCTTTGAAATTATTCACATATTTCTGGAAAACTGGACACATGTACAAGATCAGGCAGGAAAACACCCAAACTGTACACAGAGTGAATGCTCTTCCCTTTACTCAGACATTTTTTAGCTTAGGAAGGAAATACTATGTCTGTATGTGCACAGGACAGGCTACAGGTAGGTGTTCTGTGGTTTTTGTTGTTCACAGGAGCAGATAAATTTGCATTAAGGGCAGACACAAAGGTAGACTGAGCAGACAGATTAGGTACAATCACATCAGGTGATGTAGAAATGCCCCCTCCCTTTTCCCCCCAGTTCATTATCCATTTAAATGAACATTTGACTAAAAAACATAAAACCACCAGCAGTTCCCCTTTGTCTTGGCAGTGTGAGGCCAGAGTACAACCAGCTCCTACCCTCCCTAGAACAGGGGTGACCAGAGGTGAATGACAGAAGAGCTGAAGAAGTTTCTTGGCTGATGTTTATCAATTAGCCCAGCATCACTTGGCGTAGCTAATTCCACCCACCACGGGTTTGTTTTGAAAGCAAGATGAGGCCATGCCTTGTTGTGGATGCACTGTTTAGGCATGTTAGAGTATTGCCTAAGCTCAGCAGGAAAGGGAATAGCATTGCTAAGGGCAGGTGATATCATTCCTGACTGAGAGCAAGGACGTGTCTTTCCCAGCACCCTTGGGGAGAAGAAACACTGACAGCAACAAGCAGTGAGGAAAAGAAGAATTGCTTGGTGGCCCTCATCCAACAGTTCCCAAAATGTGCCCAGGAGTAGCCCTTGGTTAAGGTTTAGCTCATGAGTAGCCCCCTTGGTGTAGGGCCCGGCTTAAGAACACCTCACTGAATTGTGGCCATAATAATGTGTAAATACAAGGTGGAAACCCTGTCCTAAAGCTCACCAAGCTCCCAGCAAGGATCCAGGTGTCTGCCACAGAGATGGGGATGGGAAGGAGCAAACCGAGTGCCAAACAGCCACAATTTATTTTTGTACAGTGCCCCAGTTTGTAACAGAATGCAATTACGTATTCAATGTGTCAAAGAGGCAAATTCCTTCAAGGCAAACAACTTTTTTTTTCTTCCCAAGTGAAACACAATTATTGTATCAAGGCTCAATCACCCATTTCTTCAAAGAATGTGACCGAATGGCAACCAGTCACCCGGATTTGGGGTTCCCATATGACACCAGGAAGGGGGAAAAGGCAGAGAGTCAATCCCATATGTTTCACAGGCTGGAATCCAGCAGGTGACCCAGAGATTTTCCAAGCAACAGTAGATGAGAAATGATTTTTAAACAAGGGAAAGGAAAGAGAGAGAGAGAAAAAAATTCCTATTTCCTTTGAAAGCATCTGTGTTTGGGAACAAATAGGAAGCAAACACCTAAAGCAGACACACCTGAGTTAGCTGCTTCTGGAAGGAGGGGAGAAGTGGGCATTTCTGGGACACCGTTTGTCCCATGTAGAGGTCTGAAAGAGATCAGATGATTCACACCATGGAAAATCCTGCTTCTCCTCCCTGACAACAACGGGAGCCCAGAGCAACTGGTGCAAACCCCACCTGCAGTGTCCCCAGATGCCTGGGAAAGGCCAGTCCCCATAAGAGGCTGAATCACACTGGTTTGATTAAAAAGAAATCGTACAGACTGAGACCATTGTCTTCAGGGTCACCTTTTGCTGTATCCAGGCTTTCCTTGGAAAAAATTGCAGTTGACAGGCCTGTGTCTCCTTGGTTTGGGAGGAGGCTGGGCAGAGTCACAGGTTCTGCTGGGAAAGGATGAAGACTCTGACCTTGGTGACAATAACAGAAAGGAACGGAAAAAAACCCTTCATGCTTCAGAAGCTGCTAATTGAGACTTCCAGCAGTCATTTAAGGAAATCCCTCCTTGCTGAATAACCTTTAAGCAGGAAAGCAGCGGCTGGCTGAGCTTTCTGACGTGCCCTGGTACGTCACTGGGAGAGCAGCGGGATTCATGGGCACGGCAGAACCCCGGAGCTTTGGGAAATCCTTTCAGGGCATCCTCTCCCAGAGCTGGGTGAAGGCAGGACAAAGCCCATGGAAAGGATGCAGAAAACAGCCCCTAAGAGAGACGACAGGGAGCCTTTGATTTCCTAGTGCTTTTGAACACGACCATCTGGACTCTCCCTCCCCCTGTCCTCATCCCTAGGGACTTCTCTCCCTGGATTGAAATGCAGGCCAGCAGCAAGAGGGCAGGAGGAAGAGCACGGCAGCTGAAACCTCTGTGCTGCTCGAAAGGAAATGTGGTGGTGTGCTTCAGACAGCAATTGCCCTGCTATTTCCCTCACTTAATGGTGCTGGCTCCTTAGGAAGGCAGGCAGGTGGATGTGGGGCTGGATTCCAGCTGAGGGCCTTGGGAAGCAGCCTTTGGGTGCACTTGGGAGGACACAAAGCAGGAAGGTCTTGTTGAACTGATCGGGCCAGGTGTTGGTTGGTTCCACAGGGAGGCTTTCAAGTGTCTGGACTCAACACTTCCCAGAACCTGTTTTAGCCAGGACGTCCCCCACTATAATCTACCCTATCCTGGCCTTCATTCGTTTGATAAAATTATTTGTGCACCTTGGTTGAACACCTCTGGTGCTCTCACTGGCCAGGCAAACATCGTATCATTCAACCTTGGCAATTTCCAGCCTGGAAAGGGGCAGCCCAGGGAGGTGGTGGAGTCTCTGTCCCTGGAGGTGTTCAAGGAATGACTGGATGTGGCACTCAGTGCTCTGGGCTGGGTGACAAGGTGGTGATCTAGCACAGGTTGGACTCGATGATCTCAGAGGTCTTTTCCAACCTTAATGATTCTGTGATTCTGTGATCTATGGCAAGGACGGCTTTTAAAAGAAACATGACATTTCTGTTTTATCTGGAGCTTGAATTCACGTGTTGCTGTTGTTCTTGTTGCCATAACAAAGAAGAGCTCTTGGTTTTCTAATGTGCTGGTTTTGGTGAGCCTTTAGCCAGAATAATCCTGTGAGGTGTGAGTCCCACAAACCTCAAACCCTTTTATTTATTTTAATAGCAAGGAGTTTACCACAATGAGTTGTCCATGTTTCTGTCTCCTTTTTTATGTCACTGTGCCTTCTCTTTCACAGGAGCAAATCATGCAAATTCCTTTCTTGAATGAAAGAATCACCATCAAGCATTTTGAAAGCAGCAAATTGTATCACCTCTAGGCAGCCAGAAACCCTCCCACCTGTCAGATTTCTTTTTTTATATGCCTGTGTAACACACGGTGCAACCTTGAGCCCAGTACCTCTGCTTAATGACGCCAGTCTCAATCACAGGCCTAAATTATCAGGTGTTTGGCACCAAGTATTCAAAGCATTACCTTGAAAAATGAATTGTAACCTTGCAGAGTTTAACTAATACAAACATCTTGTAATCAAAAATGCAGGGAAAAGGTGAATAAAGACAGCAAAAAGTTTCACTTATTCTTTGATATTCTTTCACTTATTCTTCTCAGAATTTCTTCAGGATTATTTATTCAGCACCTAGAGCATAAGACTTCCTATTTACCTTTAAAATGCGTGGATAAACATTTTTCCCCTAGTCTGATGATCAAGTAAAAAAAGTAGAGGAAAGTGTTCAGACCACAATGTGCTTTCAATTTTCCTGCAACAGAGTAAACCAGAAGAATTGCTGGATGCTGGACATGAATATTCCATCTGTCCCAGATAAAACATTTTTCATTTGGGGCACGAAGGAAGTGAAGACCTCGTTTCCTGGGATGCTTGAGGAGCAGATGTGCTCCCTTATCTAATGGCCCAGCAGTCACATCATTTATCTGGGATGCAGGAGATCTGATATTTTCCCTTTCTCCATGCAAAGGAGTTTGACCCCGCACCTTGTGTCCTGTAGATGACTGTCCTGAACGTATGAGATGACAGCCAGGAGCAAAGGGAGCAAGTAGGGCACAGCTCAGTTTCTCCTGCTGACGTTTCTCTTTGCATGACAACTTAAAACCTCCACTTAATTGAAGATGAGGGTTCCCATCCCATCTGCCACGAGTGTACCTCTGTCACGAGGGTAGGATTTCATCCCTGCCCCTCTGAACATGGAATTGAGCCCCAGTTCAAGTCTGCTCTCCACCCTGCTCAGCCTCCAGGCTTTTAGCTCCAAAGATGTTTGAGTTTTCACTCAAACTGCAGGAGCCCAATTCAGACCCGAGCCATGAAGCTGGGCTTCACTTTGAGGGTGTAAATGCCTGGTTTAGTACTGAGGGTTTGCCCTAATATTCACATTGTGTTGACACAGCTCTTACGAACCTGGAGTTCCCCCAGAGACTTCCCACACAGTACTGCAATATAGAATCATAAAATGATAGAATTGTTTGGATTGGAAAGGACCTTTAAGGTCATTGAATCCAACCTTTAACGCAGCACTGCCAAGGCCACCACTAAACCAGGTCCCTGAGCACCACACCTGCACATCTTTTAAATACCCTCAGAGATGGTGACTCCACCACCACCCTGGGCAACCCTTTCCAGTGCTTGAGAACCCTTTTCCCGACAAAGTTTTTTATAATATCCAATCTAAGTTCGGGATGCTCAGAACAAACCCAGAATCTGAGTTTTTGAGGCTTCCCATACACATCCAGTAATGTAGCTTGTGCTGTTGGACGATGCATCGGTTGTTCTTGACTTTCAGTCCAGTTCCACTGAATGCTTGTGTTTTTACAGTAAGTTTTAAATATCCATGTAGTTGGGAACAACAGGAATTTTGAAAAGCAGCAGGTTATCTGGGCTTGTTGGGAAAGTTTCCCGAATGTTCCTAGTCTTCATGGAGTCAGAGAGGCAGAATCTCTGTGTTCTGGAGTCAGATTAGTCTGCTGGTTGCTGACAAGCTGCCAAATTGCCCAGAGTAGGCTTTGTGCACTACAGTATTGTAACTGCTCTCTCCCATGCACTGTGCTTTACAACAGGTCCTAAGACACAAGATGAAAGCCCCTGGTGACCCAAAGCCAGGAGTCTCACTGCACCACCTGCTCTGTGAACTGACATTTTACCTGGCTTGAGAAAAACCCACCAACGAGAAGATGGGAAACACTGCCAGCAGTGCAACAAAAACAATAACCCCTCAAGACTCTCAGTGAAAACGTAGTGGGAGATGCTCTGATCCCTCTGCTCCTTCTGTGTTTGAGCTAGAGAGCTTTATCTGAGCATCTGAGCTGTGGCTGGGAGAACACAGCCTGCTGGGGTGCTGACTAAGGCTCGGGTTCAGTAAAAAGCAGTGACGTGACCCTTTCTGTGCCAAAGCTACAACAAACACAGGGTCAGAAGCTGGTGAAGAAGCCGGCAGGACCACGCCAGACCATTTAAAGTGGTCTGCTGATACACACCTTAAGCATATTACATAGCTGAAAATTTTTGCCCACTTAAGAATTTCGAGTGACCACACCCAGGAATGTGTTAATACTGTTGTAATTAGGGGTGGGACAACTGGTTCAGATAAAATAAAAAACAACCTGAAACTACACCCAAAACTTTAATGATCCTCTCTCATCCTGCCCTGTGTTGTTTCACCTTTAATCTCTTTTTTTTTTTTCTCCTCCACACACCTTTCCAGTTTTGAAGAAAGAGGAAGTAGAAATACTGACAACAGCAGAGCAGCCTCCTCTCATTTCAGTGACCAAAACTAGCAAGTGTTGCAAATCTCATAAAAAGTCAAGACCCTAAATCTCCAGCTGTTTTACACAAAGGATCTGTGCTTTATAAAATCTCTCCCGGACACAAATTTTTTAGCCTCCCTCCAGGTTTCAACCAAAGAAAGGTAATTTCCATTCACTGATTGTACTTGTGAGCACCTGGTGTTTGCAGTTTAAATGATCACATGTTTCTGACGACTGGCTACAACAGCCTGGAAAACACCTTTCTTCCCAAGACCCTTCCCTGTCCCACTTCCTCACACGGGGGAATACAGATCCAGAGAGGATGTGGGGCTGGAAGACCTGCATGTTTCCATGGTTTTTTCTCTTGCTTCTGTGCTCAAGGTTAAACTGGTTATCGGATGTAGAATAAGGGAAGAAAGCCTTCCTGCCACCCTGAAGGTGAGACTGGAGAGAGGACAGGGCTCCTTCCTTTTCCTGTAGCATAGAGCATCATCCACCTCCTAGGATCCCCCCTGGGACTGAAGACTTGCTCTCTTTTTCCTGCATTTCTGAAAGCTCAGAGCATTTTTGGCTCCTGAGGTGAGGGGCTTTCATCTGTCAGAGCACGGATTCGTGGAGGAGAGATGTGAGGAGGGAAGGGCAGTCTAGGGACTGTTTAGTGGTCCCCACGGCCAATAACTTCTTATGCATTTGTGTACAAATCATGTCTAATCTTTCTGGGTGACTCTGTGAGGCCTAGCCACGAGAAGAAAAACAAATGGTGGCAGAAAAATGAAGATAGTGTTGAGACTTGACTGAAGGAATCATATTTTTATATGATTTATGAAGTAGCCCTGAAAAGCTTTTTTTTTCTTTTTGTTTATTAAACCATTTGTTTGTTTTACCTTGACATTATCAGGAATGCTGCAGGTTCCTCTTTACATTTTGTTAGTGATCAGCCTGCAAAAAAACCTTCAAGGAACCTGGCTTGAGACAGCTCCCAAGGGCTTCAACAGCAATAATAAAGGAGCTGAATCCTTCCCACACAGGCCAGGTTAGTTTGTCCTTTTGCCCCAGCTGTTTCTGCTGCTTGAGATACATTTGATTACATTAATTAAAGTATAGTAAACTTCAGCCTGACTGAAAACTGCTTCCCTTTCAGTTACGTGGCATTTCTTTAATGGCAAAGTGTCTTCAGCTTCCTATGTTTCTTTCATGGTCTGTACTCTTTAAACAAATAAATTCAGTACAGCAAAACCCATGCAGGAAGCAAGCTGTTTGCTAACAAGGAAACTACTGTGAAATCATGAGCACCTTTTGGATTAAAGGAAACTCTCTGGATTTGGTCAGGAACTAGTGAAAAAGTAGAGTGCCTTTTTCACCCTCTTGGAGCAAAATTTCCTCCATTTTCCCCCAGCTCAACCAGAGACAGAAATGTCAGTAAGAATCACCTTCTAATTTCCAATGCAATATCTATATATATATTTAGAGAATAGATCTTTATTTGGAAAACAGAAGTACTAAAAATTCCACATGCAGTTTACAAGTTTCAGACACTAAAAGTATGAATTCCTGTGTCACCGGGTCTCACATGTGAGGGCTGTAAATGGGGTGGGGACAAAGCACAGTCACTGACACCAGCTCTGCACCCCCACCTGGGTTAGTTCTGATGAGCTTCACCTGGGTTTGATCCCCATGTGGGCCATTCACTTAAGAGAGGGGCTCACTGATCCTCGTGATGCCCTTCCAACTCAGAATATTTTGTGATTCTGTGATCTGATACCCCAATTTTGAATGCAAAGAGCAGCCAAGAAACACGAGTGGAGCCCAGCCCATGGCCACACTGTCTACCAACGTTCCTGGCTCTTCCCCACACTGCCCCGAAAGCCTCCATCCTCCAAGGTCTGAGAGCACTTGGCTTTTGGCAGGGAGGGCTCCCTGAGTGAGAGGGCTCCTGAGCTCCTCAAGCATCAGGTCAGCTCCTCCAGCAGGCACTGTGCTGCACACAGTTACCACGACTCCTTAATTCCCACCTCTCACTGCGCGTTCTTTCCCCCATTATTTTTTCTCCCTCTCTCACACGCCGTGACCTTGGTGGCAGAATGAACACACTTAATCAAAAAGGGAAGAAAAACAAGTGCAGCCTTGTGCCACCACCTGTAAGCTGCCCTGAATTCATTACCTGCACGGTGCCAGACAGTGACGTTCCCAGCCACCGTGAGCGAAGTACAAACACTACCTCACACCAAAGGCATGTGCGTAGGAACTAAAAAACAACAACAGGATTCCTGTACACATTACTTCAGTCTTGCAGACTTTTTTTTTTTTTAATGTTATTTTGCCTCAACATGGGCATTAGAGGCACGCTCTTGATTCACTTCATTATTTCTTCAGACATGCGTGAAGTTTGTTGGTGGGTTCAGCCGCTTTCTAAAGCTCTTCACAGAGTTTAAAACAGCTGGACAGCTCTGCAAAGTCATAAGCAAGGCTCCTTGTTGGTTTAAGAGCTAGGAAATACTAGAAGATGGCAAACAACAGGTCATCTGCTTGCCTTCCAGCTTCTGAGCTTTTGAAGTGCGTGCTATCAAATTTCTGAACTTCCCAGCTATGGTCATAAGGGCTGGAAACTCGTGCAGCTTTTGTTTTAATCCTGCAGTTCCCCCCCACCCCGTCCTGGGTGGCAGAGCTGCAGGTGGCCCTTGCTCTGTGAAGGAATTGCATGAAAGTTTTAAACACGGGTAGCCTTTAAAACACCAACCAAGGCAGTAGCTGTAACATGTTTGGCCAGGTTTCGGGAAGATTATTTTCTCAGCTTATCTAATGGAATGTGTGCCTCACTCACGGAGACAGCTACTGGTTTTCCAGAGACAGGGGCATTTAGCAGTGAAAATGGCATCAAGGAGCAGCCACTTTCCAGCTCCTCTGTCCTCATTTGCCCTCTGCAGAGAGTTTCAGCTTTCTGTTGTTTAAAAAGCCAGAGGTGCAGCGGGTAGGTTTTCTGGACTGCATTTAAGCTGTTCCTTCTGGGGTATCCGGTGACAATCCCCGTTGCAAAACAGGCCACCACCACTAGCAACTCAGAAGCAGAAAAAGTTTGAGTCATGCTAAAGTTTGGACAGTCCTTTGTGCAGATGGGCCACATCCCAGCGGCCCATGCAGCTCATCTGCTCCATTCTCAGCACTCTCAAGGGCTGCCTGGGAGGTGGCAATAGGATCTCATGGGTGGCTTCCACCTATGAAGAGCCCAGATTTATAGCCTGGACTAAACCAGCCTGGGATGAGGGGTTTAGTATCACATTTCCATTCCTGGGGCACCCAGGCACTGTGCTTGATACTGTTTAGTTTTTGGTAGTTTCAGGTTCAGAGCAGCAGTAAATTTAAAGGGAAAAGGTCACACTTTAATTATAAAAAAAGCCCTTTTTTTTGCTTCACAGTTCTCGCTTTTTTTTCTCTTCCCAGCGTATCAGTCATTCAGGGATCGTATTTTACCACGTCTCTCTGCTATTTCCCCAGCCAAGGTTTGGTCAACGAAACATTAGCTCATAATGAAACAGCAGCAGTTATGTGCTCAGAAATGCAAGAAGCCCTTTTTACTATGGTTTTGCTCTTATCCGATTTCAAAGGTTCTCTAGAAGACTTGTGAAACTAACCCACTCAAAGTGTGAATCAAAAGCTTGGTCTGTGCTCATAAGCTGTGCTGGAGAAGGAAATCTGCCTGTCCTCTGTGCTGAGTCAAGCTATTAACCCACCCCAAACATATGTACGGGGAATTTATGGAGCACCCACGTCTGGCCTTGCTCCTGCCAGTCTGACACAGATCCTGGCTTCCACCCGCTCTCATCTGCACCTCTCGTTTGTTTTTCTCTAGCTCCCCTTTGCACTCTTGCTCTGCTGGAGCGGGAAAATCTGCAAGGCAGAGGCAGCCCAATGCCCACAAACTTCCAAAGTTTAAGCACTGGGCTCCTGCCCCTTCCCAAGCCTCAGAGGTTTCCCAGTCTTTCTACAAAACCCATGATTCAGGTCACTGCAATCAACCCACTTCTCCCCAGTGTCTGGCAAAGGAGAGACCACCACTCAAATGCTCTCTCAGGCTGGGACCCTCTGATCTCTCTGCAGCAGAGTCAGCACCTTCCTCTGGGACTTCCACTTTACAGCTGTTGTTTAAGGCCAGAGGTTGGGAGCAATAATGGGATTTATGGCCTGCAAAGCATTGATCTGGTTGTTGTTGCCTTGATAGAAATTAAAAAAAAAAAAAAAATTAGAACTGGCCATCAGATCTCCACCCTTTCTACAACTGGATTTTAAAAAAAACCGAAAAAACAAAACAACAAAAAACCACAACCACTACTTTTTTTTTTGGCCCAAATTATCAGTCATGCCAAAAGTGCTTTGTTACTACTGAAAAGTCAACGTTCAGGATGTGATTTTCTGTGTTACACTGAAAATCTCCAAAGCATCTAAAATACTATTTTCAAGAGTTTTTCATAGGAAAAAAACAAGCCCTAACTTTATTTTTTCCCTCCTCTTTGTTTTGTATCAGAGGAGTTCCACACACTGTCTAATAAAGTCAGATCTTGGGGTGAAATTATTTGCTGTAGGGAAGGCAAGGCCAGACCTCCTGTTTTCTTTCCTACCTAGAGACACTGTACTGGGAGTAGGCCACCACATCTGTAGTTCCAGCTACATACAAGAGTTTGAGCAACGAGCAGTCAGAGCTGAACAAAATGTTTTTTGAACATGATAAATAATAAAAACAGAGATGGGAGAGATAAATATCATTTACAAATTTAAATACTTAAAAACCTGACTCTGGTTGACAAATTATATTTAAAAAGGGAGGAAAACATTTTGAAAGGCATTGGTATTTTAAAAGTTAGGCAGTGTTTTCATTTTAGAATAGAGCTGTTGTTTCATACTGTGTACACGTCAAATAGGAAAGATGTAGGGAAAAGCTTTGCCCTGAAGATGAAACAGAATCTTTGGTCTGAGCTTGCCTTTTGCTGACTCAGAACAAAGTAGTGTTGTGTGGAGGGGTCACACTGGAGGAAAATAAAACCAGCCCCCAAAACATTTCACACCAGAGTTTTGCTCTTGTTATTTTTTCTGTATTGCAGTTCGGCTACCAGATCAAGGACGCATTACTTACATGTTATTTATACTTCTGTAATTAATGGGTATGAGCGTTATTAGTGACCTCTTGCATCATCATCACCACCACATGCTTTTATATTCAAAGTGTATCCAAGGGCCTAAGCAGGCAAAAAGGGAACAAGTTGTTTGTTGTAGCAACAGCTCTTTCATTTTTGCCGGGAAAACTCCTCGTGGCCTCCAGACACTTTATAAACGGGAGGAACCGCTTTGGAGAAGGGGAAGATGCTGATTCAGTTTCCTCCCCCCAGCGAATGAGAGGGTGAAAATATCCCGTGGTCATACGGGGAAAACACTAAATTAAACTTCTTAAATGTCCGTTCAATTAGGCTTGAAGGAAGGTAGCTTAGTATTCGAGGATAATGGGAGTTATTTACAAGGGATTGTCAGTTATATAAATATTCCCAGGCTGTTATCCAACCATTCCCCATTAATCACTCGGTACTTCAGTTAACTTCTGCAGCTACTCCGCACCAGGGTTGTAGCCCTGGACACACACTCAGCTCCTGGCTGGTTAATCCCTGTGTCCACGCCAGCCTCAGCGCTTCCTGAGTGCTTTTTCCTGCTGCTCCCATCGCCTCGGTGCTCCACACCCTCTCTCACAGATTCGGTGACGACCGCCTGCTCCTGCTGCTGCCCGGGTATTCCGCCTGTGCTTGTCCTTATGGGGAGAATCCAGCCCCGACTGAAACACACACGAAAGCCCCAGACAACGATGCTAATTTGTTTGTAGCCCTTCGTTACTTAATACGAAACACAAAGCAGCTCATCTGCTGCTAAGAGGTTCCAGCTCCCCCTCCTTCCAAAGCACGAGTTCAGCTTTCCATGGGACTTCTCAGGAAAGAAGGGAGCTCATGATTGAGATTACTGTCAGAGATTGTGGGTTTGCCCAAAAAAGGAGAAGGAGAAGGTTCGAAAACCTCCCCTTCTCACCCTCACATTTATTTTTTTTACAGAAGAGCAGGTCTGGGAAGGTGAGGGGGTGGCACACAGCACTTTCCCAATTGTCAGACAGTGAGAAAACGCAGCTGAACTCCTCATCCAGCAGTGACCCATTTACCTTCAGGCAGAGATGGAGACCTCATTAGATGCTGTAAAACATCCCAAAACTTTTCTTTGATTTTTTTTTTTTTCTTCTCTCACAGCCTGGGTGTTCATAAGCCTTAACCTGTCAAAGCTTTATTCACACCTGCTCCTCTGGCTGCGCTGGGTTCACACATTGCAGTGCTTCCTTCTACCAGAAAAATCAGTAAAGAAATCTGTAACACTAAAGTGGGCTGATAAGCCATTGAGATGTTTGAAGATGCTTGTTAAAGCTTTAAGAGCATAAAGCTGTTTCCAACAAATATATCAACAGCAACAAAAGAAAGTCTTTGGCTGCAAGACCACTGGGCTGGCGAACAAACAGATTTTTGTGAGGCCCTTTTTGTAAATATAGTTTACCTTCACTTCAGTAAAATTCTATTTCTTTTGTTCTTTTGTTTTCTTGAAAAAGGATTTCTGCTCCTAACAGAGCATTTACTTTTAGGTGAACAAACATGCTGTGAGAACCGTGGCAGCGAGGACTGAAATGACAGCAAAGCTCTGCTTGGGGGAAAAAGGAGGGAGTATCCGATCCAGGGAAAACAAGGTAATACACCCAAATTTGGGTGATGAGTCATGAAAACAAGAAAGAATTAACCCTTGAGGCTTATTTTAGCTACAAAATAAAGTTTTTCCATGGGAGAAAAGCAGACAAATCAGGTGTTGGTTTGCAGAATGGGCAAGATGGGAAAAGGAGCCTGGCCATCCCCAGGGTCTGGGTGGCAGCTCTGTCCTGCCTGTGAGCTGCTTTCTGCAGTCCTGGATCCTAAGGCTGTTTTCCAAACATATCTTGACAGCACAGGATTCACCAAGCACCAACCTTAAAGCTGGAAATAGAAAAGAGTTAATGGCAGTGCTGATCTGACCAGTTCATGTCTTTGCTTGGAAGAATGTGTTGCTCTTTGGGTGTTAGCACGCTCATAGTTAGTTTTTGATTCCTGTTCCTTTTTAACCTTAAAAATAAAGGATCTCTTTCACAGAAGACTGTTGCAGCCAACTCAGACCAAGGATATCCAATATCCACCCAACTCCAACAGAGTTCCTGAGCTGAGAAATGGTGTTGTCCAGCTATGTAACAATCCCTCTGATACCAATAAAGTGCTGCTATGTAGTTTGGGATTTTGCAACCAGGAATTCCACATGCTAGTGTTCGTGTGTGTGTCTAAGGGGAGTAATCTTTCATTGTTTCTTTTCAAAGGAAGCCCATGAGCATCACAAGTTGGTTTCTGAGACAATTTAGGTTGAACAGCTCTGATACAGATTCAGGTAAAGGACTGGTGGCCACTGAGAAGTTTAAAAAGTTAGAAGTTCCAGGGTTTTCCATGGAAATACAATAAGTTTCAGGAAAATAAAAAAAAGAAGTGCAGGTTATTGTACCTGGAGGCTTTATTCACCCACTCCAACTATTCCAACTATAAGCAAACTTCAGAGAGGGGCTTACCTTGGCAGAGCAGCTGTTAATCTAAATTCTGATACAGCTGCTCTGTCCCAGTCACTCAGACCTGCAAAATGCTTGCTGATCTGCTCCCATGGGAATTAAAGCTGTCAGGTGACTGTGATCATAAAAATGCAATGAAGAGCAAAGCTTTGGGTGTTTCTTTTCTGTTTCCCATGCGGGGGGATAAAGTACCCCAGAGAAAGCAGGCTGAAATTTCTTCTTTGACTTGCATCCCAGCAGAACTACCTACTGAAATGCTCCACAGCAGCCCTGCCCTAGCAGAGTCTATGCTGATGACAATGGCTTCTTCAGGTGTCACCAGGAGGCTAATTTATCCAGCAGTATTTTGGTTCTCACCACTGGCCAGGTGGCCTAAGGAAGTAAGGTGCTAATTTTAGTCTGAGACAGAAAAGTAGCTACGAAAATACAACTATTTTCACTTGTCACTCAAATAGTCTCTATAGAATCCTAATTTTCGTATCAAAAGCCCCTTTTCAGAAAAGGACTGCACTGAGGAGAATCACACCGTGTTTTCCAGTCATGGGGGCTGGAGGATACTCACTTGGGAGTACGTTCACAAAAAAATTCAGCTGCATTTTTATGGTTTTGACTCCAATCCTGAGATTTTCAGAAACATTTCTCCATAACTCCCTATGAGCTTGAGTGCCAAGGTCACATCCACCTTCTGCCTGACCCAGGACCACTGGCAGAGCAAAGACCGAGAATATGGATCCTACAGAAACAATGAAAGTAAAACGATGAGCTTCCCATAAACCAGGTTATTTTCAGAAACACACAGACATTCATTTTTTTATGAGTGTTAGAGCTTCATCACAGGTCCCTGCAAAGCCCTGAGTGGATCCTCTGCTGTGTGGGGTCTGAGGATGATTCTAGAGATCCCCTTCCAAGAAGTTCCAGATGTCCCCATTGTGGGACAGCTGCTCCAGAGCATCAGTTTCATCCATAGGGTTGCCCCCCACACCTAAGGCAGGTCAAACACGCTGGAGCAAAGACAACTTTGCTTCTTTGAAACTTTGCAGTTTCATCACCCTTCTCCAGACTTGTAGTGTCAAAATAATTTTCTCACCTTTTCTAATCTCTTTGCCATGTTTGCACTGAAGGACCAAGAGGACTGAGAAAAAAAGCAGTTGGATTTTATTTGAGCCTTTTATTGAGAGTAAGTTTTTCAACACAAAACAAACAGAAAAGGTCTGCTTGAGTCTTGCTCTGTCTATTATGTGCAGCAACTCCCCCTCCTTCTCCCTCTGGACATTAGGCGCTTTGAGGCAAAGGCTGGTTTGTTCTCCGTGTTGGGGCAGCACGTGGCGTATCTAAAACTTACAATTTAAAAAATACAAATCCCAGGCACCTGAGGCAAACAAACTGCAATCCATGCCCACATGAGCGCGGGCAACTGGCAACTCCGTAGTAAAACCAGCCAGGCTGACTGGAAACTGGCCAGATGGCAGCTACTGCAAGCTAAAAGGATTAATTATTTGGGGATCATGCCTGGAGAGCAGGCATGATGAATGCAATATATAATTCCTTGTCACGACTGTATGTCAGCACTGGGAAATAAGGAACAGCCTGTACCCTGGGATACAGTCACAGTCATCTTTGCTCTCTCTGAGGGTTTTTTTCGTAAGACCCGGAAGATGAACAGGGTCTCACTTTTTAGCCTGAAACTGCACGTGTGAATGGCTAGGGTCTATCAGCCTTTGCTTTCCTGCAATTACATCTATGTCAAACATGCTTATTTATTTTATCTGTTTCGCAACTGTAGTGTTAATTAACTATTTTATTGGGTCTGTGTAATTAACCATGCCGTGACTCAAATTTCTACAAGGCTGCTCTGGTTTTTTTCCCCCTTTCAGCTTAGCACCTAAGACCCTGTAGCTGCCTTTTCTGAGCGGGTGTTTCACAAGATAGGCCCTACCGCTGCTGGCCAAAGAAAACTGCCAGCCAACCTCTGAGAGTTCCTAAAATTGTCCGGCCTAATTAAGCACAGTTTGTGTAAGTGGAAAAATCCACTGAGGAGTTTGCTGCCAAATGTGCCCCGCAGGGCTCATCTGGGGTTACCTCTCTGCTGCGGCTCAGCACTGGGGGCTCGGTCGCCCTCTCCCACCTCCGGCCCGCACGCGGCTGGGGCAGGAGCCGGGAGGGCTGCGATCCTCCTGGCCTGCCAAGTGGGGAAATTCCTCTGCACGCAGCAAAAAAACACCTCCCCGGCTTTTAATCGAACGTATCCTCCTCGGTGTGGAGACAAAGGCAGAGCTCCGCCACGGCCTGTTCCTCCCGCCGGGCAGCGCGGCCCTGGCTGCGCTCCCGTCCGAGCGGCACCGGCGACAGCCTGTTTTTGACAGCTCTGCATAAGCACAGTTATTTCTAGCACAGTTTCCCTGAGCTGTGCCAACAGACTTTTTTTTTTTTCTTTTTTCTTTTTTAACAAATATATTTTCAGACCCCATCTAGCCCAAGAGTGCTATATTCTCCACCTAGACACGGGTGTAGTGTTACAGGCCCTGCATGAGGCTGTGGGGAGGAGGAAGGATGACCTGAGTTCTCGTAAAGCACTTTTACCGTAATCTCTGGGGCTTTACCCTCTGACCTGGGCTTAACCACACGTGGTGAGGACACAGACAGGGCTCCAGCCACTCTGGCCCTGCTGCCTGCACCTCTCCTAGTGCAAAGCACCACTTTGCTCCTCAGGCACCAGCATGACGGGAGCACAAGCTGTGTCTGAGGGAGATGTTTGCTGAGCAGGACCATGCGCAAACGCTTGTCGAGCCTGTCCCCCTTTCATCAAACTGCCACAGCTCACAGCAGTGCCCTGGCAAGGCTGGATTGAACTGAAAGGAAAGAAATGAAGCTCTTTGACTAGCTGACTGTGTTTGCCTTCCCTAGTTGCCACCCCTGGACCAAACTCCTTCGCTGCCACGGCTCTGGGCTCCAGGGCTGCTGCTCTGCTTGTGGGCTTGGCAAGGACATCCCCCAAGCCTCACATAACCATTCTTTGGGGATCTTTCTGAAGTATATCCCTTGGTGGAATAAACTATCCTCCTTCAGCGAAGCCATCTCCTTTTGGTTGGGCTTCCATGATGCTTGTGGGTCCCTTCCAACTCAGGATATTCTATGGTCTCATGATTTTTTAGATCCTTGTTTCGGTGACAAAGGACATATCAATGGATCTCTGTCACTGCATTAGTTACAGGAATTCTGCAGAAAAACCTGGATCTAGCTTCAGCTGCCTGATTGAAGGAATTTCTGACTGGATTTTGTGAGATCTGAGTGTGAGAGAAAGGTGCCCAGATTTCCAGGATGCTTTTGCATTGTAGGGAGCTTCTCCACAGAGCCCTCCCCTCAGCCCTTCCAGACCCCTTTGTATTTACTTATGTGTGACTTCTTTAGTTCAAATCTGCTGCTTTGCTCTTGTGGAGCTGGAGCTAACACATAAATAAGGCAAACAAAACAGAGAGAGTCCTCTAATGCCTCTCTGCACTGTTGCTCCTCAGAGCCAAACTGGATTTTAGGAGCTTGTCTGTGCCCATTGCTGTTTTCTCACCTGAAATCATAATCTTCTCTTTGTGCTTTTGTGCTTTCCATCACTTCCATAGCAACCAGTTGTGATGGCTCCGAGGATTATCGCTTCAGGAAGGAAATAAGCAGTGATGGAAGGAAGAAAGAAAGGACCTGTTTTTTTGCTCTGATCCTGCTTTTATGATGAGTGCAGATAAAATAGTGTTCTTAGCTCATCTCCAGACAGTCCACAAGCTGAAAGGGTAGCCACAAAGTTGGGTTTGTTTCCTCCTTTTCTGTGAGTCATTGTGTTCGGGGCTTCTGGCTGAGCCAAAACAATATGAGAAACACATTCACCAAGAGCCTGCTCACCTTGCTTGGCTGACCTGTCCAGCTCAATCAGTTCATGCAATCAAATTGACTTTCCTCAGAAAGGATCACTAGTCTGGCACTAATGCAGGACAAAATATTTGTGCAAATTCCTCAGTAATAAAAACATTCTGAGGAAAGGACCTGGATAATACACACTCAGTGGTCACACACTGAAGGCTGGGAAAACAAACAGAGAAGTTTCCTGAGCTTTTGGCTGGGCCCAACTGATAGAAGAGCTCTGTAGGTAACAATATGAACTTGGAAGAGAGACTTTTTGAGATCACGAGGAACATCTTATTTCTCTCCAGCGCCTCAGTCAGATCAAGCAACTCAAATATCTGGAGTTGTGAGAAACAACATTGAGGATACTGCAGGGAAAAAGGGATAGTGTGAGCCCGTCAGGCAAAATCTGCCAGGAGGGTATGGAGCAGTACAACTCCCTCAAAGTGCTGCAGGAGGATTGGGGGCAGCTGAAAACAGCATTAATGATGTGACCAGTCCTGGGGAAAAACACTGGGAAGAGACCCTTGCCTGGAGGAGAAGGATGGTAAACGGAGGAGAGAAATGGAAATGTGTGGGTCAGCAGTGAGCTGAGTTACTCTCTGAGCTGGTAAGGGTAATGCGACCAGAGTCAAACAGGAACAAAACCTCCTGTTTCTCAGCTGCGGTCCCTTTGCTGCAGACATGGCTCTGCAGGGTCTGCCACACCTGGCTCTCCACAGTCATTTGTGCCCCCCCTTGCAAATGCCAGGCATCAACATGCACCAGCAGACCAGCACGCAGGGTTCTCTGTGCTGCCCTTGTTGTCCTGAAAGGCCCCTGTAATTTGTATTATTGTTTTCCCAGAAGTGACGGTGTATTCTGGAGAAATGCGCGTTATTTGAGGTGCTCAACACGGTGATTTTTTTGTCATCGCAGGTGCAGCGACAAACGAAGTGGAAAACAAGCTCATTCCTTCAACAGGGTACTGTTACTGCTAAGCCTGACTAATCACCCCCTGACGGCAGCAGGAATCTGCTGGGGAAGGAGCTCCGAGGTGGGAATGGCAGAGCCCAGATCCTCTCCTCAGGAAGCCCTCGGGGAGCAGTGCTCTGCCTGCTCCAAGGGGACCATGCCAAGCTCTCCAAGCCTGCTGCCCACTCCCAAAGAAGCCAGCTCCTGCACAAAGCCTGTGTATCTCATCCCATTAATAAATGCTTTCTGAAGGGCACAAAACATCTACACACTGGATCCGTGTTCTGCTGCAGGGCTATGGAGGAGGCTTGATTTTTTTGGTCTTTTCTTGGGTAGAGGTGGTTTGTTGTGAGGATTTCCTTCTGGGGCTGTCCCTGGTGATGGCAGGCCCAGGGAGGGCAGCAGGGCTGTCTCCCTCTCCCCCAGCAGCCTGTTTTCCCGGAGAAGGGCCCCTCTGCCTGGCGTGGAGCACCTGTACCCTGCTGCGTTCCCTTGGAGCCCTGAGGAGCTGGGGACATGCTGGCACCTGGCTCTGGGCTACCCAGGAAGCCCCATCCCAGTGGTCTCCTGTGCCCAGCCATGGGCCAAGTCAGTGGCAAGGAGCCACAGGTACACTGCTCTACCATAGCCATGTGCTGGCAGCCCCAAGCAAAGCGGCTGAAAGAAAAAGATTATCTTGGTGCAGAGTGGGAAGAGTGGAGCGTGGTGGGTTGATGGCTGCAGCACCACTCACGATTCCATTGTGACTGCTGGGATTGGCAGGGAAGTTCCAGCACCGGTATGTTCAGCAGCGGTCACGAGGTGCCACCATCCCAGTGGGTGTCTGTGGGTTTGGGGCAGAGCTGCTAAGGCGTGTCCAGCCACTCGTGTGGCTCCAGACAGGCGGTGTCACACCTTCCCCGTCTCCCAAAGTGCTGCCACGCCAAGCTGACAGCACCAGACTGGGAAAGGTGAGGTGAAGGTTTGTGCAGGTGACCTTGAAAAGCTGGAGAGAAAGCCATTTGCATGTGTACTTTAGGAAATCTCTCCGAGGAGCCTAACGAAAGCTCTAATCACAAACCACCTTCAAGCGTGCAGTAATGACAAAGGCGAGCTCAGAACCACGAACAGGGTAATGCACTGAACTAATACATATTCACCACCTCTCACGTGGAGGCTGCATCAATCAGATCCACTTCATTCTTCACAGTCTGATCCAAGACAGGTCATGCATAATCTTTTCTCTTTTCGTTCAAGTCTGTGCGGGTGGTTCCAGTTCTGTTTACCAGGCTGTGCTGCAGAGATTGCTTAGCTGATGACTTTGGTGTGGTGTGGTAGAAAGGATTAGTTTCTTTGTGGGCATGTGCACAGGTACATAGAAAATGAAATTTTTTCTTGTTGAAAACTTCTGGGGCAAAACTAGGCTAGGATATATTTAGCAAAAAGCCCCAAAGGGACGTTTTTTCAGAATGTTACTCTTAAACCTCTGCACATCACGGACATGACTGTCCTCTACACGGAGGTCTTTTCTGCCACTTTGACAATGTAAAATGTCCTCCAGGGAGCAAGCAGCATTTTCTTTCCTTTTTGCTAAACTTTTTTGTTGGTTTTTTTTTTTTCTTTTCTTAGATGGAAAGGAAAGAAAGGCAAGGTGGGAAAATAACATTAAAAAAAAAAAAAGAGAGAGGCAACAAAAATTTACCAGGATTTGTAGGGAGGACAATATGCAAACCCAGGACTGCAGGGTCACATAAAAGTGAGGCTGGAATAGAGACAGTTAGGTCACATGGTCCCATAAAGCAGGAGCAGATGGACAGAAACCTGCTTTATTTCAGGTCTGAAACAGTCCAAATCTGTGCTGAAAACTCCCCCAAAGTCTCCCTCCCCATAAAAGCTTGCCTTTTCCATTCA
This sequence comes from Oreocharis arfaki, assembly GCA_013398015.1. Lineage (NCBI taxonomy): Eukaryota > Metazoa > Chordata > Aves > Passeriformes > Paramythiidae > Oreocharis > Oreocharis arfaki. The sequence goes on from VZRR01003159.1 coordinate 68,258, forward strand.
CCTTTCTCTGTTCCTTTGGCTACAAGATGGCAGAGACCTACAGAGCACAGGTGGAAGAACGCAGAAAGCTTGTGGTGCATGCAGACAAAAGGAACAAAAGAAAACACACACAAAAAAAGGCTGGTGATGTATGAAGCCAATAACTAAAGCCTTTCACACAAGCTTCTTCCTTAATTACTGTATTTAGCGCCACTGGCGTAATGAAGGACAAGGAGCTGTGACTGTTCAGTGAGTCGTGACAGACCCGGCACAGTGCAACCTCATCCCCTCTCCTCACTGCCTTCCCTGAAGCCTTTCCAAGAGCATCCTTCATTCTCCAACCCTGCAGCCTAGAAAATAAGTCAAGGGTGGGTACTGAGCTGTACCAGGATGCTCTGTATGCTGAAATGACTGCTGTCAATGTGCCACGTTATATCAGATACCTACAAGCCACAAAAATCCCCCAAAGCTAAAACCGACCTGGTAACATCAACTCTGGCTGTATTTCTGTATTACAATTCCTTGGGAAGCAGATTTTGCTTAAAAGGNGGGGGTGTTGGTGAGGGTTTTAGTAAGCTAAGACAATTTAGAGGTCTTTTTTCCTCCATGCTCACCAAAAGCATTGGGCTGGTGCCTCAGAGGGCTCTGGGAATTACCTTTGGAAACAGGAGTGGTGGTGAACTGCTGGCAGAGAGAGGACACGGACTGAGCAGGAGGGATCAGAGTGTGAATTCCCATTCTGTCACTTAGCAAAGTTAAACCTCTACACATGGGGGACATGGGTGTCCTCTACATGAGGGCCTTTTCCACCACCTTTACAATGTAAAATGTCCTCCAGGGAACAAGTAACATTCGCATTCCCTTTATATTGAGCGCCTTGGCTGCAGAAGGATCTCATCCTGCAAAAACAAGGATCAGATAGTAGCTCTTGTTATAACATGAAGTACTTGGACTGTGGAATAACNGCAAGCAGCATTTTCTTTCCTTTTTGCTAAACTTTTTTGTTGGTTTTTTTTTTTTCTTTTCTTAGATGGAAAGGAAAGAAAGGCAAGGTGGGAAAATAACATTAAAAAAAAAAAAAGAGAGAGGCAACAAAAATTTACCAGGATTTGTAGGGAGGACAATATGCAAACCCAGGACTGCAGGGTCACATAAAAGTGAGGCTGGAATAGAGACAGTTAGGTCACATGGTCCCATAAAGCAGGAGCAGATGGACAGAAACCTGCTTTATTTCAGGTCTGAAACAGTCCAAATCTGTGCTGAAAACTCCCCCAAAGTCTCCCTCCCCATAAAAGCTTGCCTTTTCCATTCACCTTTCTCTGTTCCTTTGGCTACAAGATGGCAGAGACCTACAGAGCACAGGTGGAAGAACACAGAAAGCTTGTGGTGCATGCAGACAAAAGGAACAAAAGAAAACACACACAAAAAAAGGCTGGTGATGTATGAAGCCAATAACTAAAGCCTTTCACACAAGCTTCTTCCTTAATTACTGTATTTAGCGCCACTGGCGTAATGAAGGACAAGGAGCTGTGACTGTTCAGTGAGTCGTGACAGACCCGGCACAGTGCAACCTCATCCCCTCTCCTCACTGCCTTCCCTGAAGCCTTTCCAAGAGCATCCTTCATTCTCCAACCCTGCAGCCTAGAAAATAAGTCAAGGGTGGGTACTGAGCTGTACCAGGATGCTCTGTATGCTGAAATGACTGCTGTCAATGTGCCACGTTATATCAGATACCTACAAGCCACAAAAATCCCCCAAAGCTAAAACCGACCTGGTAACATCAACTCTGGCTGTATTTCTGTATTACAATTCCTTGGGAAGCAGATTTTGCTTAAAAGGTTCCCTCCTGCTCTCCTCTCTGCTGTACACGCAGCTCCCTCCACCCAGCTGTGACCATCTCTGTGCTTGTCTCTCTCTTAAGCTAGCTCTGAAAAATGACTTGGTTTAAAACCAAAACCAAATATCTGCATTGGCGGGGAGGTGGGGGGGGCGGGGGGGGGGGGGTTGGTGGGGGTTTTAATAANGGGTGTTGGTGAGGGTTTTAGTAAGCTAAGACAATTTAGAGGTCTTTTTTCCTCCATGCTCACCAAAAGCATTGGGCTGGTGCCTCAGAGGGCTCTGGGAATTACCTTTGGAAACAGGAGTGGTGGTGAACTGCTGGCAGAGAGAGGACACGGACTGAGCAGGAGGGATCAGAGTGTGAATTCCCATTCTGTCACTTAGCAAAGTTAAACCTCTACACATGGGGGACATGGGTGTCCTCTACATGAGGGCCTTTTCCACCACCTTTACAATGTAAAATGTCCTCCAGGGAACAAGTAACATTCGCATTCCCTTTATATTGAGCGCCTTGGCTGCAGAAGGATCTCATCCTGCAAAAACAGGGATCAGATAGTAGCTCTTGTTATAACATGAAGTACTTGGACTGTGGAATAACTCCAAGTTCGTGTTGTTTGGGAAACCCCATTATTATTATTACACTCCTATCTAATTTCCTAACTTCCTCATGGCTCCTCTTCCAGCCTGCACTTTGCATCCTTTTCTCTCTTCCCCATCACTTAGTTGTAACTAATGAAAGAGAGAGGAGGTAAATGTTAAACTTAATTTCAATAGAGCATCAAAATTCCTTACCAACGGTTGTTTTTTTCTGACTTCCACTCAAATTTAACAGTCTCAAATATTATTGCAGACGCACCACGTACATGCCAAGGCTTAAGGGATTTGTTCAGAATGCAAATGAGGAGGGGAAAACTGCATCTGTGCAGGTACTGGCTCCATTTTGCCCCTTCCAAAGTCCATAGGCACCTTACTACCCATCCGAGTTGAAGCTGGAGCACTCCCAGGAGAAGAGTGCGAGGTGATAAACACCAGGGAGAACAGGACTGGCAGGGCCATCAAAAATAGGATAACGGGAATTAGGCGAATAAGTGAGACATAAATGTCCTCTTCCTACAGCCCTGTTCCTCATCACTGCTCTGCAGAAAGAGTAAGTAACTAAATTAGGCAGAAGAAGCTTTGGGAGGAATATGACGGGAAGCGAAATCCTGACAGCAAGGTCTGTTAGGCTCCCAAATATCCCCCAAGGGAAGCAGCGGATGCTTGAGTCATTTGAACAATGGACTGGACCAAGTGCTGGAAAATAAGCAGGAGGGAATCAATCTGCATTAGCAGAGGGAGGTCTCAGATGACCTCATAGGTTGTTCCCACCCATAAATCTGGGATTCTGTGACATGACCTGAGCCAGAAGAGAGCTGGGGCAACATCACAAGTGGATACACCCATATCATGTACGTGGGAGCTTTGGGTGACCACGCTGACCTATGTGTTATATGAATGACAGCTCATATTCTTGGAGCACTTTAGCGTGGAAACTGCTTTCCATCACCCATGGATTTGGGATCTGACTTGTGTGTGCACCTCACCACCCAGCCCAAGTCCTATTTACAGGGTGAAGGAAGAAACTTGGGACATCTGTGTCGTTCAGTTGTTCTTCACAGCTAAAATACTTCACCTAGACCAAGCTCTGGGCTTCTAGGGCCTTCCAGATTCCGTTTGTTCTTCTTCCAGTGTTTGACTTTTGGGGACCTCCATCTGAGAATTTTTGTGGGAAGGAAGGGCCCACAAGTCTATCGATCTGAACCCAGGATCAAAAAAATCTAGGCCTTTCTCCCAGCACCACAACTTTAAAAAATCACAGGACAGAAGTAAAGAAACTAGCAGTAAAGATTAAATGGTTTAAAAAACAGGGATCGTCTTGGTTTATAATAATGCACACAATCCACCTGCTAGATTTTAATACTCTTAGCATCAGCTTCATCCCTTCAAGGATTTCAGTTCTCAAAGAAACCCTCCTCTTCTCTCATGAGTAAAATATCAGCATGAGGAAGCAGGGACCTGTTTCCCAGGACGTGGGAGAGCAAGCAAGAGACATTCTCTTCCTTATTGCCTGAAAAATGAAGCTCTCATTCATACTCATGCATGTCCATGCCTGCACACCACTTCTGGGGGTTCAGCCAAAAGTCAGGGTTCAAGCCCACCAACAACTTCTCTAAGCTCCCATTCCCACTCTCCTTCATCTCTCCAAGGAAAAGGGATGGAGACCCCACTGCAAGCCTTTCTGTGCCCTGTGTCACCACAGTTCAGCACCACTCCTACCCTCCATCCATCTGAAAGCGTCAGGAAGCCCTGGGTATCAACAGCTGCCCATCACGCTCCAGCAAAGGGCATCCACCCATCCATCCTGCCTGTGGTCCCCCCTCCCATCATTCACCCCAGGAAAAGTTTCCCTCATTGTTAGTGAGTCTTGCAAAGCCATATTAGCCCCCTCAATACCTGTCAGGACTGACAATAAGCAACAATCAACGAGTCATTTAGGCAAAGAAAGAGCTCCTGAGAGTGCCATTATTAATTCTGGGAATATAATTTTGTGTGGTAGCGAGAAATGGCACTGATTCAGGCTCTGGACACAACCCAGGGAGTTCAAAGCACACTGTGTACCTGTGCATTCAGGCACACAGGCATAGATGTGCATGTGCATTCCCACTCCGGGTGATGCCTATCAGCCAGAGGAAAGGAAGTGAGTTAGTCTGCACTGCTCTGGCTGGACTGGGCACATCTACAGCCAGAGTCACACCTGATCCCTCACCCTGCCCTGCTGGACACCAGCTCTGAGCAGCATCCTGCAGTGGCAGCTGTCCTATTGCCCTGCCACAGCCCCCTCCTGCCACCGGGACACAAGCACCCTTTTGCCTGGGCATCAAAGACTCAGCCCTTCCTTTCACTGGGCCAGCAAAGTTTCCTGCAAGTGTTTAAAAAACAGACGTGGACATTTAGCAAGTCCCTTTGGAATTGCACCCCTCACCTGCCTGGGTTAACCCACTCCAAAATTCCCACCTGCCTGCAAGTTTAAGAGCTCCAATCCTTTCAGAAGGCAATCCCTTCTAGACCAGGCATCTGCTTGGCCCCAGGGGTGAGATGTAGGAAGATGAGTTTGGGGAGCTCTCCCTGGCTCCTGCTCCAGCGCAGCCCCTGCTCCAGCGCAGCCCCTGCTTGCTGGCACATGAGGATGTCAGGAGGAACACAGCTCATCTCTGTGAGAGAAGGCTCCTCTTTGACACTGCAGCCAAGTCCTGTTTCTATGATGCAACCGGGTTTGAGCAGGCAAGGGAGTGACTGGGACGGTCTGGGCACGCAAGGTCTTCTGCAGAGAGCAATTAGGAGCTGCTGTGATTTCCTCATCAGCTTTGGTAACGGCTGCCGTGACAGGGAAAGAAAACTGGTAACACTGGAAACTTTTATCCTTTTAGTGAGATTTCATTCCTCCAGCAAACAACATGCACCTGAAAGTATGATCTCAGCGATCACAAACTCAGGTGAAAGCGAGCTCAGTGCACAGGCAAGGCTTGGTGGTGGAGTTAGAAGCCGTGTGCTGGCTCATCAGCCTTGCTGCAATCAGCTCCAAAGCAGCCTAAGTCCTGGACAAATGTGCTGGACACCAGGATAAAACCAAATACTAACACATAGCTTGCAAAAAAACCCCAACCTGTGGTTTGCCCATGTGGCTGTGACATGCAGAGCAGGCATCCGTGGCAGCCGGAATCCAGCAGCCAGCTAAACCAGTGGGAGAGGTGCTGCTGGGGTGCCTGGCTCTTGCTCTGCTGTGTGGAGAATCGAGGTGCAAGGGCACATCCTGCCCTGAGGAACTGGTTAATCCTGCTGGCTCGAGGACTGAGTGCAGCCAGGGACTTGATTTCATTTACAGTGTTAAGCCAGTTATTGAATCCAATTAGTGGGGTCCTGCACGCAGAGAAGTGGATCCACCTGGAGACCAGGAGGGTGGTTATGGGCTTGTGAAAGAGTCTGTGCTGAAGAACAACCAGGCATTGCTGCACCCCACAACCCCTGTGTCTGCTACCTGGAGCTGGGAGAAAGTGGATTTCACAGCGTGTGACTAACCCCAAAATGTGCCAAGGTGGGCCTCTGGGCAGTAACGTCACTCGCTTCCTTTTGAGGACAAACAATTTCCCCTCATTCCCACAGGTCCAGCAGCATGAACAAACTTGTAGCCCAGTTGCATCAACATCTCCATCACAGGACTCCCCTCCTGCTGCCTGGGGCACCCCAGCATCTCCCACCTCTTGTGCCACTGATGGCACTGAAGAGACCATCACCTGAATGCACCAAAGCTGCCCAGAGAGCCTCTTTCCGCAAACAAGAGGCACAAGGAGGGAACCACGATTCCTGTTTCCCTCCTGCCACTCTGATGTTCATCTTCCCAGGCTGAAACACAGCATCTTCCCTCTTTTCTCTGGAGAGCACACCTCCCACCACACGCTGGACTCTGCTGAACAGGACCTCCTTCCCAACAGCAGTCAGTGTGTGAGGGGAGCTGAGTGGCCTGAAGTCATTTGTCCTGTCAGAGCTCCTGTCCCTCTCTGCTCCTCGCCCCTCCTGTGGGAACAGGACCCACTGGCCCACATCCTCTGGATGCCTGCGACTCATCGTGTCTGACTTTGGAGATTTGCAACAGAGATCTGAGTAATTAAGAACCAAAGCTACATTTCTGTGTCAAAGTCATAATGAAGACATCGCTGTAGCCTTTTAAAACCATCAACTAATCCACAGGGAAGACTTTCCCTCCCTCTGGGACACAGAGACACCCTTTCACTCCCAAAATTCAAAGTGCGCAGGGAGTTTGTTACCTCCCTAGCCCAAAATTAAGACAAATACCCTGGTTTTTCTCAGACATCCCAGTAAAAGGAAAGCAGCAATGGTCATAAAAACTGATCTGTCCTGCATTGCAGTCAGTCTGGTGGTTCTGTGTCCTTGTTCTTGTTGTGCTCACTTTTCATGAGCAGAGATCAGAAATGTTCATGGAAAATGAATTTCAAAGGCATGTGCATAACTGTTCCTGGAAATCTAATTTTACATGTTCAATAAAATCATCTGCTACCATGCAAGAGTTGAACAGGAAAAACCCATGAAGACACTTAGCTGACCACTGCTCAATTACCTTCACTGGGTCCCAATAGCAGGAAGTGTGAACGTATCCCAGCAAATGTAGCAGTAATATTATCAGGCAACCAGGAAAAAGCAGCTAAAATCAAATGATTGATGACTTCTCTTCTTCTTTTCTTTCTTTTTCTTTTTAAAATTTTTTTTAATGTGGTATGAACAGGAAGGTTTAAAGCTCAGTTTTTGCAAGATGCTTCTTGCAGGAGCAGATCTGTTTGGAAATCCAGCAGATGCCTGGAGATAATGGCTGTGAGATGCCCTAAATATCCATCTTCCTATCAAGTGTGTAGACAAGCTCACCAAATGATAACATCATGTTATCTTACCAGGAAATGGGGAAGAAATGATCAGCAAGATTAGGCAAAAAAAAGGTACTTAGCTAGAATTTCTGAAATCCCTTCCAGCTCTTGACTAAGACATTTTTCTTGTCGCAGGATAAACCAAGGACTGTTAGAAAAACACAGTTGCCCAGGGTAGCGGAAAGGGATGTAAGACAGAAGAACTAAAAAAGCACCCCGGCATGATACAGGAAAAGCTCCATCAAAAATAATGAATCTAAATTCACTGCCTCAGTGGCTGAAGAAACAAAGGATGAGATTGTCTGGCTCTGGACATCAGAGCCTTAATGTGCTGCTAATAATGTTTATATCATAAAGCAGCGTCGCTGCATTAGCTTTGATTTAGCAACGCCAGTTTACATCAGCTGAGGAAGCCATCTGTAAATTCAGCTCCTCAAATGTAAATACAGTGAAGGAAGAAAGGCTTGGTCATCCCTGGAGGACATAAGAAGGGAGCTGCTGGGCTGACCTGGGCACTCCCCAATGCCCACCATGCTGTCACCGCTTTGTCACCTGTCTGAGGTGCAAGAGGGACATGTGGTCTGCGTGGCTCAGCCTCTGGCTGTGCAGACCCATCCATCCAGTCCTGGCAGTTCTGCTCGACTTCACTCCAGCTGTGCCCCCGTCCAGCTGCACAGGGAACGAGCCTCAGAAACTCTCCGAACTGCCAAGTGTCAGTAGAAGAGATTTTAGGATGAAACTATAAAAGTGATATTAACAGATTGCTGGGACCAGACGGTTTCACTCAAGAGCTCTGAGGGAACTCAGACTTGAAATTGCTGACCTATTCAGTACAATACCACAGCAGCTGTTGAAATGGCGAGGCACCACAGGAATGGAAGGTGGCAAATGTTACATTCATTCTTAAAAAGGGCCTTTAGAGGTCATCCAGAAACCTGTGGGCTGGGAAGCTGGGCAGGGCAAATTGACAGAAAGCATAACAAAAAGCAGAATAGCTAGAAGTGTGATAGAATGGGAAAGAGCAAAGTTTGTTGAGTGAGAGCTCAGGTATTGCAAATCCATTCGTGTCAAGACCTGGGCAATTCAAAGTATTCATAAAAGATCCAGCTGCAACCAGGTGGAGAGCAATCTCAGAAAACTGAATGGCAGGTTGATGAAATAACCTATGAAACTTGCCAGCAGCAAATAAAAAGTGGGAAACAGAAACACCAACCCGAGCCACGCAAAGACCATCAGGGGCACTAAATTATCATCAAGCAGGAAGGGAACCTCAGTCAGTGGTTTGCTGAAAAGTCCAGCCCACTGCTCAACAGGTGTCAGCAGTGCGAAAAAAGAGCTTTAGGAATGACTACAGAATTAAAAGAGAGTGAGAAGGTCTCCTTCTAGGGTACCCTGCCTCAAACACGGGGTGTCCACCAAGGAGGATGAAGAAGAATCCATGAAGGTGCAGAAGAGATGACATGGAAACTACAGCAGAGTCCTCCTTCTTGGCCACCTCATCTGAGAAGGAATGTGAGAGAGATCCTAACAACTCAACGTGGAAGAGTGACCAGGAGACCATTATTTGTGCCTGCTGTCACAAAGGAAGGGCAGCACAACCCAGTCCACTGGGCTGGAGGTCTATTACAAAGAAAAGGAAGTACTTCTTTCACACAATGCAAAATTGAATTATGACACTTGTCACAGGATGCTGTGAAGACCAGAATTATAAAAGAATTCCAAAAGGGGTTAGCCAAATTCTTGGAGGCTCGACCCATCTGCAGCTGTTAAACACAATGACCCAAATGCCAGTCAAAAATTCTCTTAACCACAGTCTGCTCTCTACTGAGCTGGTAATATCACAGAGGAACTGTGCTATGCTTGCCCTGTCCTTACACCCTTTACCTCAAGAGTCTGCTGCTGGAATGAGCTGCCCAATTAGCTGGACCTTTGCTCTGAGCCACTATCACTGCATAAGACACATTACACATGACATAAGATGTTTATTAAGAAATTGGGATTTATTGCAGGTGATGGTCAAGTTGGTTCACCTCACATGAAAGTTTTGTCTCTGGCAGGCGCTAATATCTGAGGCCTTGGGAGAAAGGCATTTCTGTCCTAAAAATCCATCATGCCCCTTGCAGCGTGTACCAAAGACCAGCTCCTTCCTGATCTCCCACAGCTGCTCTGCTAAATCCATAAACCATGGCAGTGGATTACCTTTATCATTGATTTAACTGTCACCACTAAAAGTAGTTAGCAGTCATGAAATAAGCCAGCAAGCGCATTTGAAGCAATGTCCTCCCGAGGCACATATTTCCTTTTATCAGTCTTAAATTAATTCTCCTTCACTGCGTGACGTGTGCCTTATTCTCACTTTGCAGGATGAGTAAAAAGGAAGCACCGATCACTTTCCATCTCCGGCACCATAATTTCGTTCGCTCAACTGCTCTCCCTTCTGCCACTTCCCCCTTCCAGCTGACACGGGCCGGGATTACACAACCATGGCTTTTGCCATGAGGGATTCCTTTCCCCGCTGAGCTGTGGCTGCTGTGCTGGGCACAGTGAAGGAGAGGGTCATGGCGATGAGTTATGGATCGCCTGCAGGAGGAGAGGGGCAGGTGAGAATCCCTCGCTGCCGTGGCTGGACCACACTGGCACCAGAGTGCTCAGCTGGGTGTCTGTGCTCAGCCTGCTCAGTGCAAAAACAGCCTGTGTTTTTCACTGCCACCAGTCTGGCATCTCCTGCCAGCTCTAGGCATTTCCTTTCCGAAGAAAAAAACAACCGAGGTTTGATCATTCACTTCTGGGGTTGTGCTAAACTTGCCAGCATCTGTTCCATCTGAACGGCGGGGGAAAAACACCAGTCCTGGACTGGGAGAGAAAGGGAAGATATCGAGTCGTAATGTGAGAAATGAAGGCAAGAAAAACAGCATCTTGAGAGATGTTAAAGACAAAAACAATCACTGTGAACAGGAGCAGAGACAGATTTCAGAGGAAAGGAAGGAAGGCAGTGACTAAAGCACCAAGAGTGAAAACAGTGTACACATGGAAACTGAGTCCAGACTCCCAGGGTTTCTTTGTACTTGTTTTTCCTACCATTTCACAGAAATCATGATGCTGGTGGGATCCCTCTACACTCAAGGGACAGTGTTGTCAATGAAAGTTGGTGGAGCTGCACTGATTTGTATCCATTAAGAAGTAACTTTCTCAAATTTCCCAGAATTACTGGAGTTCAAAATAATGCCTTGAGAACCCAGCTGAAAATAACAGTTGGGATTATCCTTAAGCCAGGTCATACTAAAACCTAATTAAAGATAATTTAGAATGCATCCATTATTTTTTAAGAGTTGCAAAATTCCTGACTTTGGATGGTCACATTGAAAACACAACCCTGGAAAAACATGTGCATGACACTTTTCTACCAGTTCAGGAGTCACAGCAAATGCACAAAGAGCTCTACAAATTCCAGCTCAGCAAACAACTACTTTAGAAAGCAAAATAAGTAAATATTATCTCTGTTTCCCCCCATGTTTCTGTTTAACTTTTTGGATTTACCTTTCCATCACTCTCCCTTTCCTCCGAAATGTGATAGGGGGATTTTAAAGTAAAAACTTCCGAATAAAAAAAAGAAGAAAAAAATTTTGATCCATATTTTCTTTTTAAAAAACACCATTGTTTGTTGTTTGGTTTGGGGTTTTTTTTGTTTGTTTTTTTTTTTCCTGAGTGTTTGTCAGGTCAAACTAAAGCTTGTCAATATTTAGGGGTCTCTTTGAAGATGAAACCTCTCCTTGCTCTCCTTGCTCTCATTGTGACTGCACAAGCTGAATACAAAGCCCTTTCAGTATTTTTTTTAACTCTCAAGCTGTATTTTACAAGAGACAATCCACTCTCCCCCTTGAATCCCTCCCTCCCCCTCCTCCCCTTTGCTCTCTTTCAGGGACTGCCTTAATCTGGCTGGGGCTGTGTCAGCTGAAGGTGACACGGAGGCAGTGCCCATCTGGCAACACTCAGCCACGCCGGGCCACCCTCACTGCCCAGACCTCTGGTCCTGCTGCATTTTATAACCCGATTACCACAGACTTGGGTTAAATTCAGACAGATTGCCTACCAGCAAAAGGCTCAATATCCCATTATCAGATTTGTGAGCCCGCCATCCCTCTTCATTTAGGATGTAATAGAAAGTGTCAGTAATGTCCTACGGACTTTGGCTTGAAAATGAGTCTTGACTATGCAAGTCATAAGTGCATTGGGTGAAGACACTCCACAGAATCACATGCAGGACAACAATTTTAAAACGTTTTTTATTTAAATATTAAATAAAACACATCAACTAATCATTTTGGTGTACACCTCTCATTTTAACATAAGAAATAAAATGATTGTTCAGTCATGATAAAAAATAAACTATACATCTCAATTAAACCAATCACGTAGTGTCTTTAAATACCCTATTGCATTGCAGTCTGCAGAACAGCACTGTCAAGATATCTACAAAAAACCCCAGGCTTTTAAAATGACCTCTTCTGCTCCAGCAATAATTCCAAAGAGGTTCTACAGCAATTGGAAAAGAAAAAAAAATACTATGAAAGTAAAGTGCTTGTCATTGCTCAGGACAGGAAACAAAAGAATCTGTGGCCTTTAGATCCATGGCATTAAACAAAACACAAATTGAGGAGGAAGTTCTGTGGTTTAAGTACGTGTGCTACCCCTTACAAAACTGAAGGCCAAGTTGCTGCTTTGTGACAAGCTGGCTTTTCCCACCCTCCTCTCCAGCCATTTCCATGCAATCTCTTTTTTGGGTTGAGTTTTTTGGGGAGGTTGGTTGTTTTTTTTTTTTTCTTTTAAACTCACACTACAAATGAGCATGAGACTTTGGTGGTTTTTTTTCTGCTGCAAGGCACCACTCATTAACAGGAGCTCAACTCGAGCAATTTTCTGTCACTTTGAAGCCTCCAGACCATGGAGCAGCAGTGGCAAGCTGGAGATGCACCAATACAGACACACAGATACAACACACAGATAAAGAGGTTGTTTATGGAGAGCCACAGACAGAGCCACGTGACATCTTCAACCCTTCCTACTCCCACCAATTAACCTGGTCAATCTTTGGCTTTTTTCTTTTTTTTTCCTTAAAAAAAAAAAAAAAAACAACAACTAAACAAACCAAACAAAAAAGAAAACCCAAAAAAATCCACCCCAAACCAGGTCTCTATATTATTTGTAAATGTGTAATACTGCAGGTTGCATGAAGCCAAGGTAACTTGAAGGCACCCTGTGTCACACTAGGGAGATGGGTCCTTTAAGCATTTAGACAGAATGCAGCTATGCTCTGACACTCGGATGGCAGCTCCCAGCCAAGCTGTCTCACTGTCTGCTCACCTGCTTCCAAAGTTTGCATGCACTCCCCAACTCGTGTCTGTAGGAGCACAGCCTGTCCTCCCCTCTGTAGCTCAGCAGAACCTCTGCTGACACCAACAGAAGTCATGGTCTGCCTCGGCAGGGGAGTTGGGGTTTATACCAGAAACACAACAGAAGAATATTACAAAATATAAAAAATAACTAGTGTTATATAGTTGTCTGCTTCCTATTTATATACATATACAGCATTAAAAACCATACGAAAAAACACCTATCTAATCCAAAACCTTGTTTTGCTAATATGCCAAAAAGCAAACCAACCAAAAACAAACACCCAAAGATTGTGCTGTTTTACTCACTTTTAATACAGTTTTGTTCAGAAAAAGCTGTACTCCGTTAGAGTAGAATTCTGTTCTAGCCTATTCCTTTTGTCTTTGTCAGTATATAATTATAACCTCAATATTGCACATTTCCCCAAGAGTCAGTTCTGTTTGGACCCTGATAATGAAATGCATAAAAACATAATTAGCAGCGGAAATAACGATGTGCAGCACTAAGAAATACCCCTCAGGCAACTTTGTAGGCAACCTCCAGGAGGGCTTTTTAAAAAGAAAACCCTTCCCATTACCCCACAGGTGCTGATGCTTCCCTCCTCAGTGCCTCGGCAAGAATATGAACAAACTTAGAGTTTATAAAAAGATTCCTAAAGATTACCCAGACCAACAAAATATAGGCATGTGTGCACCTGCGTGTATGTACACACAGACACCAGCCCCAAACAAACATCCCTGCAAAAGACCAGGCATTATGCAATTTGGATCCTCATTATCAAGGGACACATTTCCAATAGTTACTGCTTCTGTACTAATTAGAAGGGCATGCTAAGCTTTTCCAGCTGATGTATCGAGCAAGAAGTTCACAGTTTTCATTTAAAGTATGTGTATCCGGGAGGTGTGGAATGGGGATGTTGGTTCCTTTAAATAAAATGAGTGTTAACAGGAGGGAAAAGGAAAAACAAATGGCAATGCTTCCATTTTTGTCTCCTATGAATGTATAATGCTGCATGCCACTGGTTTTCTGTTTATTTTCTTTAAAAGAGGTAATCATCTTCACAAACCCATAAATGAATATTGTGAAAAAGGGAGGCTCTGGTCCCTTCTTTGAAAAGCCTCTCCCTGCTGTGTCACCACTACTGACAGCTGCTAATCTTGCATAACAGCAGAGCTGTATTGGTCTGACTTGAGTACAGTACCGAAGAGTTCTTCCCCAACCACATCCCTCCCTGCCCCCACAAATGCCCCACCCTGCCCCATCATTATTTTTTTCCTTAAAAAAAAAAAAAAAAATTCAGTTTCTATTCGTATTTGTTCAGTGCAAGAATAGTAGAAGCAAAAAGACATACATATTGCTTGTTTCAGTCCTACAAAGTCACCAGCTTTCTGAGCCAGACAGCCTCTTCACATACTTCAAAATTTATTGCTTCTGAGAGTCACTTGTCCCCCACGCCGCCAGCCAGCCACGGTACGGCGCTGAAAGTCCCCCGCAACCAGAGCGGCCTGAAGCTCTCACTTGACCAGCACAAACTTCCCCAGCTGGCTGGAAGTCAGGTCCTCCATCTCACAGTCCCCGTGCTGCAGAGCGACGGCGTCGTAGCTGGGGGACGGCGCGGAGAAGCTCTGCTGCTGGGAGAAGGTGGCGGCGAGCGGGGGCACGCTGCTGCTGATGTACAGGTGAGTGTCCAGCAGGTGAGCGGCCGACGACACCGGGGAGACGCTCACGCCGAAGAAATGAGGTTGGAGCAGTTGGCTGCTGCCAGCAAAGGCCAGCTCAAACGAGTTCTCTCTCTGCAGCTCTGACAGCAGAATGGAGTTGGAGGCTTTGCAGGTACCCGGCCCGTCAGAGGAGGGGATGCCGCTTGCCGCAGATGTCTGGGAAGCCTGGGGACAAGCTGTTTGGAGTAGTTGGTGATGCTGGAACTGGAGCATTCTGGACAAAAGCCAAGGGAGAAGAGGTTAATTTGCATTGCTAGGATAATGTCATGTTTTATTCCTTCCTTTCTTGACCCTAACCTTGACCATAACTTTCCCCTTTGTTTCCCTCTCTCTATCAAACCTCTCCTTACCCCAGCCAGTACAATCAAAGCAAGCTGTCCATGCCAGGCTTCTCCTCATTCTGTAGAGGGCAACTATCACAATTGAGTTTATCTAGCCACGATTTGGCCACCTAATAATAGATGTTCTAGAGACAATGTGTGCAGATAAACCGGAAGCTCAATTTTCCATCTCGCTTCTATGGGAATGAAGAGGTGCCACCACACATGACATTTGAGGCCACTGGAACTGTGCCTCCTTTGTGGGCTGTAACTTTTCCAAATTACAAGGTCTCGCTTCCTTGCCATGGGAAAATTACAGGAGGAGGCAGAGGAGGAAAGAAATCGTTCCCAAAACTAACAAAGAAAAACACAGCTTGCAGTAGGGAGAAGCAATGTTTTCCCCCACACTACCAAACTGCTTCTCAATTCAGCAACCTCCAAATATTTGGACATCGAGATTTTTGAGTGGAATTGCACGTCCTGTGTTACATGTGCCAGGGCAGGAAGCCACAAAGGAAGCCAAGCAGTTTGCCCATTGCCACACAGCAAAGATGGAGCACAGGAACCCCCAGTGACCAAATCCCCAACCTCTTTGGCTGCGTTTACCCCTCCTTGCTTACCCCTAACCCAAAGTAAACCCAATGAAAAGCCAGCAAAGCTCCTCCCTCACCTCTGCTGCTGCAGCACCTCCTCCAGGAGGCTTCTTCCCTCTCTGCTGCTCCCGCTGCTGCTGTACATGCAGGTGTTGGGCTGCGTGTGCTGGAAAGGGCTCATGGCACTCCTCGCTGCCCGAGAGGAGGAGGACTGACACACCTGCCGAGCAAAGCCTTTGATTTTATTCAAGCCGAGAAACCCCTTGGCTCGAGCGTTCTTCCGCAGCTGCTGCCTAAAAGCCTTCAAGCCTGTGGGACACGAGGAAAAGAAATGCACTTTAATCCTCTTCAGCGTTTGCCTACACTACAGATCAGCCTTTCTGGGCACTGCCCTCCTGGCTGTGAGGACTGGGCTACAAGAGACTCCAGTTCACACCCACCCTCTGCCTGGCGGCCAGAGCAGGATTTAGGGAATTGAACGGGGACTGGGACAGCTGCACCCTTGTGCAGATGGACACACACAGCAAAGGAAAAGCCTGAGAGAAATCATGACGTTGTGCACTCCATATTTTAGGATGAAGGTGGAGCCTGCCATCCCACTCACGGCAGCAGAAATATCTCCACGGGCAGGCTGAATCAGTGTCTGGGAACCTTTCCTCCAGGCACCTTCCTCAGGGCATCCCACCCTCCCTCAGGGCCTGGGAACACAAGAGGCAGAATATCCAGGTGTCCAGCCTCAGTGTAACACTAACAGGGGCAGCAAGTCTCCCTGCACCCTACCCTTTCCCAGTGGCTGTTGGGAGGGGGCAATTCCTCAGCAACCAAGCCAGGAAGACATTACCTTGAGTTAATGAGGTATCAGATGCTCGCCTTCCTTCTTGGAAGCTGACAGGCAGGAGAGAAGCACCTCCCATGCAGCCCTGGGCTTGTAACACGGGAGCGTCAGACTGGGAAGCGAGGAAAGGCGACGTCATCCTCGCTGTGGCCGGGCTCCCCGTCATTACTTGACCTGCCAAACAGCTGCTCAGGGCCACTGAGCTGTCATTTGAAGATGAAGTAAGGCAGCTGTCTGAACTAGTTCCCTCTGTGGGGCTGGCCGAGGAGGAAATGACTATACCTATGGAGGGGAAGGAAGGAGAGAAAGAACATTCCCAAGATGAGTACAGGAAGGAACAGACATGACATCAGAGCCTTCGGCCCACCTACACTGGCACTAATAAACAGCCTCGAGCTGGAGAGGTGTCCAGCAACTCGTGCTGTCCCAGAGCTTGACTCCAGCAAGGGGTCATCGACAACCTCAGTTTGGGCTCCTGCCCAGCTGGCAGGGCTCCACCAGCAATGCCAGCATCACCAGGCTGTGCTGGATCAGGCACACAACGTTTCTTCAGCACAACCAGGATTATTGTTTTGTGAACAGTTGTGCTAATTTGGTTGGTTCACAGGGTCTGGGTATGTACCAAACATGATTAGTGAGGAGTTTTTTGTTGAATTCAGGCACCCTCTCCTTCCCCAGTACAACAGCAGAAGCAAGCAGACCAGGTTTGTGTCCTGCTCGTGAGCACACCCCCCTCTGAAGAGATCAAGATGAAATACAACAGAACAACTTCTCTTCCCTGAGGGCCCTGCTGATCTGTAGGAAGACAGAACTGAGGAGGGCTGAGTACAGACCTCTTTTCTAGGCTCTCCTACCCCAGCCAAGGTAAAATCAGCACATCCTTCCTCAGCATTTGGGCTCCGTGGCACTCCTTCTCTGCTCTTCTCCTCTGCCTACGGACATCCTTAATCTCTCCCAGACTTACTTACATGGAGGGACGTGCTGATAGAAATGGGTGGTCACTTCAGCCAGGGTGTGCCTCCTGCTGGTGTTGCTGGGGATGCAGATGGGGTGGTCATATGCCTTAATTTCATCTTCCAGCTCCTTCTCTTGCCTCACTTCCTCACTGATGGTGGTCTCCAGCAGGCTGTTCGGGGAGATGGAGCGGTTCCGGAAGAGCCCGTTGAAGTTGGTATCCACAGGGAAGAACACAGGCTGGAAAACATGCCAGGTCACAGACTTCAGGGTCTTTTGCTCATTTCCACACTGCCTTTTAATACTCTCCACAATTCTGTGGCATGTGTTCAGTAGGAATATTGTTTGAGAGGCTATGGTGACACCATGCCCGAATGCCAAACAAAACAGAGGAGGCAGACAACAACGGTCACAACCCCCATTGCTGTGGATTGGCAGAACAATGAAAAAAAGAAGCAACACACACTTTAGCTGGGAACACCAACCTGTAATGGGTTGCTTATGTCACAGTCCATTTCTGCCTGCAAGGATGGCTGAATCAGGCTCTGAGGTTGCTGGTAAAGCAGAGATGATCGCAGGGTTTCACTAGTGAGAGTGTCCTGAGGCATCTGGAGAGAGAGCGATGCACAGAAGCCATCACACACACTGCAGTTCCACGTGACTTTTCAGATACTGGAGAGTCACAGAATTTCACAGTCACCTTCCCTGCAAGCTTTCTCCTCATGCTTTCTATGAAAATGAACAAACCTAATCCATCAATGCCAAGACAAACACAGAACTCCTCCTCCTAAGTTAGGCAATTTAACTGGAAGTGCAATTTGCAAAGGCACCCAAACCACACTTTAAAGGGGGTGGGGGCGAAGAAAATAAAAAGAATGTCAGAAAAACACATTAAGTGACTCATGGAGTTCTTCTGAGGCACCTACAGGATATGCTGCAAAGAAGCATAACCAAGCCATGCCTAAGAGGGCAGATTTCCATGAGAAGTCTCATCGTGTGGCTCATTATTGACCTGCGCTAGAAGCAGACTATTCTTTGGACCATGACCCGCGGTCACTTCCTAGGAAACAGGGCATTAATATTCACTCAGCCTCCTGCTGAAGAACAACAGGCTGTGTCCTGTCAGAGGGCACCACTGTCAGAACTGGTTTTCAGGAGCCTGGCAGTTACACTGAAAGGAGATGCAAAGGCCCCGGTGCTTCTCCTCACCTCAGCGTTGGTGATCTCGGAGCTCCTGGGCCGCGGCTGCCGGCCGGCTGCCGGCCGAGTGGACACCTGGCTGCTCCGGTACTCCTTGAGGCGCTCCAGGAGCAGGTAATAAATCGCAGCGAAATGGTTGTAGCTGCTGTTCTGCAGAGACTGGAAGACATTGGAAGGGCCTTTTGAGTTACAGGTAGCTCAGGAGATAAGCAGCCAAAACTCATCACTAAGGGCTCTGAGTAGCATACTCAAAAAAGTTAACAAAATCCAGAAGGGCAGCGAAGATTTTATGCTGTGACACCAGATCAAGGCCAGTCACTGAATGACACATGACTGCACCACTGGCATTCTGGCAGCCACTGAAGATGGATCTGAAGGGCAAGAACTCACCTCTACAGTCCTCTGCCTGTCGATGCCAAGGGTTTGCATGATCCCAAGGACCTGCTCGTTGTAGTCGCCCAGGTTGGAGTTGTAGTTTTGCATGGAGAAGGACAAGGACTGCTGCTGCTGAAGGGAGGGGTCAGCCTGCATCCACTTGTGCTGCTTTATTTGGGAGATGGTTATCCGCTTGGTTGGGTCCACAACCAGCATCCGTCGGATTAGGGTTTCACAGTCTGGGTGACAAAGACACACTCATGAGCACGGGGTAAAAATAACAGCCCAGCCCCAGGTCACTGCTAAGAACACTTCCCAGCAAGTGTAAGATGCCTATGAAAACAGGAATTAAAGGTTTGGGAGCAGCTGATGCCTGATCTGACGATCAAATATTCCAGACAGCACAAGAGATGTCCACATGCATACCATGAAAACAACATCTCACTGCAGGAAATGAAGCTGTACTGGATATCAGGTGGCCTTGCACCTTGTACAAGAGCTGGTTTTGAGAGGATGCAGGTTTAATGGCGTTACATCTACATAAAATAGGTCAGAATATAGGACGGAACCCCATCCCATACAACTTCCTGGTCCACATATACAGCTTATTTACTTATAACCAGGAAATAAAGCTATTCATGGCTATAACTGATAAACTTCAGACTTCAGCAGATAATCTCCACGTGACAACAGAGGCACGTTCACTTGGTTTTGAGACCAAATCAGAGACAGGTGATAACACTCTTCAGTTTCATGTGTCTCATCAGACTGTTGGAGTTCTCAGGAAATACTAAGAACACTGCTAAGTCCCACTGTTTCTGCTCTCCTTGGCAGCACAGCCACACTGGAATACACCCCCTCTGCATAGCTAAAATACCTTAGGAGAACTACACCCATCTCAGCGCTGCAGGCTAGTCTCATCAAAATCCTGTTTTCTCTTTTTTCTGAGCGATTATTTCTCCAGCTAGGGTGCCAAGTATTTTTGTAAATCCATAGGGATACCCTAAGAAAGGGAACTACAGCCTTTTAGATGCACCACAAAGCAGATCCCAGAAAAGAAAACGTGTTCTGCCCTACAGAAACTACTGGACACATAAAGACAAAGTAATTGCCAGCTGCAAACTGGACAGCTACTCCTGTACAGCACCTGTTCTAACACCAAGGATCTGAAAAAAAAAGCACCTTCAGACATGAAGTATGGGATGCGGAACCGCCCCTCCAGCACTCTCTGCCTCAGGGTTGGTAAATTGGGTCCATCAAAAGGCAGAGAACCGCAGACAAGGACGTACAGAACCACCCCAAGGCTCTGCCAATAGAAAACAGCACAGCACGTGAGTGACTCCAGGAATAACAGTGATTTTGAAGTCCCGCAGACCCTCACAAAGTGTGAAAAGCAGTTTCTGAGGAAGAGCAAGCTCACCCATATATCAAGGTGAGGGCCTTCATATTCTTTGCCTTCAAAAACTTCTGGAGCTGCGTAGGGTGGGCTTCCACACCAAGTGGAGAGGGGCTCTCCCGACTTGTAGAAGTTTCCAAAGCCAAAGTCTGAAATAAAGGTGAAAATCGGGGGTAAGACAACAACACTTGACCACTGATATTTCAGAAGTAGCAGAAAATGGAGAGAAAGGAACAGATGTGTTGCTTTGTTTTCTGCCCATTCATTTAAGCTATTCCCTTCTGTTCACAAAATCTGTTCTGAGAAATATCTGTAACTACTGTTTTATTTTCAGTTACACAAATACATTTATAGGATCATCCTAGGGAGACCCAGCGTGACTACATGCCTGATGTTGTTTATAAAGTGACCTCCTGTTTCCTATTACCTGCTAATTTGATATTCATGTTAGCATCTAGCAGGAGGTTCTCTGTTTTGAGATCCCTGTGCACGATGTGGTGGCTGTGACAATATTCCACTGCTGAGAGAATCTGCCAGAACTTCTTCCGTGCTTCGCTCTCGCTCAGGTGCCCGTTGGAGGTCAGGTGATCTGCGAGACAAAACCAGAGAGGATTCAGAAACACCCCGAGGAAATTTTTCATAATCCTGCAGGTGCTGCACTTGCTGTTTGACAGCTGACAGCGCAAGCCCTGGGTTTTTAATCAGAATATATGTTACTCAGGAATGACAAAGCCATGGTTTCTAAATCTAAGGAACTGTGAGCTCCATCAGTGAGGACTTACCAAACATTTCTCCATTCTTCGCAAACTCAGTAACAATGTACAGCATATCCTTTGTCTCCATAACCTGTGAAGATATGAGAGGACACTATTAAAAAAAAATGCAGAGCTCTATAGTTTAATTCATTTTTCTGTGCGAATTCTTAAACATATCAGTTCAAATTTATATTTGCTGCAGCAGCTGGCAGCAAAGGCATCTAATTTTGCACCACAGTGTTCTTTCCAAGCAAACTGGTAATGAAAGAGATAACAAATCAAGGCTTATGTGCCTACATTATACAATGGTTTCCCAGGCCATTGTTCTCCTCACCATTACCATGCTACCTAATCTCCATGAGATAGTAGATGTGTGTTTAGATAATTTCATACACTCCCCTTTCGTTAAAATATGCATATTTAGTTTTACAATTAATGTAACGTATTCTGAAAGTGCAAAGACACTTAAAAGTTTATCTAAAGTCCTCTTTGTTTCAAGGCAGGTGGGGGCTCAGTTCAGCAGAGAGAGCTGCAACCTGGACAAAGCAAGAAGTGGTATCAAATCCCCTGCTCCTGTTCGGAGCTGGCTGGGACATGGGGAGCCTCCTGTGCAAGTGATAACAGGTTGCTGTTTGTGTAACAGCACTGCTTGATGCACATCAACAACTGTCAATATATTGCCTATCAATCTAGTATCAACTTGCTTTGATATTTCACAATTTCTGCCTTTGGAGGAAAAAAACAAAGAACGAAAATCCAAACAATGAATGAAAAATGCTGAGTATTTCCAAGTTCATCTTCAGTTACCACAGCACTCCTTTCAAATGCTGCATTTCAGATTTCAGAATACAACATTTCCCTGGAAACATTTCCCTCTCGAGGAGCAGATACTTTTTCTTTCGGAAGGACGAGGCTCACAACAGGTTAACAATCCAAAAAGCCTCAATTCTACTTCAAAGGCTGTAACTTCCAGGCTCCCAACATGTAACCTTTTTCAAAGACTCTTTCCTCCCCTCACTACAAGTACACACAGACACAAAATGAAAATAAACAAACAAGGAGCAAAGGAAGAGAGGTTCCCAGTTTAAAAAACTGAAGGAAAGTGTTCTGGGAAAGTTGCCAGCTGGATGAAATTAAGACGCGGTGCTGAAACTAAAACAATGATGAAATAATACAAGAACGCACACCCTACATTGGTATGTCATCTAATTCCATCCCTGCTTCTCAGCCTCCACCAAACAGGTAAAGCATCAGTTACAACAACAAAGAAAAGAAAACTTCACTGAAAAGAAATTATGGTCCCCTACCAACGTCATTTGCTGCATCAAGTGAAGTGGTTCAACGAGATGGAATTTAACCTGCTTTCCTAAACGCTCCGAAACAGTATTTTCACCCACATCATTCCACCGAAATGAACTCAACCGAACTGTTAGAATGTTTCTGTGTGCCCTACACTGCCCCATGGGCAACCCTGACGTCAGCTGTTAACACAGAATCATTTTTGTTATGCTGGGGAACACTATAAATACAAACACTTCATGTGTGTCAAGGTCTTTCAAAGTAACACCTTGCCCAAGCACCTGCCTTACTGGCTCTTCAGCCTTACATGTTAATTAAACTTCTTTTTTCCTTCTTCTTCTTTTTTTTTTCTTCAAGCTAACAAACCCAGCAGTAAGATCACAGCTGATAATAGTGTTTACTACTGCACACGGACTTTCAGACCTGCTGCTTCATCCATCCCCACACCTTTCTCCCCTCTGCCCTTTTACACAGGTCCAGAGAGACTGACACCTCTGCCCTGCTCACGGCAGGGGCTTGCACCAGACGACCTTTAAAGGTCCCTTCCAACCCAAACTGTTCTGTCCTCTTCTTCCTAAATCCGCACGGCATTATTTAAGATGATTGAGAGGAACTTACACCAAAGGCTACTCAGATCTAACATTCAGAATTTGCAAAGCACTCCTTGCTCACAAGACAAATGTGGTCCTGTTTTCTGCACAACACATCAATTTGTCCCCACAGTTAAAAATATCCGTCAGCGCAGAAACTGAACAAATCTAAACCAAAATCCATGTTGTGAAGCTCTGCAGGGGAAAAATACTTAAAATTCACTTTAAAAACTACACAAACTGGAACAGAACAACCAAACAGGTCATTTTTTGGCATATTCTAAGATACCAACATCCGCCACCTTTCTCTTTGTCACTAATCAAATTCTTCGATTAAATTTCCACGTAGACTTTCTACTTTGATTAATTTGGTTTAATTGTTGGTGATTTTAAATCCCTACTCCTTAAGGCAAACTCAACTCTAGTGCTTCCTTCTCCACCACCCAGCGTGAGTTTAAGTCTTCCTCTTATCTAAAGCACGTAAGAAGTTCCAGTCCTCTAAACCGGGAAAAGCAAAGACGACAGGAAAGGCAAGTTAATCACAGAAGTTCAGATAACCCGTTCCTCAATCTGAAACAAGCGTCAGCCTGGTTTCAACTGCAAATTTACAGTGCATGTTGTCAAAAAGCTGCCTGATGTACCAGAATCTTGTTCAGAGAGTGAAGAATGACTTTGAAGACACCCAGTTTATTTCAAACGTGTTTCAAAAAGTGTTTCAATATGCACTCTCTCTTCAAATATTACATGCAAAAATCACGTGCAAGAGAAGACCACAAGCGTATTTTATCTACGTGCTGCGCTTCAAAGCTGAACTCTTACCTGATATAGCTTGATAATGTGGGGATGATTCAAAAGCTTCATTATCTGAACTTCTCTGTAAATCTTCTCCAGATTGCTTGGGTCTAACCTTGTTTTGTCTATTATTTTTATTGCAACCTGCAAATTTAAATAATAACAAAACAACCCCAGGTATTACAAAACAGGTATTCTCGCCGTTAAGATATCTTAAAAACAAACAAAAAAAACACCAAAAAACCACACAAACACACCACTCACAAACACACCACCCTGCACAAACACACCACTCACAAAATCCAAGTAAAGTAGCTTTTAAAGTAGCTTTTAAAGCACGGACTTGACAAAGCTGATTCTGTCTTTTCTGAACCGCACAGAATTCGCGGCACACAACGTTTTCGTTTTTCTTTTCTACGTCAAAGGATTACACGTAAGGTAGCGAGCAGAACTGCAGAAATTAGCACTGGACAGGATTCCGCAAATCTTTTAATCCGTCCCATGCAAGTGAAAAAAAGATTCCTGTAACAGACTATCTCCTACTGTAGTGACTGAGGCGATTTTGACATGCACTAGACGTATAAATACGGCTGCACGCCCAGGAAAGAATTATTTCTGCAAATAACACCCCAACTCCTTTGTTCTTGAAGAACACTGAATGAAAAAAAAAAAAATAATCCAAAACATCCGAAGTCTTAAAGAGATCCTTTATTTGCAGGACGTTTTTAGCAAACTAGGAGCAACTCCGCGAAGCTACAGTAGCACTCAGAACTGCGGGAGCTGGGCTGGGTTTTTTTGCACATATTCTTACTGAGTTTTAATTGCACACAGCGGGAAAACTTGCAGCCCCTGCGAAGCGCGGCATCACCGCGGGCGTGCGAAGGGAAGCAGCGCCCGCGGGGCTCCGCGGAGCCGCCGCGCTCCCTCCCCCGCGCCCCGCCAGCCTTTCGGTCACCCAGCAGAGCCGGCCCCTGCGCACCCACCTGCGTTTTGGTCACCCTGTGCCGGGCCAGCTTGACCACGGCGAAGTTGCCTTTCCCCAGGGTCCTCTCGATGTCGTAGAAGCCGACTCGCAGGGGCCGCTGCTGGCCGTGCGCGGCCGCGGGCGCCGAGGCGAACTCGGACATGATCACCATGGCTCAGGCGGGGGGCGGGCAGCGCTGGCCGCGCCTCAGGACGGGAGCATCCGCGCAGCACCTGCACGGACACG